>OU342745.1:477133272-477631677 GCA_910589775.1 Avena eriantha
TGTTACATTTAGTGATAATACAAGCTGTGGTTTTTTTTAGATGAAAAGGCACTCGTGTGCCCGGCTTTATACATAAGCGTGCAACGGCAAGTTTGATACAAGGGTGTTGAAAAACAGCTTACAAACATAAACATTACAAGCCCAAGATAAAAAGAGCATAAAGTGCCACTTGAAGGATCCGCGAACTGCCATTACAAATTACTGTACAAGATACATCTCTAGCCTAGTAATGAATGCAGCAGCAGCGGTGTACACCGACACAGCTTTCTTTCCGTCTCAGAAATTTTCAAGCAGGTAAACCTCAGCAGCACTTAGATCAAACTCACACAGCCAGACAGTGCAACTTCAAGTTTACCTACAACTACAAACCGATACAAGCTGTTTCAGAGTCAGAGTGGTTCTCTCTTTTTTTCACACCACAAAAAGATAGATAAGAAACGCAAAAAAAATAGCAGAAAGATAATTCGGTTGCTGGACATAGGGTTGCTGCGTAGCCGACTTTTCAGCTCAATACAGGCAGAGTTTTTGCTGCTTAATGTCACACCATGTTTTGCATGATTCCAGTACGTACATCCCACCAAACAAGCATGATAACAGTCACATCTGACACCAACAGTGATACAATTTCTCCTGGGTATTATGTATGCCACATGGTTCAGATTTGCAATGGCATCCAGGGGGGTCGTACTAGGTGGGTGGGTGGGCAGACAGTAAGCTGGCTGGATGCAGAGCACCACCTAGCAAGCATTCATTACTTGCACCTTGGGAAATGGGTGTTGTCAACATAACCTCCCGACATCGCCATCTGGACATTTCTCTGGAACTTTTGCGGGTTGTCTCGGAGGACAGCCGCGGCTTCGTGGTTCAAGGGATCTTCGTCATTGGGTTGCTGCAAACAACATTAGCATCTTCGTCAGTGGCCAAATACATACATGAGAAAACACAAACAAAACAGTGAGTGAGTTTATATCCTCTGACTCAAAACTTTTAATAGAAAAATCAGCTGTTGAAAAGTTAATCTAGCACGATACTTACAGAGAAAAGAAGGTTTAGACCATATATTATGGTGTTGATATTCAAGACAGGCTTCCAGTCTTCACGCAGAATGTTCAGGCAGACATTTCCTTCTAGGTCAATATTAGGATGATAAACCTGAAAGTTACTACATCAGCAATAGTACAGCACACATGATTGGAAAGAGTAAAAGCTGTTTTACCTTAGTCTTGCACTTGACCTTCGGAGCCTCATGAGGGTACGAAGCAGATACTTGGAACGTGAAAGTAAATGCCCCACCTCTGAGAAAGAACATATATATATATATATATTATAAATATCATAAATATTGTTTCGATCAACCAAGCAACTACTGTAAAAAGGTAGGGCAGTCTGCACAGCTAAAGGGACATAGACTGGAACGGAAACTTTAGATGGGAAAATGTCTTCCGTTCCTCATGCTTGACGGAAATCATAACAACGACTAAAGATTAAATGTCTTACATGAGATGGTACAGCGTAAAGATTAAATGGTACAGAATCGAGTTAGTAAAGATTAAATGGTACAGAATCGAATTAAATGGTACATGAGATGGTACAAAGTAAAGATTAAATGGAACAAAAAAGATGCTTTCTTTCCATTAGGAAAATCGAATTAGTAGTGATGGATACTATAGCCGGGGAGCAGAAACATGAATGAGAATGGATATCATGAAAATAAAGAAACTAATTTAAGATATTTTTATTAAAGTACTACTCCCTCCGTTTCAAAATATAAGATGTTTTAGCTTTGTGAATGGAGTGTATCTAGACCCATTTTAGTGTGTAGATTCACTCCAAACCTAGATGAATCTACACACTAAAGGGGGTCTAGATACACTCCATTCACAAAGCTAAAACATCTTATATTTTGAAACAGAGGGAGTATTATGGAATAATCCTCATTCGTGCTATGTCCAGAAATGTTTGCAGACTGGGATGTAACTACAAAATAAAAACTAAATTGACTTCAATTAATCCATCCAAATAAATCGACAAATATTCCTTCAAGTACACCAAAATGCGGCATGGAAAATTGTTGACAACCATCCACGGGCAACTTAAAGATTTAAATGGTACAGAATCAAAATTACTATAGCATGACTAAAAATTGAAAAGAAGAGTAGACTTCAGAAGCATCTATAAGATACTTACAAATAGTATCCTTCATCAGGTCGTAGAGTAGCTTCGAAGTTCATGAGATCATCCTTCCCATTTGGGAAGGAAATTTTCGTTGTCTTTGGAAGGTTAAGCTCAGCAATATCTGTCAGTTAGAATGAAAATTTGAAAATTGTTAAAAAGATTCATGCTTTAAAACTATCCAAGCAGAAAGGAACTAATAATCATCACGTGCATAAATCAGTAAGACATGAAAGGATAGGTAGGATGTCGATATTTTAGAAGACACTTGAGATTGACACCACAGGTTCGAACAATAATAGCAGAACCCAACACTGTTCAAGTTTTAGTATGGCAAGTGGATCATAGTTTTCATGTCAAACTTTTATTAAGTTGAAAGTGAATTTCAGTTTCAACCCTGGATATCAAATATCTAGGCCTTATTTACTGTATAACTATATAAGAGTCATCGACCTAGTTGGCATGGCAACCATGGGGCACCGGCATTCCTGGTGAAACTAAACAATGCCAATCTCATCCATAGCAGCATATAATGGCTATATCCAATGTGCAATAACCGAAAAGGAAAAAAACAGGGGATAGATCATAGATGGGCCACTATTATCATTCAGCATACTACCACAGACTAAGCATACTGCACCACTCAAGCCAGCACCATCTCTCTTCTCATACATATTGTCCAGCAAAACCACCCACTGGTGCCTGCTACCTGCTACTTCCACCGGTTGCCATCTCATCGTCTCCTCTGAAACCTCTCTTTGTCCCAACCTCTGCCCTGCTCCTGTTACTGCTTCACCTCATCCTCAAGCTATTGTAAGCGGCATCGGGACCAGGCTGACTTACACATCATAACCAATTAAGTGGCAAAGAGCCAAAGACATATGGCCTCTCACCCCCAATGCACGTTTGACTATTTCCCCATGACCACCAGGTCAATCTCTATCCTTCCAGGTTAGGTGAGAGGCCTTGGTGTCCCTCCTCCAGACCAGGATGGCTAGGAGATACCTCTGTGTTAACTGGATGACAGTGTGGCCACCATTTTTCCATTACAAAACTCAAAGAAAACAAAAACAATCAATTGGTAAACTCAATTTGCCACACATGAACCACATGCAAAATTAGGCCATAACTGGTACAAGCACAAGCTCAGGGGCAAATCTTAAAGTTGTAGAGCAAGGTACGTTGCATATATAGAAGTACCTACACCAATACAACCAAACAGACCCCTATTTAGTCTTTTGCGCATGGGACTTAGCTAAGTACATAAAATAAGGGGGTAATACGTATATAATTTCCTCAAAATATAAATGTGACAAAGCAGTTAACTGACCACCTACTAGGAAGCAATAGTTCATTAATATTTTATAAGAAATGCAAAATAAATAAGAATGGCCAGCTTGCAAAGAGGATGTGGTCGTCGCAACAAAGAGATTTCAGCTTAGCACTAATAAATCCACACTGTATAGCATGTCTTCTGGCTACGGTTTAGCATTGCAATGGATTATGATAATCTCGTCTGGTTTACCCCCTTGACTAGGGTTGTGAACAAAGAGGTTTGAGCTTAGTACTAATCAATACACATTGTATAGCATGCCTTATGGCTCGGGTTAGCACTGCGGTGGATTGTCATAATCTCGTTTGTTTGACCCTTGAATTGTTGTTTTCATCTTAACTGCTAAGTTGCAAACTGGTTTATTATTTGTTGTCCAAAACATATGAGACAAAATGAAAGAGGGCAACCTCATTGAATAACAGGAATTATCTAAATTAATCTGATATATCAGACATCACGATATACTTTTCGCTGCCGCTTTATTAAAAATAAGCACAAGAAGCCCACACCAAACCTATTTCAAGTGTGACATTAGAAAGGGAGACACCAACTGGCTGAAAGTAACATAAGATGAAATCACTTGTGGTAAAACATACCTTTATGGAGACGTAATTCCCCTGGACTTTGCTTCTTAACAGGAGGACCTCCATTTGAGTTTGCTGCCTCCTCCTTCCTCTGTCCCTTGATCTTAAAAAGGTTTATCATCTTCTTTCTGTGAGCCATGAGGGAACTAGGTAAGAATGATGGAACTAAATAGAGAAGGTTTTTCTTACGAACAAAAATGATGAACTAAAGAGAAAAATAGGTAAGAATGATGAACTGAAGAGGGAAGAAGGTAAGAATGATGGAACTAAATAGAGCAGCTTTTTTTTTGTAAGAACAAACAAAAATGACCAAAAACAAGAAACATATCAGATTATGAACCAAACTTAAGAATGGGTTTACATGCAAATAGGTAGATAGAAACGATGCAGAACAAATCAACAAATCAGTTAGAATGCATTAAGGCATCATCCAAGTTGTCTTATCTAGTATGATAAATTAGTTATCCAATGTAGTATAGTATGAACTGGACTACTACAGCCGGGATTATGGCTCGCTGCTTACATGACTCGGTAAGTGTGCCATATCTGATTCCACATGGCATGAGCCACATTGTTGAGGTTTAATGTACTACTTGCCCAGACAAAAAAAAAGTATTGTTCTATATCCCTAATACATTTTAATGTGTGCACGTACACCACTTATTTCAATGCTTACATTCAAGTAAGCTGTCTGACTGACTATATGAAAAAAAAAATCATGTCTGCTTCTATGATGTTTAAACTAGTCGTCGCTCTATATGCAGTTGGAAGGTGCTCCAAGAAGAGTTGACAGTTTAGGTGTAAATAAAGATAACAATAACTGCAAACCAATCGAGGTATATCATCATTCATATATGTATATCATCATTCATATATATATATATATATATATATGTAAGTAGTACTACATAAGTATTATTATATTGGGAGGGCCGTCAATAATCTGCCATGATTAACCCACCCACAGGAGTAGAAAAGAAAAGAAAAGAAAAGAAACTGACACCCTGACTAGCATCATCATCATCGTTTCAAAATCTACCAGCCGATGACACGTACTTTGCGCTGATGATGATGATGATTTTACCTACCGCATCCTCGTCTATCCATTCCTAAAGCCCAAATAACGCCGTCGCATCCCACAACTTACAAGCAAAGGCGTATACGGCCAGAACATGCCGTCCAACACCGGCGGCGGATGCACCAGCAGCTCCTATCCTATGTGTGTTGAGGTGAGCTCGATCTAGTAACCTAATCGCACCACCACGGACTAACCGACGGTGCAGAAGGGCAAAAGGCAAACGAATCCAGCGGGAGTAAATCTGGACGGGGGGGCGAGATCGAGACTCGGATTCGATCGATCAACTCAGAAAGAAAGAAAGAAAGAAAGAAAGAAAGAAAGAAAGAAAGAAAGAAGATCCGCGAGCTAGGGCTTGGTTACCAAGAGCAGAAACCAATCGGCTCCGGATGGATCTCCAGTCGGGCGAGGGGCGTCGGGTACGGTGGGGTAGAAGCGGCGAGGTGGCGGAGGCCGGAAGTCGCCCGGGCGAAGAATTTGGGACGGGGAGTGGAGGAGGTAGGAGGGAAGAAGGGGGATTTGGACGAGTCGACGGGGAGGAGGAGAGAATCTCTGTTTCCGGTGGGGGTCGGAGTATCGCGTTAAAACTACGCTGCGATTTGTTTTTATTTTTTTATTGTTTTGAAATGGAGTTGGGCAAAACGAAACAAACAGGATTTAACCTCCCTAATCTGATTATTACCCCTTAAAAACAGGTTATCTTTATCTATACTAATATAAATATAAGTAAACATGAAAAGGCCTAGACTAATGCAGATCCAAACAATCACAGCCATCCAACCAACATCCAAGGCTTCACATACCTCCCGTGGTTAGATTAAAACACTACGGAATGGGACAACCCCAATCAAAGCTTGTTTCGCTAAATCCCGAATTCCACACGACTCCTAAACGTCGTCGTCCCGTCCCTGAACGTCACTGCACGACCCCCACCGCTATCGAAAGCGACCCTCCAGTGAGAAGGCTGGCAGAATAAGAGCATCTCCACCCATGCCCTCGAGAAACCCTCCACCCCTCTCAGACGCCACTTTTTTCATCTGGATGGCGAAAATCGGCCCAGCCACGCCCTCAGCTCCTCTTTTTCATCCGAACATGGCCCAAAATCCATTTGGCGAACATACGCCAAACCCATCAGCGCGTCGGGATTCGCCTAGGGCGCCAGATGAAGGGAAAAGACGAGTGGGCCAGTTCTGTCGGCATAGAAGCCACATTCCGCTCAAAGATTCGCCTACCTGGCGCTTTGCTCACCCTTTCCCTCTCGTCGTCGTTTCGTTGCCGGGACCACCCGTCTCCACTCCGTCGCAAACAACTTCAGCGTCGTCGGCTGTCCCATTAGGTGTTCGGTGTTTTGACTAACTCGGTCATGGACTATGACGACGATGAGCAGATGTTCGTTGCGCTGATGGAGGAAGAGAAGGTCGTCGCCAACACCAATGATGAAGAGCACATGATGATCCTTGCTTGTCTGGCTAGCCTGTACGCCCGAGAAAAAAAGCCACGGCGCGGTGGCTCAGTGGCAGGATGCCAAAAGTGCAAGCTGAGACAACGGATGGAGGGCTACTGCAGGTTGTACGCCAACTACTTTGCTGACAATCCATTGCATAGTGAGGCAGTGTTTCGGCGTCGATTCAGGAAGGACCGGAAGCTCTTCCTCAAGATTGTGTATGCCATCAGGGACTTCGACACCTACTTCAGATGAAAGAAAGGCTGCACCAGCATGGTGGCATTTTCCTCGCTCCAGAAGTGCACGGTGACTATGAGAATGTTCGCATACGGAGCTCCCGGTGACACACAAGATGACTATTTTCGCATGGACGAGTCCATCGCCATTGATTGTTTCTATAGGTTATGCAGGGCAGTGATTGCGGTGTTTGGACCATTATACATAAGATCATCCACTGCTGAAGACACTGCTGGAATCCTAGCAATCAATGAAGCTAGAGGATTTCCTAGGATACTTGGAAGTATCGGCTTCATGCATTGGAAACGGAAGAACTGTCTATTTGCTTGGCAAGGAACGTGAAAGGACAAAGGACGTCGCCTAGAGGGGTGAATAGGCTTTTAAAATTATTATGGTTTAAGCTCTAATGAATGTGAAATAAAATGAACGTTTAATTTATCAAAGCACAAAGCCTGAAATAACTAGGTTCAACTAAGTTCACCAACAACCTATGCTAAGCAAGACAAGCAGCAAGGTGATAACAAGATAGATTACTTCAAGTAGTGGCAGAGCTAGCAGCATGATGGAGCCGGGGCAAAACCCTGCTGATGCGCGTTTTGTAGAGTTTTTCCTCCTAAAACAGCTAGTGGATCTCATAAGCTAGCTCATTTTTAGTGTAGTGTCACCGACTGAGCCCGGGCAGCTACCCGGGGTTGCCGGGAGGTGGCTCCGCCACTAACTTCAAGCACGATGGCTATCACAGTATAAAATGCATAAGTAAGGGCTCAGGTATAGGAATAATCGATGAACATGGAAGATCTAGATCCCAAGGATTTCTTCACAAAGAAGGAATTTGCGTTGGTAGGATTGTAGATCTAGATCTCCTCTTCCAAATTTCTCAAAAATATGCAAGAATCATGGGAGGGAGAAGGAGAGAGGGCAAGCTCCTTAAGGTCAACAATTAAGAAGAGAGAGTGGAAGAGCTACAAAAAGTGCCTCAAAAGTTGGGGAAACATTGGGGAAGAAGGTCCCCTTCAATAGGGAAAGAGAAATTTGTCTGTTTGCGTCAGTTTCGCGCGTCACCGGAACTTCTGGTGAACCACCGGAAGTTCTGGTAAAGTGGAACACAAAAAACAGAGAGGAAACACACTCTCTTCGGAAGTAGACTAGAAGTTGGGCCGGTACTGCCGCCCAAGCAAAAACGATACTGACATGTGTATACCCTACGGGTACTCACGGTTAGCCTATACGGTCCAGCCCAAGAGTAGTCCACGGTGCAGACGAAGCCCAATAAGGATTCGGGTGGCCTAAAGGAACGTGACTTCTTGAAGAACACGGCAAAGAATAGATAGAAACTTAAAGGGAAAACCCTAATTTGTAACCGACTCGGCCTGCTATTCCGAGACCTAGCCTCCGTATATAAAGGCTAGGAAGGGGTAGCGAGGAGGATATCCACAACCCTAGCATACACCTCGCCATATTGCATCTGCACACCCCTTGTAACTTTCGACTCCTCGATAATCAAGAGCAGACAAGCAGGAGTAGGGTCCTCTTCAAGGCCTGAACTTGGGCAAAACCTCGTGTCTCCCTATGTGCTTGTTTGCTAGCCGATCGATGCCTCCAACGCTTCCCAAGCCCTCAAACCTAAGTCCATCAACGATGGACATTGATGAGTTAACCCCTCATCAGATACGCAACATGGTACGAAAAGATCGATAACCTTTGACTCTGGACTCCGATTTCGATGATCTTGGGCTCATTTTGAAGAGAACAACAAGCTCTACAAGACTATGCAAAGAAACATCATAATACAACATGGGAGGATAAAAATAAAATGGAGAAATATATGACCTCTCTAGAAGCGATGAACCGGTAAAACCTTCAAAACCAAAAGGCAAGAAGTTGAGCTTGGGAACACCAATTGGGATGGAACCATTTTTTTTTGAAAGATAATAAAGAGTAAAATCCAACAAAAGGTGAAATATTGGATACCACCAAGAAAGAAAATATCAAGTATATATATGTGAGATATCTCCTAAAGTGTGGAGCCGTAAAACCTGTAAGATCAAAAACGCAATAAGATATACAAGGAAAATCCATTTTTGATGAACTAGAGCTTGTTATGAGGGTAACCAGAAGCCCTAGATTCTCATATGAACAAGATCGAAACAACAACTAACAAAGATGATGCAAGAATGCAAAGGTTTGAGCTATCTCTAAAAGATGAGATCGAGTCACTCACTCGAGAGCCCCTCTTGATAGTCCGGTTATCTATCCTAAACCCGATCTCCCCACTAACAACATGAGACCAACAAAAGAGAAAATCTATCAAGATCATACATTTGCCTTGAGCATTCCACCTGAGCTTGATGTAGACCGTCTTGTCCTCCTCAAGATGGAACACCTTTTTTGATTGCTCTTGCTCGCTCTTGTTTGAAGAAGGCTTGCGAATTGCTCCCTCATACACCAAGGAAGACCTCTTTTGAGAACTTGTCTTCGTCAATCCATGATCATCAAGGATGACAAGCTCCAAGCATGAGATCTTTTAGAGATGGTGCATCTTGAGCTTGCACTTCATATCTTCTATCTCCATAAGGATGATGTCTTGAAGATGCACATGAGGAACTCCATCTTCTTATTCAAGACACTCTTGATTTTTTTCCTTCATTTCGCTTACCTTGAAACCAACACATGGTCCGAGCGATCGAATGGCCAAAACTTACAAGTGAAACTCAATTCACACATTAGTCCATAGAAAATGTGATTAATTCTCAAAAACACTCATAAGAGCATACATACCCTTTCAATATCCCTCATTTTGATAATTTATGACAATCCCTTTGAGAGGGTTTGTATATGGAAATTAACAAACTAAGCAAGCGCCCTTATTTCTTCCGCACCATGCGAGAAACGGGAATCCGAGCTAGCAAACACGCCCATTAATATAGCGGTACTTGTTTTTCGTGACACATTATTTTATAAGTTGTCATACAAGCAAATTGCTGATGAGATTGGCATCCCATTCATGGAGGCCAGCGCAAAGAACAAATAAGTGAAACGGATTTGTCTTTCCGGATGAAAGGTGTGACTCCATCAATATGGAGTTCTTCCTCCATGGTGGAATTTTTTGAAATTTCAAAAAAAATGGCATTTTGAAGTTTCAAAAAAAAATCCTATGTGAACGCTAGATAGGAAAGCAACAAGGGAAAACATTATTCTTTGTGAAACTGCTAATATTTATATGGCAATATATCATATGCATCCGGAAAAGTTGTGTATCTGTCTATCCAAATCGCGTGGGTAACATATCCTTTACATCTATTCTCCCTTGAGAGCAAGATCAACAATAAAGCTCATTGCCGGCTCTAGACCTATGCCATGTCATATAAAGCCAACATAAAGTCCAGTCATACAATAAGCTAGCTATTAGACTAGCTCTTAAATGTGTTGTAATTATTTTTTTTATTTTTTATTCCCGCATGCTATTGGGCTACCTCCATGCAACGCTTCCTTTTCTAGATCGATGTGCTACCGCCGACGCTATAGCAAGCGCTCGCTTCCTCCTTCCTCCTCTTTTCTCTCTCATCCATGTAGGCATTTAAATGAAGTGGCAACTCTTATAGCTAGCTGAGTAGACTTATTATACTTGCTCTGATTGAAGTCAAGGAACAAATCTGATGAGCTTGAGAGGCAAATCAATCGAGTCAAAAGCCATCTATGTTGGACAGACCACAGATTAAAGTCTCACATATCGAATGCTTTAATAGAGCATTAAAGGGCATTTATATTAGTACTCCCTCCGTCCCAAAATGTAAGGCCTTTTCCAATAGGGTGTATCTTAGCACGTTTTCATAAGTGCTAAGCAAACTTAAGAAACAACTATGACAATGGGGTGTATCTTAGATGATGTTTCTTAGGGATGTTGCATTTAATGATTTTGTACTCGTGCATGTGTGTGATTGGACTAGCCATCTTTTTTTGCCTATGATAGCGTGCAAGTGGTGTATCTTAGCTAAGATACAAGGACCATCTCTCTCTTCATTAAGTGACATGCCACATAAGCAAAATGCCTATGATATCGTGCTAAGAAACACCCATTGTGAAAGGCCTAAGACGCCTAAGCTTTAGTCAAAAGTAAACATATTTTAAGATTGACCAGATTTATACATAAAATATAAACATTCACAATACAAATTCAATATCAATAGATTCACTAGAAAGTATAGTTTCTCAAAATGTCCATTTGATATTGTAGATATTCATACTTTTTCTTATAAACTTGGTCAAACTTAAAAAATGTTGACTTTTGGCTAAAACTTAGGCGTCTTTCATTTTACGACGGAGGGAGTATTTCTTTTCAACCAGCAAGCAAAAAAAACTCAGTCGGAAGACTGGCAAAGCCACAATGAAGGCGCCTTACACACTACTTGCTTGCTGTATATCGACTGCAGAAAGAACAGTGGCCATCACCAAATTTTTCATCAGGCTCTTCCATATCTAATCCTAATAACACCACCAATCTATCTAACAAAATAATCTGGAAACTAGCAACAGCAACACATGACCAAAAATATATATGAAAATCATAATCAGGGCCAAGGTAGAAAAGCATGGCGCAATGCAGGTACTAACTAAACACATCCATCCATTCAGCATAACAGTCTCCTTCACCAAAATATAAACAGGGCAGGCATTGCAACCATTCCAACAATACCCTCACCACAGGTAGCAATCATCCCATCAGGAGCAAGAGAGCCAAGGAACAAGGCTCCTCGACACCCGCAAATTGTCGTATCCCTATCAAATTACTAACATGAAAGCAAGATCGCTATGACAGAAGTGTCTCCACATATCCCCTGATCAGTGTCACGAACAAACTGACACTGCTCCAGATGCGCAAAAAAACCCGACACTTGACCAAGAGAGTGTTTCCTTTCGCTGGTCGCGCATGTGCCGGTTGGTCACGAGCTCACAGCCTTCAGCGGGACGCCGCGTTCATCTTCGCCATCATCTTGGCGATGATGGGAGCCACCTTCGGGTTGGCCTGGTGCTTGGCCAAGTTGGCAGGGTTGCCCATCACTGCACACAAGTTGGAACACAAAGAGTCAGATTAACTGTAAATAAATATCAAGTATTTGAGAAGAAGAACAATGTAGCAAACAAGCAACTAGCTCCACACAAGCTAGAGCAGCAAATACATACCGTTACCAAAACAGTTCTGTCCTATTAGTAAGAAATACTTCATTCATGTCCCGAACAGAAAATACCGCATGATACTTATTAAGATGTACACAAGGAATGTATGAACCATGCATACTTCACTGAAAATTACTAGCAATCACGCATCTATGTGTTGAGAAATGATTTAATTGGCCACATTTCAAAATTCAATGCACATCTCTAGTATGTTTTATGTGCTGAGAAGATCCAATCAAAACTAAGCCAATGCATTCCATAAATCCTCCCAAGCATGCACTCACATACCCCTTATGACCACTACACATCACAGCCATACCAAGCATGACGACTGTTCCAGTCAACAATTCTCCAGAACAAGGAATTGACCAAGATGATTATAACTATAACAACTTACGAAATTGCTCAACAACTTAACAAGGGACTGTACTATGAAGGAAACAGGGGAACTATTCGAGTAAAAAAACATACCATCTTGAAGAGCCGCCATAACCTCTGGGTCACTGAATGCTGCCATCAGGTCAGGGTCCTGTTCAACAAAGAAAGAAGACCGTTATTTAGTTGCATGAAGGAGGTTTTACCACTGACAATAGGCAATGGCTAAGCACTTGCAGCACAAAAAAGTAAGGTAGGCAATGACTAAGTACTAACATTCAGGATGTCATCCATGCCGACAGAACCAGGAGCGCCTCCAGCCCCAGGCATTCCGCGCCCCATTCCTCGGGGCATAGCACCGCCCATTCCTGCAGGCATACCACCTCCCATTCCAGCAGGCATACCACCTCCCATTCCTGCAGGCATACCACCACCCATTCCTCCAGGGAAACCGCCCATTCCTCCAGGCATACCACCCATTCCTCCAGGGAAACCACCCATTCCTCCAGGCATACCACCCATTCCTCCAGGGAAACCACCCATTCCTCCAGGCATGCCACCCCCGAAGCCAGGGAAGCCACCAGGCATGTCAAAGCCATCATTTGAGCGGTCTGATTGCTCCTTCTTCTTGGCCCTCTCATAAGCAGCCTGTTCAAAGCAAAAAGCATGAATTCAGATCTAACCATAAACGACAGCATCTCTGCGAAGCTCCTACATAGAGGAGAAATTTTAGTATGAAGCACCTGTGCCTCAGCACGTCGACAAAGCCTGTCACGCTCAGCCTTCTTTTCTTCCCTCTCTTTCCTCAGCCTGTCATACTTCCTGCGGTGCTCCACAATCTTGTGTGCATTAGGCTCCACCTGCAAGATCACCGACATCACAATCATATGATCGCAACACACAAACTGAAATAAGCATAGCTGCAGAAGCAATATCACACCTTCTTGAGGACAGCACTGATCTCATCATCATAGTCAATGTTTGACGCGGCGTGCAGATCACGAGCAGCAGCCTCCCACTTGCCAAGCATAGCATTGGCCATTCCACGGGTCTTGTAGCCTTTTGCAGAGTCAGGGTTGATCTGGAAGAAGAAATACAAGGATGTGTAAGTTACAGAGCTCCCTGCTTACAAGTCAGAACCAACATTGGGTACTGCACCCTTAACGATCCTTTCTATTGTAGTTCTGGCACTAGGCCTAACAATGTAAAGTTGCATGAAACTGAGCAAGAGAGAATAATATGCAACAAAAGAATGGGTTAATCACATAGCATCCTGCTTAAAAGTTGGAGTCAGCATAACTAGTGCATTCTTAACCACTCATTATATTCCAAGTCTGCCTCTAGACCTTCATGCATATGTATAGTGCATGGAAATAAGCAGAAGAGAAGATAATAAGGTGATAAAAGGTGAACGGACATAAAAGGTGACACAGGGATGGTTTAGCTACCTACAGAGCATCCTTCGTACACATTAGAATAAACCTGAAGTACTGCAATCTTAACCAGCATTTCTATTCCAATTCTGCCACTAGACCTATTTAATGTACAGTTACAAGAAACTGACCAAGAAATAACAATAGGCAATAATGAATGGGTTAATTACATAGTATCCTTCTTATAAGTTAGAATAAATGAGTAGTGCATTATTAACCATCCCCTTGTTACATTCCAATTCTGCATCTAGACATTCATGTACATGTACAGTACACAAAAGTGAGCAAGAGAGAAAATAAGGTGGGAACAAACAAAAATCGTATGTTAGAGTAAGTTAAAACACTGCGCTATTATCCATCCTTTCTACCACTAGAGTTAGTGATCATCAAACTGACCAACAGAAAAAATAGCCAATAATAGGATGGATTAATTACAGAGTACCCCATGCTTACAAGCCAGAATCAGTAATACAACTAGGGCGTTCTTAACTATCCATTTATATACTAGACTAGAAAATTCTGCCTCTAGACCTTCATCATGTATGTATTTATTATGTACAGCGCAATAAACTGAGCCCGGGACAAAAACAGGGGGGGAACCAAAGTCATCACCTCGAGAGCAGCACTGGCATCACGGATGGCAGCAGTAGGTTTCTTCATCTTAATGAACACAGAAGCTGCACACATACACGAGGATTGTCAGTTTAGTGGCGCTAGTCACATGGGCAGCAAGGAGTAAATCATCCACCGTTGCTGCTGACAGTGACAGTGGTTTAAACAAGGTAACGATTTTGCTGACAGTAAATCATACCTCTGGTGCCATACATGATGGCAGAGGTCGGGTTGAGCAGGATCGCCTTGGTGAGATGCTCGACAGCTTCCTCCAGTTTCCCTGCAAGCAGCACAGCACGGGCACATAGGCAGGGCAGATTAGTTAGGTAGCAAAAGAGATTTACAAGAGCAGATGACAAGTAGAATTAGTAGGAAGAAGAAGAGCGGTACCTTCTGACATGGCTTCCATCGCCATGCCCTTTGCTTCCTGGGACGCGTCCCGGCTCTCCTCAGTGACCTCCACCGAAGGATCTCCCATCTGCCAAGGAAAAAGTCGCCACATTTCGAGTATTCAGTCAACTCTGATCCAAAAAGGGGACATCTTGGGGAGCTACTACTGGCGATTGAATCGGGGCTGGGGGGAGCACGGGAGAACACGTGGGGCGAAGGGAAGACCGTCTCTGCAAGGTACCTTTTGCGGGGTGTCGTCGTGGTCAGGCTGTACGACGTCGTCCTCGTCGAGCTCGAGGTCGGACTCGACGATCTCCTGGTCGAGCTCGTCGGGCTCGGGCGTGGGGTCCCGCATGGGCTCGTCGTACTCGTCGTCCCCGTCGACGTCCTCCTCGTCGATGTCGTCCATGGAGGTCACCTGCGCCCGACCGAGCCGAACCGAACCGAACAAGGGGATCAGGACAAAAAGGAAAGATCGGGGGCGCGGGAGGAGCAGGGAAAGGAGGCCGGGTCGAGATCGGGGACAAACAAACCTTGGGGCCTGCGGGCTTGGAGGCGGATGCGGCGGGCTTGGGCAGCTGGGCGCCGAGGCTGGCGAGGTAGTCGCGGAAGAAGGCGAGGCTGGGGTCGGCGAGCAGCGCCGGGTCCTTCTTGCACGCCTCCACGAAGGCCTTGAGGTCGCCCACCTTGGACGGATCCATGGCCGAGCTCGCGCTAGGGTTAGGGTTTCTCTCTCTCCTCGGGGTTTTTGGCTCTCTCTCTGTCTAGTCTCTCTCTAGAAGAAGTTGGAGATGGAAGTGGCGAATGGGGAGAGAGTCGCCGTGCTCCCTCGCTCCTCGGTCTTATCAGCCACGGGGGTCCTCGGGCTTCTAGATCCTTCCAGCCTCCCGGACCCACACTCAGCCACCCACTCCCCTGCAATGGGCATATCCTGAAGATTTCGGGCCTGGTCAAGGTGGGCTTTGGGCTCTGTGACTTGGGCCTGGAGAATGGAAGCAATTAGGGCGCATTTGGTTACTGTATATTTCTAGAAACCAATAATTATATCCATTAGATCCATCATCTCTCCTGATCCTGGTGAAAACAGATATAAAATACGCGCGAGCGCCGTAAAATATAAGATCCTACATCTACAATATAAAATAATAATGTAAAACATGATGCAAATATGCACTCATCATCATCCTCTGAAAAGACAAGGTTAAAAATTGGATCGAGGATGCTTGTCTCGTGAGAGTTTCAGAACAGTCGCAACTTAGTTTTTAGGAGAGTCAACACTAGTGCAAGCATTTGGGTGACATCTAGTGCAAGGGTAATGAATCACTAATTGCAAGTGTACTCTTTTCTTTTTGAGTTGATGTCTTAAACTCTATAAAATCTCACTTAATTATTCTATCAATGTGGAACTTCTTTTACGTATTAAAAAAAGGCAGCTAAATACCTATAACTTGGTAATTTTTAATTAGCTAATAAATTAAGTCATTATCGCCGGTTAGTTTGATGGTTCCATCCTTTAAGCTACACCATGGACCTACTCAAGTCATTTGTAGCTTGAAATGATGCATCGATAATGATGTCTCCTCCATGCTCTTTTTTATTAGAGATTTATGCATGTTTTTATCTTACACTTAGCAAAATTAAATATCTTTTAATTTCATTATAACTTATTGAAGCAATACAAGTCAGACTATTGTAACTGTTTGCATTACACTTTGTAAAGTTATAAATTAATTTGTTAATATCTAAATAACACTAATAGATGTCTCCATTACACTTAGCAAAATTAGTTACATATTTTACTTATTTATAACTCATTTTTCCAGCATAGAGACACAACTAGTATATTTCATTTTTACATTTAGCAAAATTAATCACAATATCTACCTTATATAGTTTACTTTATCAAACTCTACTATCCTAACTTGTACCTCTCTATTAGAATCAAAATTAACCATGTAACATTATTATTGAATATTAGGTAAAATGCTTTTATTATACAATTTAATTTATGTCATTGAACATATGCATCCTCCATTCAAACCACATTTGCAAGGATATTTATATTTATTTTTTAATTTATATCGATGCATTTCTCTTGAAGTTCAGACATGAGAAATTCATATGCCTCCACATTTAGTCTTGAAGTCCATATATTTATGTATTAGTGATCACTTAGGGTTCTTAAGTATCTTGGTAGATAGGTATCTATAGTCTATATATATCCAACAAATATTTTCATAAAAGTTTCTAGGTCATGGTACATGCATGTAAATAGTTAATTCTCGATATGTCTACAACAATTCGTTCTCGCACAATTAGCATTTCTTGTTTATTTTTGTGTTCATATGAGGATGCATGGGACGAAGAACAAATGGGCAATGGTGATATGACGATAAGAGAAATGTATTGCCAGATAATGCAATGTGCTCAAAGGTTAGATCCTACTAATGCAATAGTATGTCCTCAATATATGGCTATTGGGCATTTTTATTTTCAATGCTCTCATACCTATAATGAATCTTCAGTGTCCTATAATAATGGTGCTTCTACTAGTGAAGTGTTAGAGTATGTTCTTTATGAAAGTGTCCATGAGCTACTTTAAAAAATCATGGTACTTATGATGAGTGAGGATAGCTTTTATTTACAAATGACTTATGCAATCACTCACTACATTGTTAACTATTGCAAGAACATCTAAGTGATGTAAAACCATAGTTCCCGAAACTAACCATTTCAAGGAAGCACAAGATAAAATTATGAAAAAAGGAGGAACATGAAGAGGAGGACGAATCGAGTGATTACTCACTCATATTTTAACCTTCTAACTTCAATCATATAATTGATACTAATGTGCAGGGATCGGGAGAGCATATGACAAATGAAACGTCTGTTGATGATGCTTAGTTTTGTGAGTGGATTGATATCTCTAGAACTGATACACTTGCTAGAAAGGATGATGAACTAGGGAGAGAGACACTTCTGAATTTTTTCCTGTTGCAATAGTAAAGTATTATGAAGTCTTCCCACATAATAGTGTAACCAAGGAAAAGTACTATGAGACATAGTAACAAAGGTAAAATATTTGAGTTTATATGCAAAACACTAATCCTCTTATTGAATATATCTAGGGAGGCATGCTCACCATACATGATATATCCATCATCACTTGGAAGCAACAATTCATTTATTTACATGGTTATGATGCACCGTACGAGAGTGCGACTTCGACCGAAATATGAGAGTAAGTGCTCCAAACCCCTGTGGGAGGTAAGAATAAATAATTCTCTAGTTGATATCTATTGAAATAACATTGGAGAAATTAAATCTTGGCTACTTGGTTTTGATAAAGTGCCTCCCGGGAGGCAACCGAGAAGTCTATAGGTGTGTTTCTTAGTTTCGTGTCTTTGCTTAGTTGCATTCATGTTGCATTGGCACTTTATATCTTTTGATGTTTTGCTACTAGAGTTGGCTTGGGATTAACTTTCAAAAAGTAGGATTATTTGTTGCTCTAATAATTTGTTGCCTAGCTCGGTTAATACTTCTTCATAAAATGTATATGTATCCTTGTCTGGATGTTGGACTAATGTTTTTAGGTCCTTAGGAAAATTCTCAAAGAAAATGAGTTGTTTCAGGTTTCTAGAAGTTTTAACGACCTCTCATACGGGTGCATGTGCTCGTACCACCCGGCTGTACCACCTCTGTGATCCAGACATTAAAATGAGAAGTATTTTGGAAGTATATAGAAACCTTAACGAGCATAGGTACAGCGGGTGATGCATGTAAAATGCATACATGAACTTTATAGTTTATTGATGTTTATTTCCACATATTTGCAACTTATATAATGTTATATTCATGTTTTTCATTGATTTATGAGGATTTACCAATGATCCCATTTATTTGGTTTATAACTCTGCGGGATAGGAAAACCCTTTTTGTGTATTTTTATATTTTAGGGATCTAAAGAAAGTCAAATGTCCCAGGAATTTTTCGAGGAGTATTTTTTCGCGAAGAGAGCTTCTAGAGCATAAGAATCACCAGAGGGGAGGCCCGAGGCCCAAACAAGCCCAGGTGGCACGGGCCCTACCCTAGGCCACGCCACCCATGCTCGTTATCCCCTCGAGCCTCCGCGGCCTTCTATATCCATCTCATATGTGAAGTCTTGACCTAAAAACGTCTATAAAAAGATCCTCGAGACGATCTCGAAAGGGGAGGCGTAGAAACACAGAAATACCAAAACAGAGATAGAACCAACGAAGATTGGAGGAGAAAATATCGTTAAAGCCACGTTTGGTGGGATCTCTAGCTTCTCCAACATCTCTGCCTTCATCACCATGATGAAGAGCGAGTAGTCCACCTCTAGACTATGGGTATGTAGCAGTAATTTGATCTATTTCTCTCTTGATCTATCATTATTTTAGTACCGTATGAGCTGCCCAACATGATTATGGTCATTTATGTAATTTTTATGTGGTGGATCTTTATTCTATGAGTTGATATTTGAGATTGGAATTCTATTATATGTGAGATGTATTGATAGATGCATATTATGTACCCCGTTCGTAAGTACTTGTTTTGATCCAACATGTATGAGAGGTCATGTGTATTAGTTGGAGTAACATGGTGGTGGTGATTGAATAGTGACAACAAAATTAAAGATCCACTATAGTTTTTACCTTTTTTTGTTACGCTCACTAGAAATTAAGTGAATGTCACTACTAGGAAAAGGCTTATAGAAAAAAATACCACTGGCGCATCAAATTTGGGGTGCGCCGGTGCTAACTACCACCGGTGCACCAATATTATCATGTGTTGGCGCTAACTAACTACCCCGACTCACACCCTATCCCGCGCGCTAACGCTAACCCTCGACCGCCCCTCCCCTCAGCGTGAAACTACCCCGACACACACTCATCCTAATGCGCCTGTGCTTACACGACTACCCGACACACACCCTAACTCGTGCGTCGGCGCTAACCCCTCAAGTCCTCGACCCCCTCCCCCCCACACACACGACCACACACCGCACAAGCACGCAACCCTCCCTCAGGTCCCCTCCCTCTCCTTGACCCACTCATGTCGTCTGCCGCCCACCGCTCGCAAAATCCCCCGCCGCCCCACCCCATTCCCCCAACCGCTCGCCATAACAGCTCGTCGCCAGTCGATCCGGCCAACTTCAGCGACTCCTCACGCGGCCACCATAGACCCGACACCACCTCGTCCCTCCTCTACCAGTTCTTTGGCGAGGAACCGCCAATCTGCTGCCCTTTTTCGGAGATGCTGAGGGTTGCAGGGAGGAAGCTCTCGACTTCCCTCTCATGGCACGATACCGTGGCCGCCGGAGCCAGGGGACCACTTGCCGGTGCCAGCGGCCCCGAGAGAGATGACGACAACTCGGCCCGCCAGCCGCGATTCTCCATCGGCCCTCCTTGTTCACTGCCATGAGAGGTACGTGTGATCTCGCCTTCCCCCACATTTGATTCGATCATGATATTTTCTGAAAGGGAATGTTAGATTCGATCGGCATAGTTGGGCCAATGCGCTTGGGAATGAATCTGTCTGCTCCTTCGATTCATTCTGTCACACAACTGGCTGTAAAGGTCTGCAGAATTTCTATCTGGCCTTGATCGAAACATTAGCATTACGCCCTTTATTCAGCATGACACTTCAACTTTCTAAACTGTTTTAGCAAAGTAAACAAATAATGGATCGATGAAATGGAAGTAAATGAGATAGATCGAATGGATCCCCAAGTCCATGGAGAACTGATACGTAAATGTGTAGCTTCTTTTGGAAACATGTTGTCAGTTTGATGACTGGCTTGATAATTCAGTTATTAGTGCCTGCAAACGCTTTGAAATGATTGCAAAATCAGCTTTACCTATCTAAAAATGAAATGGTTTGCTCACATGAAATGTTGTGTCGAAACATGAAGTATAAAGTGCAGTATGTTTTTTACAAAGAGCATGTATTAATATCAAGTAAATACCAATTATACCGAGCATCTGCAATAACGCATGCCCTAGCAGCCTTACCGATGCACACATACCATAAAAAGAAAGAAGAATTAAAAAAAATCCCGCTACAACCTTATAGCAATGACACTAACACCACCAGAACACACCAGTAATCCAAAGACTCCACTAGCGATGCCTTGAAAAAGAAAATAGTGCACAAGCGCCATCGTCTCCCGATCAAAGATCATATGTTTTCACTCCTGAAGAAAGTCCTCGCTCATAAAACAATGTCTTCAACAAGACCATTGCAAGTCATGACCAATTAAGACCATACCTTGTATTTTCACCCTGCAAGGTAGGACTATGAACTCCTCCTGTGTTGCCGCCCCGACAAACATTTGTTGTTGCAAGTCACAGATCATGCATCGCTAGCCCTCATGTTCCTGAAGGGAATATGCCTAAAAAGCAATAATGAAATAGTTATTATCTTATTCCATATAAATATTTATTTCTCATTCTAGAATTGTAATAATCGGAAACATTAATACATTTGTGTCTAATAAACAAACCAACGTTCCTAATAATGTCTCTCAATTAACTAGCTCGTTGATTAACAAATAATCAAGGTTTCCGGATCATGAATATTGAATGTTGTTAATAACGAGATCATATCACAAGAAAAATGATATGATGAACATACAATCAAAGTAGATATAGCAATACGATCAAGTCATTAAGTTCATATTGCTACATCAAACACACATGAAATAACCCGAATCCTTCGACCATGAGATTATGTTAATTGCTGGTTTCGAAGGAATACTTTGATTTTATCAAACGTCATACCATAACAGGGTGATTATAAAGATGTCGTTGGATACTCTGAAAATATTAGTTGAGGCTCATGAATCAAGAGTGGGACTTTTCCATCCTAATGACAAAGAGATATACTTTGGGCCCCTCTTGGTGATATCATATCAACATCGCTTACAAGCATGTGACTAGGTCACAAGGATATTATATCACAGTACGAGTAAAGAGTACTTGTTAGGAACAATATTGAACTAGGGTATAGTTGATACCTATGATAGGATCTCGGATAAGTAAAATATTGTGACATAAAAGGAATTGGTTACAACATTAATGGTTCATACGATCACTAGAGTCATCGTTGAATATGTGAGAGTCAGTATCGATCTCCATGTCCTGCTTACGATTATTGATAAGAGAGGTGTCTCTATCATGTCTGTATCCTTCACGAACCGTAGGATGATACACTTAAGGTATAGTGACATGATACGTCCATTTTGCATCACTATTCTATGTCATAATTCACTGTTATTCATTGATATATTTCATATTAAGAGATGATACTTATGTAATTTCCCTTGTTTTTGCATGGTTGATGACTTTTGGAGCATGGACTGCTGCAGTCAGGATTCTGATGGAAAAGGTGATGTTTGGCGGCAAAATTCGTGAAGATCAGAAAATCCGGGAAAATATACGGAAAATCCTATTTTTTCAGAAGACGAAGGATGCCAGAAGGAGGAGTGGAGATGGGCCACAGGGGGGCCACACCACCCTCGGCGCGGGCCACCCTAGGCCGCGCCACCAGGTGGTGTGGCCACCCTGGCCCACCTCTGGCTCTCCCCTCTAGCGTATATTATCCTCCTGAAACCCTAAGACTCGGGGATCGACCACAGAAAGATTTCGCCGCCTCTACGGAGCGGAAAACACCGAGAGAGAAAGATCTCTCTGGCAGACAGAATTCTGCCAGAGGAATTCCTTCCTAGAGAGGGGAGATCGTCGCCATCAACACCACCATGAAGCTGGACTTCATCGGGATCATCATCATCATCCCCACCATCATCACCATCAGCACCCTCATCACCACCATCATCTCGCTGTAACAATTGGGTTGAATCTTGCATAGTTCTAAGGGGAAACTTTCCCGGTGTTGATTACTCTTTGTAGTTGATGCTATTGAGTGAACCATTGAATTATTGTTTATGTTCAGACTGTTATACATCATTATTCCATCTCTGGTCATGATCCATATGATGTCTCGTGAGTAGTTCGTTTTGTTCTTGAGGACATGGGAGAAGTCATGTTGTTAGTAGTGGAGTTGTGTTGAGAAAGATTCAATAGTTTGTTAATTAAGTTGTGGTGTATTTCTTCTAGTGGTGTCATGTGAACGTCGACTACATGACACTTCACCTATATGGGTCTAGAGGAATGCATTGTGTATTTGGCTACTAATCGTAGGGGTTGCCGGAGTGACAGAAACATGAACCCCCATTAGGAAACCATTGCACAAGGGACGTAAGGGTCTTAGAATTTAAAGCTGTGGTTAGGTTTCTACCTTAATTACTTTCTTGTACTTACGGATGTTTGCAAGGGGTATAATCACAAGTATGTATTAGTCCTAGGAAGGTCGGTACATTAGCACAGGTTCACCCACACAACACTTAGCAAGCTAAAGAAGATTAATCAACTATATGAAGCGAAAACACTTGACAGTCTTCCCATGTGTCCTCGAGAACGTTTGGTCATCTTAAGTAATACAACCGGCTTGTCCTTTGCTGCATAAAGGATTGGGACACTTGCTGCATTTATTCCTACTGTCTTTTATTTACTCGTACTTTATTTACTTGCTTTATCAAAAAACCCTAAAAATCCGTTTGCTAAGTATTTGCAGAGAATTCCTGATCCATACCACTAGCTGGCACATTCTGCTCCTCGTTGGGTTTGACATTCTTACTTATCAAAAATACTGCGATACACCCCCTATACTTGTGGGTCATCAAGACTATTTTCTGGCGCCGTTGCTGGGGAGTGAAGCGTTATTGGAGAGTGGAACTGGTAAACTTTGAGTATTGTTTACTTCTGTTAGTTGCTTTATTTTCGTTATGGATAATTCACTAAGTTTCTTATTTGGTAATGGTACTACCACTACTAAGGTAGTAGATGAACCACCACCTGCTGAGAATGATGTTTTTAAAATACCTACAACAATTATTGATCGTGCTATGGATAACTACTATGTTGGGGATGGAACTGTCCATCACGGTGATCATTTACTCTTTATAGACGAATTATGCGGGTTGTTTAAGTGTGCAGGTATTACTACAGATCAAGTTAAGAAGAAGTTATTCTCATTATCACTGAAAGGAAGAGTTGAGGGATGGTATAAGCTGCTGAAGAATGGTCAAGCTCTTGAATGGGAGGAAATAATACCTCTCTTTTATTCAAAGTTTTATCCTCCTAGTGAGATTCATAAAGATTGGAATCAAATATACAACTTTTGGCCTCTTGATGGAGAAAGTACGGCTCAAGCTTGGAGGAGATTGAAGTTACTAATGCTCAAATGTCCCATTCATGAGCTCCCCAATAATATTATTATCAATAACTTTTATGCAAGGCTCCCTCTACATGATAAGGATTTATTGGATGCTTCTTGTGTTGGATCATTCACTCGTATGGAAGAAGAAGCTAAATGGGATCTTCTAGACCGTATTCAATATAATGCTGAAGCATGGGAGAATGAAAGGAAGAAAGTCAGGTATCAATTATGATTATGAATGCATTGAATCCTTTATGGGAACTGATAACTTCCAAATATTAATAATACTTATGATCTTGATTTACAAGTTATTACAAATTTCTTTAAGGCTTTTGCCTGTTATATTGAAATCCCAAAAAGGGGATGGAGCAAGTATCATGCGCCTTATAAAGATATTGTTGACTATGTTCCTGTTGGGAGTACTGAGTTTTACACTATTGAATATTGATCACATCTTACCTGAACTTTATATCGAGAAACCCTTCCCTGATAAGGTAAAGGACCATCCTATGATAACTAGTGTAATCACTAAAAGTGCAAAGAGAACTATAAAACCTGATGAACAAATAAACATTGAACCTGTTGTAGCAATTGTGAAAGACCTTGTCACTAAAAGCGTAGAGGATGGACACATAGTCTTTTGTGAGGATGCTTCTAATATTGATTCACATCCTAATAGAACTAAAAAGGCTAGTGTCCATGTGCTTTCCGTTAGAATTGGTGATCATTGCTATTATGGTTTATGTGATATTGGTGCAAGTTCCAGTGTTATTCCTTATGAGCTTTACAGAGAAATTATGCATGAAATCAGTCCCTACGAATTGGAAGAGATTGATGTGGTTATTCACCTTGCTAATAGAGAGACCATCTCTCCAATTGGTATTGTACGAGATGTGGAAGTTCTTTGTGGTAATATCAAGTATCCTGCTGATTTTCTAGTACTTCGTTCAGCTGCTAGTAAAACATATCCTATCATTTTTGGTAGACCTTTCTTGAGTACTTGTGGAGCTATTATAGATTGCAAAAGGGAGAAAATCTTGACTAAATTTGATGGGGAATCTTATGAGTTTAATTTTTTGAAATTTACTAAAGAACCTTATGAAGAGGAAACCCATGAGGATTTTAGAGTTGAACAACTTGCTTCTATTTCTCTTGCTCCTAACAATGCTTTGCAGCAATTTATGGAAGATCATGAAAGTGAAATCTTCATGGAAGAAAGGAATGAAATTGACGAGATTCTCCGTAATCAGCCTAAGATGCTTAAGCATAACTTGCCTGTAGAAGACTTGGGTACTATGTTGCCACCTAAAAAGGATCCGGTCTTCGATCTAAAACCTCCCCCTGACGATCTTAAATATGCTTACATTGATGATAAAAAGATATATCCTGTTATTATTAGCTCTAAACTTTCAGGGAAGGAGGAAGAAAGGTTATTGGAGGTTTTGAAGAAACACTGAGGGGCTATGGGCTATACTTTGGATGATTTAAAAGGGATTTCACCCACTATATGTCAGCATGTTATCAATATAGAACCAGATGCAAAGCCAGTAGTAGAGCACCAACGACGTTTAAATCCTAAGATGAAGGAAGTGGTAAGAAATGAGGTATTGAAACTCCTTGATGCCGGTATTATTTACCATATTGCTGATAGTGAATAGGTTAGTCATGTTCATTGTGTCCCTAAAAAGGGAGGTATTACTGTTGTGCCTAATGATAATGATGAGCTTATTCCCTAAAGAATAGTAGTAGGCTATAGGATGTGCATTGATTTTAGGAAAGTCAACAAAGTAACTAAGAAAGATCATTACCCGCTTCCTTTTACTGATCAAATGTTGGAAAGGTTGTCTAAAAAGACCCATTTTTGTTTTCTTGATGTTATTCCGGTTTCTCTCAAATTGCTGTTAAAAAACAAGATCAAGAAAAACTACTTTTACTTGCCCTTACAGATCTTATGCTTATAGACGCATGCCTTTTGATTTATGTAATGCTCCTGCTACTTTTCAAAGATATATGTCTGCTATCTTTCATGGTTTTTGTGAGGAAATTGTGGAAGTGTTCATGGATGACTTCTCTGTCTATGGAACTTCTTTTGATAATTGTTTGCACAACCTTGATAAAGATGTGCAGAGGTGTGAAGAAACTAATCTTGTTCTTAATTGGGAGAAATGCCACTTCATGGTTAATGAAGGGATTGTCCTTGGGCATAAGGTTTCTGAAAGAGGCATAGAAGTGGATAGAGCTAAAGTTGAGGCAATTGAGAAAATGCCCTGCCCAAGAGACATCAAAGGTATTTGTAGTATCCTTGGTCATGCTGGTTTCTATAGAAGGTTTATTAAAGATTTCTCTAAGATATCAAAACCCCTCACTAATCTTCTTCAAAAAAGATGTATCCTTTGTTTTTGATGATGATTGTAAGGAATCTTTTGAAACTCTTAAGAAAGCTTTAACTACAGCTCCTATCGTTCAACTACCTAATTGGAGCTTACCCTTTGAAATAATATGTGATGCTAGTGATTTTGCTGTAGGTGCTATCCTTGGGCAACGAATTGATAAAAAGCTAAACATTATTCATTATGCTAGTAAGACTCTGCACGCTGCTCAAAGGAATTATGCTACTACTGAAAAAGAATTTCTAGCTGTCGTCTTTGCTTGTGATAAGTTTGGACCCTATATTGTAGACTCAAAAGTCACCATTCATACTG
The DNA here is from genome assembly GCA_910589775.1 of Avena eriantha. Classification (NCBI taxonomy): domain Eukaryota; kingdom Viridiplantae; phylum Streptophyta; class Magnoliopsida; order Poales; family Poaceae; genus Avena; species Avena eriantha. The sequence continues at coordinate 477,160,105 of OU342745.1, forward strand.
ATCATGCTGCTATTAAGTACCTTATGACAAAGAAGGATGCTAAGCCTAGGCTTATTAGATGGGTGCTGTTTTTACAAGAGTTTGATCTACATATTGTAGATAGGAAAGGTGCTGAAAACCCTGTAGCTGATAATTTATCTCGATTGAAAAATATCTCCTTTGACCCTATGCCTGTTAATGATAGTTTCCCAAATGAACAGTTGGCAGCGGTAGGGGTAAACTCACGAGGGAGCCCTTGGTACGCTGATTATGCTAACTTTATTGTTTCCAAGTATTTGCCTCCAAATTTTACAGCTCAGCAAAGAAGAAAGTTCTTTTATGATTTGAGGCATTATTTTTGGGATGAGCCACACTTATATAAAGAAGGAGTGGATGGTATTATGCGAAGATGTGTTCCAGAATATGAACAAAAAGAGATACTGCGCAAATGTCATGGTAGTGCTTATGGAGGATGATGGCTCGGTGTTGATGTGGAGCTCGTTGGGGAACCCCAAGAGGAAGGTATGATGAGCACAACAGTAAGTTTCCCTCAGTTGAAACCAAGGTTTAATCGAACCAGTAGGAGCAAGGAAACACCCCAAAGGTGTTGCTAGCTGAGCCTTGGCAGGGTGCACTACCGGTGCTAGTAGCAACGTGGAGACCTGCACAACACAACCACAAAACTTTGCCCCCAACTTGCGATGAGGTTGTCAATCTCACCGATTTTTCTGAAAACAATGGATTAAACGTATCGAATGGAAGGAAGTAATAGTTTGCAGAAAGTAAACACAAAGCAGTAAACAGTTTGTAGATTGTATGTAAAATAAAGGACCGGGGTCCATAGTTCACTAGAGGTGACTCTCCTTAAGATAGATAACATGCTGGGTGAACAAATTACAGCGGGGCAATTGACAAACACCGAGAAAGCAATACATGCATATACTAATCATCTTGACTCCTTTGGAACTTGGTTGGGCATTACAAAATTATACATAGACCGCCATCCAATTGCATCTATGACTGATAATCCACCTCCAGGTTATCACCCGAACCCCCTCCAGTATTAAGTTGCAAGCAATAGATTATTGCTTTACGAATTGCGTGTAATGTAAACAATACGATTGTTCTATGAACAAAGGATTGTTGTTTTCTCCCTAGTAGCAACAACACATCTAGTACCTTAGAGATTTCTGTCACATCCCCAGATTACCAGAGGCATGAACCCACTATCGAGCATAAATACTAATCTTGGAGTTGCTAGCATCTACCTGGCCAAGATAGCTACTAACAACGGAAAGCATGCAAGATCACAAATAACAAAGACATGATAGAATCAATAATCAATCTGAAATAGCATCTCAATATCCATCGGATCCCCGCAAACACAACATGCAGAATTACAAATAGATGATCTTGATCATGAACGGAGCTCACAAGATCTAGACATGAAAGCACAAAGGAGGAGAACCAGCCATCTAGCTACTACATGGACCCGTAGTCCAGAGATGAACTATTCACGCATCACACCGGAGGCTTGCATGATGATGAAGAAGGCCTCTAGGGTGAATTCCCCTCTCCGGCAGGGTGTCGGGAAGAGCTTCAGATCCCTCCCGATCTAGGGATGGAGACGACGGCGGCTACAGACTCTTTCGTGGATTTTTGAATGGGTACTTAGGGTTTTCGTCCTGAGGGCAATATATAGGCGGAAGGAGAGGCCAAGGGGGTGCAGGGGTCGGCCAGACCACCCCCTGGCACGGGCCAGGCCTGGCCGCGTGGCCAGGTGATGTGGCCGGCCCCCCGCCCTTCTCCGTCTCGTATTCTGGCATCTGATGACTTCCGGAAAAATAGGCACTTTGGCTTTTGTCCCGTCCAATTCCGAGAATATTCATTTTCTGACTTTCCTAGAACCAAAAACAGCAGAAAACAGGCAGTTGGCACTGTGGCTTTTGTTAATAGTTTAGTCAAAGAAATCATATGAAAAGTACTCCAAAGTTGGAACAAAACATAAGAAAGTAGAAGAAACCAAGCATCGAACATAAAAAATTATAGATACATTTGCAATGTATCAACATCCCCACGCTTAACTCCTGCTCGTCCTCGAGTAGGTAAGTGATAAAAAGAAAGAATAATTTTTGAGATGACATGCACCATCATAAACTTGATCAAAGTATTTGCAAAACATGGATAGTTGGGATCATATTACTTCAATCATAACATGAAAGACAAGTTCTAGCAATAATACAAAGAAACTATGATGCAACATGAAAAGGCACAAACAAAAGAGTCATGAATAACAATGCTTTGCAAGACGTTTTTTGTTTCACATAAAGAAAACATAGCATAATAGTATTCAGCTTGTCCCTCATAGAGTAGCAAATAAAAATGAATAGGGCACCTTCAAAGTTCATAAGAGTGACTAGATACAAATAGTTTAAAACAAGCAATATCAAGTTACGCATCAATCAACTAGTCTTGGGACAATGCACATAGATCTAAGAATGGCCACTATGCTCTCAAAGTAGGTGCATAAAGATAGAAGGTGGAGACTCAATATAATGGTGGAAGAAAGGCCTTTATAAAAGGAAGTAGGGATTCAAGTCTCATAAAGAGCTTCCAAAAATTATGGTACTTATTAGCTTTCAGCTCTCATTGTCCCTATCATAAGCATCTTTAAGGTGATTAAGGTTAAAGTGACACAAGTAAGAGGATATGCTTGACAAGTTATAAGCTAAAATCTCATGCCCCTTACTTACGAAGACCGAACCTCATGCTACTCAACTTTAGTCACGATTAAGCTCTTGTCATTGTAAGTACATGTGTATCATTAAGAACCGCCAACGGGGTACCCCTTGCACATGATACAGGAGTTATCCCATAATCAAAATGACAAGTCAAGCAGACAATGAGCATCTCAGCGATCTTTTTATTTGCTATTTGCATAGGTTTTTATTGAGGATGCTTCATAGAATGCTCATTATGGTGATGCTACAAGTTTCCACCATGATTAGGCATGGCTTAGGCTAGCGGCCCAGGCGTTTATCTAACACGCATACAAACTCCATTATCTTACAAGTTCCACTTTTATTTCACACCGCCGGGATCCATAAGCAAAAGAACATGATATCAACAGGGTACAAAGTACAAGTGGAATGCTGAATGCGTTCTCCATGATACATGGTTTTGCTAATTTCAACTTATAAAGCGCAAGCATATACGCAACAAAGAAGGACCCAATGGTTCAAGTTTATTAGATACAAAAAAGCAAAGTGTGCCATCAAGTTTGTGAGAGCTTTAATCACTAGTTTTCACACAACAAGTTTAATTTGGAAGGTAGAAAAAACATGAATATACTTGGAATAGCATAAGCTAGTAGGTAGGTATGGTGGACTATTTGGAATAACTTGGTTTAAGGAGTTGGATGCATGAGTGGAACTCATACTTGGTTGTGGAGGCTAGAAAAAGACTGGGAGCGACAAACTAAGAGTGCAATAATGGCCATAATCATGCAGAGCGACAAAACATCATTGATCAAAGCATAAAGTGATACTACAAGTTGAAAACTAAAGGATCATAAAGGCTATGGTGACTTCAGATAGTCATAACATGGTGTGAGCATGTGCGAAGTCAACCCAAATAAAGCATCTAAGGAGAATACCACTATACTATGCTTTAATATGCTAAAACAACGCATGATTCATCCAAAGCACACTAAGCAATCTCAATTGTTTATAACAAGTCATGCTACAGCAAAGAATACTAAGCATAAAGCCAAAACAACACCATGCATGGGATGACAAAGCATATGCCACAGTCAAAAACAAGCTCTCTTTACCACTTAAGCATGAGCTTTCCTACTCTTTTCCAATCCAAACCAAACTATTTGAAAACCAATGTATGAAAAAGGGGGTCCAACCAATTTATTTAGTAAACTAAGCAAACCAAGCAAACGAAAAACCAAAACGAAAGCGAAAAATAAGACGCTCCAAAAACAACACAGCTGTGCATGAAACAATAAAAATGAAGCGTTTGGAAGAAACCTAGGATTTTTATTGATGAAGAAGGGGGATGCCTTGGGCATCCCCAAGCTTTGACGCTTGTACTTCTTGGATATTTCTTGGGGTGACACGTGTGGCATCCTCAAGCTTGAGCTTTAGTCCATCCTTCATCGCATTACTCATTCCTTCCATACACCTGAAATTTTTCCTTCATACAAAACTTCACACGATCTTTATTAGCAACATTAGTGCACTCAAGATAAATAAGTCTTAAGGTTCAGTTCTAACACCAAATAAACTTCCATTAGAACACTAGATACTGTAGCACTTCCCTAAATAAGCTCAATTCCCCAAAAGAACTCAAAAAGGAACCAACAAGAAGCAAATATAGAAAATGGCAGAAATATGTCAAAACAAACCAGCAGGTAAAGACGAATTTTTTTGTAGACCTTCTGTTGCTCAAATCAAAAAGTGTTGAACTAATTAAAGTGATAACAACCTGGAGCAGAAGCACAAAAATTCACGCCTCAAAAAGACGTTCAGAGATTTTACACAAATTTTTATGGTGAAGCACATAAATCTGTTTCAGGACAACAACTTTCCCAATCATTACTTCTCTCTCATTAGAGGTTATTCTTGGCACAAAAAGCAGATAAAAAGGATAAGGAGCGGTTATTACTGAAGTAATAACTTCAAAACTCATCTAAAACTTTTGGGTTATCTCCCGATAAGTACTTTTCTTTAACGCCGTTATGTTGGCCATAAGAAGCAAGAAAAAGAATCAAATGTTCTCAAATGAAGAAGCATTAAGAGAAAATTTTGTTTTCATAGGAGAGACAAACGAAATCTTCTCTCTCTTCTTAGGGAAGTGTTCTATACCTTTCTTGAGTGGGAGTTGTAATTTAATGGTGCCTTCTTTCATATCAATAATGGCACCAATAGTTCTAAGAAAAGGTCTTCCCAAAGTAATAGGACAAGAAGCATTGCATTCAACATCCAAAACATAAAAATCAATGGGGACATAGGCATTGCTAACCATAATAATAACATCATTAAGACTCCCCATGAGCTTCTTTTTAGCATTATCATCAAGTGGGACATTCAAATAACAATCTTCAAGTGGAGGCAAATCAAGCATATCATAAATCCTTCTAGGCATAATAGAAACACTACTATCAAGATCACATAAAGCTTTGAAATCATAGTCATTCACTTTCATATTAATGATGGGTTCCCAACATCTTCTTGTTTTATAGGAATAGAAGCTTTATGTTTCATCTTTTCTTCTTTAATCTTTATGAGAGCATCAGTAATGTGTTTTGTAAAGGCCATGTTCATAGCACTAGCATTAGGACTTTTAGCAAGCTTTTGTAGGAACTTAATAACTTCAGAGATATTGCAACCATCAAGATCAAAATCAAATTTATCATCTAAAGTAGTAGAACTATTACTAGCCTCAACACTAGTGGTAGTGATAGTAGAAACACTAATGTTTCTAGCAATTTGATCTTCTCTTTCCCACTTAGCATGTAATTCAGCTAATAGTCTAACATTTTCATCAATTCTAACTTGTATAGCATTAGTAGCTGCAAAGGGATTATCATTAGTTTCAGGTTTAGCAGCCATTTTATTCAAAGAAGATTGAGCTTCAACCAAAGATGCTATATTTCTTTTAGCATTAGAGAGTTTTTCCTCAATAGTTTTATTGAAAGCAGTTTGCTTACTAATAAAGTATTTAAGCATAACTTCAAGTTTAGAGGGAGCACTCCTATTATTGTTGTAGGAATTTCCATAAGCATTACCATTATTGGGAGGATATGGCTTATAATTGTTGTTACCAAAATTATTCCTATAAGCATTATTGCCAAAATTATTACTTCTTATGAAGTTCACATCAACTTGCTCTTCTTGAGCAATCAAAGAGGCTAAAGGAACATTATTTGGATCAATATGGGCTTTCCCATTAACAACCATAGACATAATAATATCAATCTTATCACTCAAGGAGGAGGTTTCTTCAACAGAATTTACCTTCTTACCTTGTGGAGCTCTTTCAGTATGCTACTCAGAATAGTTAACCATCATATTATCCAGAAGCTTTGTTGCAACACCCAAAGTAATGGTCATAAAGGTACCTCCAGCAGCAGAATCCAATAGGTTCCTTGAAGAATAGTTCAATCCTGCATAAAAAGTTTGGATGATCATCCAAGCAGTCAGTCCATGAGTGGGACAATTCTTTACCAAAGATTTCATTCTTTCTCAAGCTTGAGCAACATGTTCATTATCAGATTGTTTAAACTTCATTATTTCACTTCTCATAGATATAATCTTAGCAAGAGGATAGTATTTTCCAATGAAAGCCTCTTTGCATTTAGTCCAAGAATCAATACTATTCCTAGTTAAGGAATTCAACCATTCTTTAGCTTTTCCTCTCAAAGAGAAAGGAAAGAATTCCAGCTTAATAATATCACCATCTACATCCCTATGCTTTTGCATCTCACAAAGTTCAACAAAGTTATTTAGATGGGCAGCAGCATCTTCATTACCAATACCAGAAAATTGTTCTCTCATAACAAGATCGAGTAAAGCAAGTTTTATCTCAAAGAAAGTAGCTTCAGGCACAGGTGGAGCAATAGGTGTGCTCATAAAATCATTGTTGTTGGTGCTCGTGAAGTCACACAACTTAGTGGTTTCAATAGTAGTCATTTTTTTGTTTTTAATAAGGAAAGCAAAATTGTAAAACTATTTTTTTGTGTTTTTGATAAAGAAACAAGCAAACAAAAAAAGAAACTAAGCAAAAAAAACAACAAAGTAAAGAGATTGGTTATGAGGGACTCCCCTTGTGAAGATGTCCTTGACTCCCCGGCAACGGCGCCAGAAAAATACTTGATGGCTCGGTGTTGATGTGGAGCTCGTTGGGGAACCCCAAGAGGAAGGTATGATGAGCATGATACATCCATTTTGCATCACTATTCTATGTCTTAATTCATTATTATTCATTGATATATTTCGTATTGAGAGGTGATACTTATGTTATTTCATCTGTTTTTGCATGGTTGATGACTTTTGGAGCATGGACAGCTGTAGTCAGGATTCTGATGGAAAAGGTGATGTTTGGAGGCAAAATTCGTGAAGATCAGAAAATCCGGGAAAATATACGGAAAATCCTATTTTTCCAGAAGACTAAGGATGCCAGAAGACGGAGTGGAGATGGGCCACAGGGGGCCCACACCACCCCCGGCGCGGGCAGCCCTAGGCCGCTCCAGCAGGTGGTGTGGCCACCCTGGCCCACTCCAGCCTATCCCCTCTAGCGTATATCATCCTCCTGAAACCCTAAGACTCGGGGAGCGACCACATAAAGATTTCGCCGCCTCTGCGGGGCGGAAAACACCGAGAGAGAAAGATCTCTCCGGCAAACAGAATTCTGTCGGGGGAATTCCTTCCCGGAGAGGGGAGATCGTCGCCATCAACACCACCATCAAGCTGGACTTCATCGGGATCATCAACACCATCATCACCATCTCCATATTTCTGTTACAATTGGGTTGAATCTTGCATAGTTCATAGGGGAAACTTTCCCGGTGTTGATTACTCTTTGTAGTTGATGCTATTGAGTGAACCGTTGAATTATTGTTTATGTTCAGATTGTTATACATCATTATTCCATCTCTTATCATGATCCATATGATGTATTGTGAGTAGTTCATTTTGTTCTTGAGGACATGGGAGAAGTCATGTTGTTAGTAGTGGATTTATGTTGAGAAAGATTCAATAGATTGTTATTTAAGTTGTGGTGTACTTCTTCTAGTGGTGTCATGTGAACGTATACTACATGACACTTCACCTATATGGGCCTAGGGGAATGCATTGTGTATTTGGCTACTAATCGTAGGGGTTGCCGGAGTGACAGAAACCTGAACCCCCGTTAGGAAACCATTGCACAAGGGACGTAAGGGTCTTAGATCGAGTTTAAAGCTGTTGTTAGGTTTCTACCTTAATTACTTTCTTGTACTTACGGATGTTTGCAAGGGGTTTAATGACAAGTATGTATTAGTCCTGGATGGGGCGGTATATTAGCACAGGTTCACCCACACAACACTTAGCAAGCTAAAGAAGATTAATCAACTATATGAAGCGAAAGCACTTGACAGTCTTCCCATGTGTCCTCGAGAACGTTTGGTCATCTTAAGTAATACATCTGGCTTGTCCTTTGCTACATAAAGGATTGGGCCACTTGCTGCATTTATTCCTACTGTCTTTTATTTACTCGTACTTTGTTTACTTGCTTTATCAAAAAACCCTAAAATTCCGTTTGCTAAGTATTTGCAGATAATTCCTGATCCATACCACTAGCCAACACCTTTTGCTCCTCGTTGGGTTCGACACTCTTACTTATCGAAAATACTACGATACACCCCCTATACTTGTGGGTCATCAAGACTATTTTCTGGCGCCGTTGCCGGGGAGTCAAGGACATCTTCACAAGGGGAGTCCCTCATAACCAATCTCTTTACTTTGTTATTTTTGTTTTGCTTAGTTTATTTTTGCTTTGTTTGCTTGTTTCTTTATCAAAAACCCAAAAAAAATAGTTTTACAAGTTTGCTTTCTTATTTCAAAAACACAAAAAAATTAAGTCTCCTGTCGTTGTTGGTCTATTATTGCCTTGCTTTGTCATGCTTCCTATCAATGGTTGGTTTGTTTGAAACTGAATCTTATTGGCATGGTGGGTTCACAGAAGAACAAAAATATTATTATAAGGAACACCGCTTGTCACAAAAAGGGAAACACTTATGGGAACAAATTCATAAATTGAATACCATTGCTAGAAACGTGTGCTCTACTTACAATGATACTTATTGCTTTGATAAATCTTGTTGCTGTAGGAGGTATAAACACCTCCCTTTTCAATGTGAGTATAATGATAATGTTACCATATCTTCTTATGTTAAAGGAAATTATGACTTTTATGATGTGGAACAAATTGAAGAATTTATTGCTTGGAAGGGTGCATTCGAACTAGCTTATTTGCTTGAAAATACTGATGATGCACCTTATAAATATGAGGTTTATGATATACTTCAATTTTGCTTTGATAATTACAAGGAAGAAAATGGCTATATTCTTGAATATCTTAATAGATTCTCTCCACCAATGGAAGAGACTAATGCCTTGCAGGAGCCTATGGAAGAAGAAATTGCTGAAACTGGAAGCTCATTGGATGAAAAAGAGGAGGAGAGTGATGATCAAGAGGAGGAATAATGGATCTACCCATATGAAAGGATACAGATGTTGCCTAGAGGGGGGGGTGAATAGGCGGTTTAAAAACTTTTTCGAGATGGGCTTAACAAAGGCGGAATTAAACCTGCATTTACTTTGTCAAGCACAAAACCTAGAACAACTAGGGTTCACCTATGTCCACCAACGACTTATGCTAAGCAAGACAACCAACTATGTGATAGCAAGATATAGACTTCAAGCACGAAGGCTATCACAGAGTAAGGTGCATAAGTAAGAGCTCGGGTATAGAGATAACCGAGGCACGCGGAGACGACGATTATTATCGAGTTCCTCCCAACAATGGAGTACGTCTCGTTTGGAGAGGGGGTGGTATCAAACCACCAACGCCACAAAAGGCCTCCCTTATTCTCCGATGAATCTCACCCCAATGGGATCGATCCACCCTTCCACTATCGGCAACCTTCAAGGTGGTAGCCGACACCTTTACAACAAGTTCGAGGCACACATCCACAACTTAATTGGAGGCTCCCGAATACAAGCAAGCTGTCAAACAATCAAAGACAAGCTTGTAAGAATCAATTCAAACCAAAACAAGGCTTAGGGTTTCCAATGAAACCCTAGAGCAAGGGGCCCTCAAGTGAATGAGGGGGAAATGAAGATCTCTCTTGGTGAAGCTGTAGATTAAGGCCTCCACCGATTGCCCAAATATCAGCGAGTTTGGGTGGTTGGATGAAGAGATCTTGGAGTTTTGGTGGCTCTAAAATGGTGTTCTTCAGTTTCTGGAACGAGCAACTTGAGGTTGAAGAAGAGGTCCCCTATTTATAGGCCCACTGATTTCTGACCGTTGGAGAAGAGTCAGACCGGAGACTCCGGTCTGCACACCGGAGACCCCGGTCTACACCGGAGATTCCGGCCCATCTCCAGACCAGCCTCCGGACCACCAAACAGAATGACCTAGCCCTTCTGTGGGCCAAGTGGACCAGAGACTTTGGTCCAACCACACCGGAGACTCCGATCAGGGGCTTGGACCGGAGACTCTGGTCAGTCTCCGGACCTTGCTCCGGATCACCAATCTGGCTGACCCAGGTCTTCAACTTTGATCCACTCTGGAGACTTGTGGGGAAACTCCGGACCACACCGGAGACTCCGGTGTCTGCACACTGGAGACTCCGGTCTGAAAAACCTGCCAGGGACAAAACTTTGCCTTGCGCATATTCCACTTGATCTTGATGATGACGATCTTCTCCACCTCAAGATGGAACACCTTTCTTGATTGGTTGCGCTAGCTTGGGGAAGACTTGCAAATTGCTCCCCATACTCCAATATGGTAGAGCTTCTCTTATGGGCATATCATCTTCCCATATCCATGATCACCATAGGATGGCAAGCTTCAAGCAAATGATCTCTTCGAGATGACTCATCTTGAACTTGCACATAATTTCTTCTTTCTTCATTATGTTGGTGTCTTGAAGGTACATAAGAGATATCACTCCAACTTTATTCATCAAGACACACTTGCTATAGGCCCAACTCTTACTTGACCAATCTCCGAATGATTCATTGAAACCTTGGTCAACACTTGATCTTCTCTACTTTCTTCTTCTCCCAACCTTGAAGCCAACATATGGTTCAAGCATTGCCTATGGACAAATCCACAAGTAAAACTCAATGCAAACATAAGTCCATAAAGATTGTCATTAATTACCAAAACCACACATGGAGGCACGCATGCACTTTCAATCTCCCCCATTTTGGTAATTGATGACAATACCTTTTAGAGGGTTCATATAATGAATTAACCAAACAAAACGGTTGTCCTAACATCCAATACTACACAAGTATGTGATGTTATTACAACCACAATATATGGAGCGAACTCCCCCACGATATATGCATATGTGGATGAACTTGAATTTCATTGCATATATTGCCAACCATTACCGGTGGTGGAGTTTCCTCTATATATACAAGATGTTGAGCAACACACTAAGATGCAAAGCACACGAGGTAAGTGTTTAAGTACAAAACTCACAACACACAAGCAAATTCCCTAAAAACCTCTGAAACTTCTCCCCCATTGGCATCGATTGCCGAAATGGGTGAAAAGCTTGAGAAGGCCAATTTAGTGAGAGTTCCTCCATATGGTGTGCATCTCTCATAATATGAGTGGAATAAAATGCATGTATCCAAATGACGAATACCAGGAGGAAATCAAACTAAACTGAGGATCCAAAGATTGCAAAGAATTAAAATGGTGAGGAAGCATCAATGAATGAAGCAAGCAATCAAAAGATCAAAAGAAGCACTTTACAAAAAGGAAGATACCAAAAGAAAGATAGATATTATGATAAGGTTGAAAAGAGAGTGATCTAAATAATATGAGGAGACTCCCTAAGGTTTGTGCACAAATTATAATTTGCGTTTGAATACAATATGCACAAACATGGCATCCTCATTCCCTCTATATCACTTAGACCACGACCATGAGCAACAGAGAAGATATTATGATTAGATCAAATGAGTGTTTAGATGAAAATAGGGAGCTCCCCAAGGTTCATGCACAACAAGGTGCAGAATTATGGAATCCTAACTCCCCATGATCAAACAAAAGCACCAAACAAGACCAAGAAAGCGAATGTGTGTTCTTAGGTAAATTAGGAAAGCTCCCCAAGGTTTTATGCACCAAACATAAACATGGTATCCTTGCTCGCCCAAACTTACCTAACAACACAAAGGCATGAGAGATCAACTTTCTTAATACAAACAAGTGCCAAAAGATGCAAACAAAAAGGTCAAGCACTTAAAGCAAAACTTTAGGATCCACCAAAGAAAAAGGAATGAGCACAAGGTGTAGACTCCAAAGAAAAAAGGATATCAACTAGAGATTTAGCCATAATTATGTATATAAGTTTCTAGGTAGACAACAATCACCAAGATATAAATCCACAAAGAAACATGTATACACAAAATGGATACTCAAGAATGAACAAGATATCCAAACAAAAATCATAGATAAAGCCAATAAGATTTTTGCTAGAAAGCATGGCCAAAGGCTCGAATATATCTTATTGAACAACAATGACCTTCAATCACAAATAAATACATTACAACTATCACAAGGGAACACGAGATAGTTGGAGTGCATTTGGAAAAGCAACAAGTATCATAAAAAGAAACAAATAAACCTTGCAAATTCATCCATATTGCGCATGGAGAAATTGAGGTAATGATTGGCAATAGAATTTCTAGATTGGCATATGTGGGATTGGTGAATCATAAACATGATTTTTATATACTACCAAAAATATGCATTCATATCAACATACTCATACCACAATAAGGATGATACAATCAAATTCTTGCAAGAACCACAATAAAAGCAACTGAAGGAAATCATGCCATGATGCAACCACAAAGGTTGGATGCTAGAAAAGTATATATGAGAGGGATACTTGTTACCGAGATACCATTGGTAGGATGAAGTAGATATGAGTTTGTTGATCATCCTAGCTTGCCTTCAATTATCATTTAGTCACCACATCTTCTTATAATTGAGACATGCAACCAATGTATCTCGAGTGTACCTAAAACAATATTAAGTACACTATGGTCCCCAAACAAATTAGGTCCGAAGTAGTTAGTGCAACTACAATACATAGGAGACACTCCACATAAATATGTGCATATTGATATGAAGTTGAATTTCATGCACATCTTAGCCGATAGGATTTGGTGGAGACTCCCCTATATATTGGATCAAGAAAGCAAACATGCCATAATATAGAACATGTAGTAAACATGCATGCACAAGATTTTCAAGAACCAAAAAGGAAATAAAATTTGAACAAAAACAACAAGTAATCCAATAAGTCACACACAAGAGTGTGACATGACAAAAGGTGTCCAAATTGCATGAACGAGCCAAATCAACACATGAAAGGACACAATTTCAACAAATGAACACGGCAACAGCCAAAGAGCAAAGAGGATAAACAAATACTAATGCTCAACGATTTATCTCATGCAAATGGTTAAATAGAAAGCATGGAATGAGAAAATCAACTCCCAAACAACATACCAATTGAAAAAATAAATGGTTCCAACAAAAGAACCAAACTCTCAATATTTTACAAGAATGGCACAAAGTATAAAAGAAAACATTTATCTTCCAAAGGCATAAAGCATGGTATGGATCAAAACATGTCATGAAGAAGCATAAAATGAGTGTTCCAAATAATATAGGAGAACTCCCCCATGATTAGTGCATTATTTAAGATTTTGCATTTGAATACAAAATGCACACACATGGGATCATCATCCCTACCTACATCAACTAGAGAACTAAATGATTTCAAGATAAAGAAAGATCCATATGGATTGATGAAGCAGTGGGAGACAAGACACACCAAATTATTGGCAAGATATGAGGAAACTCAAGCAAAAACCAATGTGAAAATGATCAAGAAGATCTACCACATATTATAGTACCGATTGTCCAATGACAAGGGTCTTGCAAATATTTCCCGGTGGTAGATAGCAAATATATCCAAGATCATATTCACAAAGAGAAAGCTAGTGTCAAAAGATAGGAATTAAAAACCACGACATGAAAGAGATCCTTGAGGGTTTCAACTAGTTAACCAATCACGCACAGCAATGATTAGAATAACTAGAGGCAAAAATTCTTGCCAACTTAGATATAAGAATTCATATATGATGAAACCCATACCAAGGAAATCTCTTTCAAACAAGATCCAAAATATAAGGAATAAAACCATTATATCGAAAAGGAACTTGTTTGAGCTCACGTGCCACATAGGAACTAGATAATTTCCAATATCAATTATATGTGACACAACCTCATCTATTCACATTTTCTCGGTTCGTAATATGCACAAAGTATATTACTCCCCCATAACGTGATAAAACATTTCTTCTCATAAGAGGCAAGGAAGACATGGGAGTAAAGTAAAACATTTTCTTGGCCAAAGATAGGACAAAGAAAACCAAAGGTCAAAGCGAACATGATCAATAAATTCTACCATATATGGAGTACCACTTGTACAATGACAAGAAATATGGGGAAACATTTCCCAAGGTAGTTTTCAAGGATATCATGATCATATTAACAACAAGAAGCATATTACGAAATATAAAAATTAGGCTTGATGCTTAGATCGAGATTCTTGGTAGCTTCCAATAGTCACACAATCACTAGTGATTAAAGTAATTTGAAGTTAATGGTTTCCATGAGGATATAGAGACCCAATTATGGGGAAACACATACCAAGAAACACTCTCACAAACAAGATCCAAAAGATGAGCTATAAAACATTCAAACAAATTGAAACTTGTATGAGCTAAAGTGCCACATAGGATCTAGATAATTCTCAATATCAATTCTAAGTGGCACAACCTCGAATTTTCACATTATCTAGGATTGTGATATGCACTAAGCATATGACTCCCCCATAATGTGATACATCCATAAATCTCAACACGAGGCAAAATGATCCACATAGAGATAATTAATGGACATTATAGAACTTGAATTTCTCATGAGAATCATACCACATAAAGACTAGATAATATTGCAATATCAATACTAGGTGGTATTCCTCATGTACACACATTTTTAGGATTGTGGAATGCCCAGGCATAACACTCCCCCAAAATGGGATAGTCCATTAATCTCTCACAAGAGCCAAGTAAGATAAAAACAAGATGCAATAGGATCAAACACGAAACACATACATGGTGTGCAAGTCAACATACACATACTTGATTTCTCAAGTTAAGCAAGTAGGAAGCACAACATATACAAAACACATGCAAGGTACAAAACTAACACATGCACAAGGGGCAAGTAACTTTCAATGTAAATGAGTTGAGAACATGTTACCGCAAGGAGGAGCAATGGATATATTATGGATATATGATAAACTAAATTACTTGGCTTGAGAGAATATAATTGAAGTTCCCTTAATTCTTCATGATGTAGCCAAGTCCCCAATGCCCTCCAAGAATACCTATTGATCAAGTTTTGGCTTGTTGGTCCCCAACCAAGTTGGGTCCTAAGAGGTTAGTCACAATAGGCTTGGCAACCCAAATGGTTCTTTTCTTGAACCCACATTGAGCACCAACAAATTTGGCAATCACGTTGCCAACCTCATCCTTACAAAGAGAATAAACATCATCAATAATGATAGGGTTGGATGAGGAGATACCAATAGTGCATGAGGAAGAAATATGCCCCTTCTCACGGCATAGATAGCAAGTTCTTCTCTTGCCATCTTTCTTCTTAGGTGAGGTCACAACTCGAGGAAGAGCTCGAGTAGTCCTCTTAGGAAGGGGCCCGTCCACGACTTGAGGTGGAGCTTGAGGCTGCTTCCCTTGTTGCTTCACACTAAGAGACTTATTCTTCAATGGGCAAAATCTAACATGATGCCCTTATTCCTTGCACTTGAAGCAAATAATGTTGGCCGGATTCTTGACTTGATCTTGGCCATTCTTCTTATTGTCCTTTTGCTTCAAATAGATAGCAGACTTGTTCTTGACATTGGAGTGGAATCCAAGCCCACTCTTGTCATTGGGAGATTTTTGCACACTTATTGATTTTGTTGAGTGCGGTTTTCCCTTGATGACCCTTTTTCAAGTCATTCTTCAAAGGAGTGACTTGAGCCTTGAGTACTTTGATTTCCTCTACATGGTTAGTTTTAACAAAAGTACTAGAGGAAGTGGATGCTACATTGTTAGAGCAACAAGGCACAGAATGTAATTCATCACGAGATATAGCATGGTTGTGAGAGGATGAATTACAAGGACTAGCACATGGAAATATAACATTTGGAGTAGATATAGTGCTAATGTTCACATGAGGCCCACTAGATGTTACCTTTGACATGATGGCCTCATGATCCAACTTTAGCCTACCATGGGAAACTAGAAGTTCCTCATGCGATCTTGATAGCTTAGCATGACTCTCTTCCAATTTACCATAGTTGCTAGTTAGCAAAGAAAGTTGAGCGTGTAGCTCAACATTCTACTTCACAATAGATGCTTCACAAGGGATAGAGTTAGTAGCACAAGCATCATTAATAGTAGTAAGAGGTGAGGGTAACTTGGAAAGCTCTTTAGAGTATGAAGCTTTAAGTTGGTCATGTGACTCGGTGAGTTTTATGAGATCCCCCTTGATAACCCTAGATCCATTGTTGAGGTGCTCAAAGTCCTCAAGGAGTTTAGCATAAGCAAATTCAAGCTCATCATTTTTAATTTGGAGGGCACTTGCCGCCTCAAGTTCTCTATCATGAGATTTCTTCACTCTAGAAAGCTCTAGAGCAAAGGTCTCCTCAAGAGATTCCTTGGTGGTTTGTTCCTCCTCAAGAGCATCATTTAGTTTTGCAATGTAATTAGCATACTCACGCTCAATACTACTCATGTTTTCAATTGTGTCCTCATGCTCATAAATTAGTTCCTTACTTTCAATGGCAAAGTTCAAGATTTCAATGAAAGTGGAGCAAGCATTTTTATTTTTGTGTAGAGCACGAAGAACAAGCTCCCCTTCTCTTTTAAAGAAGCAACATCATCTTCTACCTCATATAAGTCGACATCCACATCATCATTAGGTGCATTGGGATCCAAAGGAGAAGTTACCTTTGATTCCTTAGCCATGAGGCATAAGTGAATGTTGGGAGAAGGTGATGACGGGGGAACACTTGAAGCTCCATTATCAACCTTGCCTTGGTCCACACATTCTTCGATTTCCTCTACATGGTTAGCAACACAAGTACTAGAGGAAATAAAAGCACATTTATCATGGCAACAAGGCAAAGCAAGCATATCATCATGAGCTATATTCAATCCATTTCTACATGATATGCAAGGGAAATTAACACTAGGATATAAATCACATATATTCCTACGAGTGTTCATGCCCAAAGATACAACATTGCAATGAGATAGATATGAAGGATCATGAATGGTAAGCTCACTATCCACAATGCAAGTTCTATCACCACTCACCATATCATTACCTCGTGACAACTCACATGTTGGTGAAGTGGAAGAAGCTGAGAACTCATCTCGCCCGGAAGTGGAAGCAACACAATCGTCCTCAAGAATATTGGTCACAACATATTTATCCTGAAGTTTTGTCCATAACTCATGGGCGCTCCAAAAAGGAATGATTGAAGATGTAACTACATAGCTCAAAGCATTAACAAGCACATTAGAGGCTTGAGCATCAAGATATAAGTTTTTCTCATCCTCATAAGATAGATTTTCGAAATCCATAGGAGGAGAAAAACCTATATCTATAATACGCTCCAAATTTGGGTCCATGTCCTGAAAATGAATAAGCATACGAGTTTTCCATATATCATATTTTGTGCCATCGAATGTGAATATTTCATTATGCACTAATCCCCCAGCCGACATCTTTACTCTCAAGGCAGTGAAGCCCAAAATGAGAGACCAAGCTCTGATACCAATTGAAAGGATAGATGTCGCCTAGAGGGGGGGGTGAATAGGCGGTTTAAAAACTTTTCCGAGATGGGCTTAACAAAGGCGGAATTAAACTTGCGTTTACTTTGTCAAGCACAAAACCTAGAACAACTAGGGTTCACCTATGTCCACCAACGACTTATGCTAAGCAAGACAACCAACTATGTGATAGCAAGATATAAACTTCAAGCACGAAGGCTATCACAAAGTAAGGTGCATAAGTAAGAGCTCGGGTATAGAGATAACCGAGGCACACGGAGACGACAATTATTACCGAGTTCCTCCCAACAATGGAGTACGTCTCGTTTGGAGAGGGGGTGGTATCAAACCACCAACGCCACAAAAGGCCTCCCTTATTCTCCGATGAATCTCACCCCAATGGGATCGATCCACCCTTCCACTATCGGCAACCTTCAAGGTGGTAGCCGAAACCTTTACAACAAGTTCGAGGCACACATCCACAACTTAATTGGAGGCTCCCGAATACAAGCAAGTTGTCAAACAATCAAAGACAAGCTTGTAAGAATCAATTCAAACCAAAACAAGGCTTAGGGTTTCCAATGAAACCCTAGAGCAAGGGACCCTCAAGTGAATGAGGGGGAAATGAAGATCTCTCTTGGTGAAGCTATAGATCAAGGCCTCCTCCTCCGATTCCCCAAATATCAACGAGTTTGGGTGGTTGGATGAAGAGATCTTGGAGTTTTCGTGGCTCTAAAATGGTGTTCCTCAGTTTCTGGAACGAGCAGCTTGAGGTCGAAGAAGAGGTCCCCTATTTATAGGCCCACTGATTCTGACCGTTGGAGAAGAGTCAGACCGGACACTCCGGCCTGCACACCGGAGACTCCGGTCTACACCGGAGATTCCGGCCCATCTCCGGACCAGCCTCCGGACCACCAAACAGAATGACCTAGCCCTTCTGTGGGCCAAGTGGACCAGAGACTCCGGTCAGGGGATTGGACCGAAGACTTCGGTCAGTCTCCAAACCTTGCTCCCGATCACCAATCTGGCTGACCCAGGTCTTCAACTTTGATCCACTCCGGAGACTTGTGGGGAAACTCCGGACCACACTGGAGACTCCGGTGTCTGCACACCGGAGACTCCGGTCTGAAAAACCTACCAGAGACAAAACTTTGCCTTGCGCATATTCCACTTGATCTTGATGATGACGATCTTCTCCACCTCAAGATGGAACACCTTTCTTGATTGGTTGCACTAGCTTGGGGAAGACTTGCAAATTGCTCCCCATACTCCACTATGGTAGAGCTTCTCTTATGGGCATATCATCTTTCCATATCCATGATCACCATAGGATGGCAAGCTTCAAGCAAATGATCTCCTCGAGATGACTCATCTTGAACTTGCACATAATTTCTTCTTTCTTCATTATGTTGGTGTCTTGAAGGTACATAAGAGATATCACTCCAACTTTATTATTCAAGACACACTTGCTATAGGCCCAACTCTTACTTGACCAATCTCTGAATCACTCATTGAAACCTTGGTCAACACTTGATCTTCTCTACTTTCTTCTTCTCCCAACCTTGAAGCCAGCATATGGTTCAAGCATTGCCTATGGACAAATCCTACAAGTAAAACTCAATGCAAACATAAGTCCATAAAGATTGTCATTAATTACCAAAACCACACATGGAGGCACACATGCACTTTCACCATCCCTACCTTCTAATGAGAGTAACACTTTACCCCTTACATTATTTGATTATCCCCCATGCTTACCAAAGGAGGACGAATGTTATGTTCCTGAGGATTCTTTTGAAAATGTTTATAATAAAAATCTAGTGCTTGTAGATCATGAAAAGCATGCTTTATGTGATAGCTATATTGTTGAGTTTATTCATGAGGCTACTGAAAATTATTATGAGAGAGGAAAATATGGTTGTAGAAGTTTTCATGGTATTGAAACACCTCTCTATGTGCTGAAAGTTTTGAAGTTATTCTCATTTTATCTTCCTATGCATGTCACTTTATTCTTTGTGAATTTATTTGCATACGAGATTCCTGTGCATAGGAAGTGGTTAGACTTAAATGTGTTTTTAATTTGCTTCTTGATGCTCTCGTTTACTTCAATTCATATTTTTTTATGTGAGCATCTTCTCAAACTATCATGCCTAACTTAAAGGCGTTAAAAAAAGTACTTATTGGGAGATAATCCAAAAGTTTTAGATGAGTCTTGGAAGTTATTACCTCTGTAATAACCGCTCATTATCCTTTTTATTTGCTTTTTGTGCCAAGATTAACCTCTAATGAGAGAGAAGTAATGATTGGGAAAGTTGCTGTCCCGAAACAGATTTTTGTGCTTCGTCGTAAAATTTCGTGTAAAATCTCTGAACGTCTTTTTAAGTCATGAATTTTTGTGCTTCTGCCCCAGGTTGTTATCTAACTTTCGTTAGTTCAACACTTTTTGAGTTGAGCAACATAAGGTCTTTGAAAAAATTCGTCTTTACCTGCTGGTCTGTTTTGACAGATTTCTGCCATTTTCTGCATTTGCTTCTTGTTGGTTCCTTCTTGAGTTCTTTTGGGGAATTAAGCTTTTTGAGGGAAGTGCTACAGTATCTAGTGTTCTAATGGAAGTTTATTTCGTGTTAGAACTGAACCTTAAGACCTTTTATCTTGAATGCCCTAATGTTGCTAATAAAGATTGTGTGAAGTTTTGTATGAAGGAAAAATTTCAGGTGTATGGAAGGAATGAGTAATGAGATGAAGGATGGACTAAAGCTCAAGCTTGGGGATGCCACACATGTCACCCGAAGAAGTATCCAAAAAGTACAAGCATCAAAGCTTGAGGATTCCCAAGGCATCCCCCTTCTTCATCAATAAAAATCCCAGGTTTCTTCGAAACGCTTCATTTTTATTGTTTCATGCACAATTGTGTCGTTCTTGGAGCGTCTTCTTTTTCGTTTTTGTTTCGGTTTTTCGTTTGCTTGGTTTGCTTAGTTTTCTGAATAAATTGGTTGGACCCCCTCTTTCATACATTGGTTTGCAAATAGTTTGGTTTGATTTGGAAAAGAGTAGGAAAGTCCATGCTTATGTGGTAAAAAAGAGCTCGTTTTGACTGTGGCCTATGCTTTGTCATGCCATGCTTGATATTGTTTTGGCTTTATGCTTAGTATTCTTTGCTGTACCATGACTTGTTATAAACAATTGAGATTGCTTAATGTGCCTTGGATGAATCATGCGTTGTTTTAGCATATTAAAGCATAGTATAGTGGTATTCTCCTTTGATGCTTTATTTGGGTTGACTTGGCGCATGCTCACACCATGTTATGACTATCTCAAGTCACCATAGCCTTTATGATCCTTTATTTTTCAACTTATAGTATCACTTTATGCTTTGATCAATGATGTTTTGTCGCTCTGCATGATTATGGCCATTATTGCTCTCTTAGTTTGTCGCTCCCAGTCTTTTGCTAGCCTCCACAACCAAGTATGAGTTCCACTCGTGCATCCAACTCCCTAAACCAAGTTTTTCCAAAGAGTCCACCATACCTACCTACTAGCTTATGCTATTCCAAGTATATTCATGCTTTTGTTTACCTTCCAAATTAAACTTGTTATGATAAAACTAGTGATTAAAGCTCTCATGAACTTGATGGCACACTTTAATTTTTGCATCTAATAAACTTGAACCATTGGGTCCTTCTTTGTTGCGTATATGCTTGCGCTTTGTAAGTTGAAATTAGCAGAACCATGTTTCATGGGGAACGCTTTCAACATTGCACTTGTACTTTGTACCCCGTTGATATCATGTTCTTTTGCTTATGGATCCCAGCGGTGTGAAATAAAAGTGGAACTTGTAATATCATGGAGTTTGTATGTGTGTTAGAGAAACGCTTGGGCCGCTAGCCTAATCCATGCCTAATCATGGTGGAAACTTGTAGCATCACCATAATGAGCACTCTACGAAGCATCCTCAATAAAAACCTATGCAAATAGCAAATAAAAAGATCGTTGAGATGCTCATTGTCTGCTTGCCTTGTCATTTTGATTATGGGAAAGCTCCCGTATCATGTGCAAGCGGTACCCCGTTGGCGGTTCTTAATGAGATACATGTACTTACAATGACAAGAGCTTACTCGTGACTGAAGTTGAGTAGCATGAGGACCGGTCTTCATAAGTAAGGGGCATGAGATTTCGGTTTATAACTTATCAAGCATATCCTCTTAGGTGTGTCACTTTAACCTTAATCACCTTAAACATGCTTATGATAGGGGCAATGAGAGCTGAAAGCTATAAGTACCATAATTTTTGGAAGCTCTTTATGAGACTTGAATCCCTACTTCCTTTTATAAAAAGGCCTTTCTTCCACCATTATATTGAGTCTCCACCTTCTATCTTTATGCACCTACTTTGAGAGCATAGTGGCCATTCTTAGTTCTATGTGCATTGTCCCAAGACTAGTTGATTGATGCATAACTTGATATTGCTTGTTTTAAACTATTTGTATCTAGTCACTCTTATGAACTTTGAAGGTGTCCTATGCATTGATATTTGCTACTCTATTGAGGGACAAGCTGAATATTATTATGCTATGTTTTCTTTATGTGAAACAAACAAACGTCTTGCAAAGCATTGTTATTCATGAATCTTTTGTTTGTGCCTTTTCATGTTGCATCATAGTTTCTTTGTCTTATTGCTATAACTTTTTCTTTCATGTTATGATTGAAGTACTATGATCCCAGCTTTGAATGTTTTTACAAATACTTTGATCAAGTCTTTGATGGCGCATGTCACCTCAAAAATTATTCTTTATTTTTATCACTTACCTACTGGAGGACGAGGAGGAGTTAATCTTGGGGATGTTGATACATTGCAAATGTATCTATAATTTTTGATGTTCCATGCTTGGTTTTATCCACTTTCTTGTGTTTTTTCCACACTTTGGAGTACTTTTCATATGATTTCTTGGACTAACGTATTAACAAGAGCCACAATGCCAGCTGCCTATTTTCTGCTTTTTTGGTTCTAGGAAAGTCAGAAAATGAATATTCTCGGAATTGGACGGGACAAAAGCCAAAGTGCCTATTTTTCCGGAAGTCATCAGATGCCAGAATACAAGACGGAGAGGGGCCAGAGGCTGGCCACACCACCTGGCCGCGCGACCCAGCTTGGCCCGCGCCAGGGGGTGGTGTGGCCGCCTCCGGCACCCCCTCGGCCGCCCCTTCCGACTATAAGATGCCCTCGGGACGTAAACCCTAAGTACCCGATCAAAAATCCACGAAAGAGTCTATAGCCGCCGTCATCTCCATCCCTAGATCGGGAGGGATCTGAAGCTCTTCACGGCACCCTGCCGGAGAGGGGATTTCACCCTAGAGGCCTTCTTCATCACCATGCAAGCCTCCGGTGTGATGCGTGAGTAGTTCATGCTTGGACTACGGATCCATGTAGTAGCTAGATGGCTGGTTCTCCTCCTTTGTGCTTTCATGTCTAGATCTTGTGAGCTCCGTTCATGATCAAGATCATCTATTTGTAATTCTGCATGTTGTGTTTGCGGGGATCCGATGGATATTGAGATGCTATTTTAGATTGATTATTGATTCTATCATGTCTTTGTTATTTGTGATCTTGCATGCTTTCTGTTGTTAGTAGCTATCTTGGCCAAGTAGATGCTAGCAACTCCAAGAGTTAGTATTTATGCTCGATAGTGGGTTCATGCCTCTGGTAATCTGGGGAAGTGACAGAAATCTCTAAGGTACTAGATGTGTTGTTGCTACTAGGGAGAAAACAACAATCCTTTGTTCATAGAACAATCGTATTGTTTACTTTACACGTAGTTCATAAAGCAATAATCTGTTGCTTGCAACTTAATACTAGAGGGGGTTCAGATGATAACCTAAAGGTGGATTATTAGTCATAGATGCAGTTGGATGGCGGTCTATGTATAATGTTGTAATGCCCAATCAAGTCTCAAAGGAGTCAAGATGATTAGTATATGCATTTATTGCTTTCTCGGTGTTTGTCAATTGCCTCGCTGTAATTTGTTCACCCAGCATGTTATCTATCTTAAGGAGAGCCACCACTAGTGAACTATGGATCCCGGTCCTTGTCTTTTACATACAATCTATAAACTGTTTACTGTTTTGTGTTTACTTTCTGCAAACTTTTACTTCTTTCCATTCGATACGTTTAATCCTTTGTTTTCCGCAAAACACGGTGAGATTGACAACCTCATCGCAAGTTGGGGACAAAGTTCTGTGGTTGTGTTGTGCAGGTCTCCATGTTGCTACTAGCACCGGTAGTGCGCCCTGCCAAGGCTTAGCTAGCAACACCTTTGGGGTGTTTCCTTGCTCCTACTGGTTCGATTAAACCTTGGTTTCATAACTGAGGGAAACTTGCTGCTGTGCTCATCATACCTTCCTCTTGGGGTTCCCAACGAGCTCTACATCATCATTGCTCCAGCATTTTTCTGGGCGCCATACTCAGAGCCATCAAGCATTTTTCTAGTGCCGTTGCCGGGGAGTGAAGCGCTATTGGAGAGTGGAACTGGTAAAGGAAACTTCTACTGTGAGTATTGTTTACTTCTGCTAGTTGCTTTATTCTCGTTATGGATAATTCACTAAGTTTCTTTTTTGGTAATGTTACTACCACTGCTAAGGTAGTAGATAAACCACCACCTACTGAGAATGATGTTTTTAAAATACCTACAAGAATTATTGATCGTGCTATGGATAACTACTATGTTGGGGATGGAACTGTCCATCCCGGTGATCATTTACTCTTTATACACAAATTATGCGGGTTGTTCAAGTGTGTAGGTATTACTACAGATCAAGTTAAGAAGAATTTGTTCTCATTATCACTGAAAGGAAGAGCTGAGGAATGGTATAAGCTGCTTAAGAATGGTCAAGCTCTGGAATGGGAGGAAATAGTGCCTCTCTTTTATTCAAAGTTTTATCCTCCTAGTGAGATTCATAAAGATCGGAATCAAATATACAACTTTTGGCCTCTTGATGGAGAGAGTACATCTCAAGCTTGGGGGAGATTGAAGTTACTAATGCTCAAATGTCCCATTCATGAGCTCCCCAACAATATTATAATCAATAACTTTTATGCAAGGCTCCCTCTACATGACAAGGATTTATTGGATGCTTCTTGTGCTGGATCATTCACTCGCATGGAAGAAGAAGCTAAATGGGATCTTCTGGACCGTATTCAAGACAATGCTGAAGCTTGGGAGAATGCCAAAGGTAGAAAGTCAGGTATAAACTATGATTATGAATGCATTAAATCTTTTATGGGAACTGATGACTTTCAAAATATTAAGCATGCTTATGGTCTAGACTCTCAAGCTATTGCTTCTTATTTTAAGGCTTTTGCTTCCTACATTGAAGTGCCTAAAAAGAAGTGGAATAAGTATCATGAACCTTATAAATATGTTGCTAAGAGTGTTCCTGCAAGAAATACTGAAGTTTATACTGCTAATCATGTTTTACCCGAACCTTATATTGAGAAAATGCCTTTCCCAGTTAAGATTAAGGAACATTCTATGAGAGCTAGTATGGTTAATGAAAGTGCAAATAAAGTTGTTGAACCTAATAAACAAATGGTTGATGAACCAATAATAGCAAATGTGAAAGACTTTATTACTAAATATGAAAAAGAGGGACACACTATCCTTTGTAAGGATACCTCTAATATTGTTTCATAGAGTATTGTTATGAGAGCTAGAATTCCTGTGTTTTCTGTTAGAATAAGTGATCATTTCTATGATGGTCCTTGTGATAGCTATATTGTTAAGTTTATGCATGATACTGAAAGTTACTACGAAAGAGAGAAAAGTGTTCTTATGCATCTCAGTAATATCAAGTTTCCTCGTTTTATGCTGAAAGTTTTTATGTTGCACTTCTTTTGCCTTCTTATGCTTGTAGCCTCTGGTTTCAACAACTTGTTTGTTTACAAAATTCCCTTGCATAGGAAGTGGGTTAAACTTAAATGTGTGTGTTTTTGCTTCTTAATGCTCTCTTTCACCTCAATTCATATTCCTATGTGAGCATCTTCAAAATTATCATGCCCATCTTAATGGCTATAAAGAAAGAGCTTTTTGGGAGACAACCCAATTTGTTTTTGCTTTCAGTTTGTTTTTGTTCCTTTGAGTCTTGGAAGTTATTACTTTGGTAATAACCGCTCCTTATCCATTTTGTTTGGTTTTTATGTCAAGATCAACCTCTAATGAGAGAGAAGTAAGATTTGGGGAAGTTGCTGTCCCGAAACAGATTTTTGTGCTTCACCGTAAAAAATCATGAGAGATCTCTGTATGTCGGTTTGATCTGTAATTTTTTGTTCTTCTACCCCAGGTTGTTATTTAACTTTCGTTAGTTTTGCACTTTTTTAATTGAGCAACAGAAGATTTTCGAAAAAATTGATCTTTACCTGCTGGTCTGTTTTGACAGATTTTGCCACTCTTGCATTTGCTTCTTTATTCAATTTCCTTTTTGAATTATTTTTTGGGTTTTCGGAAGGAGTTGCTACAGTAGCTTATGTTCTAATGGTTTTCAGTTGAAGTTGGACTCAAAAGGTTTTTTCACTTCAATTATACTAATGTTGCTAATGAGAACTGTGTGAAGTTTTGTGTGAAAGAAATTTCCAAGTAGTGGAGATAATGGTGTAATAAGGAAGAGAAGGGTTTTATGACTCAAGTAATAATCGTATGAAGATGAAGATATTGATGTTATTCAAATGATGACTCGAGAAAAAATCTACTAGATACCAAATTCAGAGACCTGCAGAGTCTGTTTTCAAATAGGTAACAATTCTAGTAAGAAAAGTTCCGCGAAAATACAATCCAACTATATTTTTGCAGTTTTCAGTCAATAAGGGAAGTTACAAAGCGAAAAGGGAAGGAAACAGAGCCAGGGTGGCCCACACCACCCTGTGGCGCGGGCCCTCCCCTGGCCGCGCCACCAGGTGGTGAGTCCACCCCGGACTCCGCCTCCGACTTGTTTTCACCCAGTACCTTCCACTTGATATGAAACTTCGTAATATATAACCCTTCGGATCCCCCGAGGTTCGTATATCATGTTTTCGTTTCGTTTTGTTTCTACCAGGACATACTCTTTGAAAGCTTAGAAGCACAATGATGTCCGCCAAGGATAAAGGGAAGGGGCCTATGGAGGAAGACCTCCAAGACCCCAAGCAGGGGCTGGTACCTTTTGTTACTTGCCCTGCATCAACAGAAGCCCTACGAGTCACTAAGGAGTTCTACGATAAGTACCGATACTTGCAGAGGAAGGTGGACATGCTTCAATGGGAGAATAATAGGCTTCGCAAGATGCTGGAAGATTACCTCACGTCAACTAAGAAAATATTACCACCACCACCAAAGGAGTAATTCGTCATCAGGTTTGGCATCCCCTTGGCTTGTTCCAAGCTTGGGGGAGTGCCGCGGTATCACATCACTATCTTCTATCTTTTTACCTTATTAGTAGAGTCATATCATGAATAGAGGAGCTATTATGTAGAATGGTTTGCATTATGGAAGTGTCCCCTCTCTCGTTAGATATGTATCCCTTGGTGTGAGTTGCTGTTATGGAATATTAATGAGAAGTTCTATTATTCACTCTTTTGCATAGCTTGTATTAGTTTTCAATTCGTGGATATATGATTGATCTTGTTGTTAGTATTCGTATCACTTTGGGATCATTGAGTTAATCTAGTTGGTTTTGGCAAACCTGGCTCAGTCAGTAGCATCACTATTTTCGAGAGTTGAATGAAAAAGATAGAAGTACTCTAGAGAAACATAATTTCATCTTCTTTCTTTCTTGATTTGCTCATAAGTCTAGTATTCTCTAGTTGAGATCTTTTGTGCTTCCAAGGAATATTGCATGTTTGTTTTTATCACTTGTATGTTTGTTTGTTTCCTTCAACTCTTGTACTTGCTACCCAGCCTTGCTAGCCAAAAACCCGTACTGAGAGGGAATTCTTCTCGTGCATCCACTCCTTAAAACCAAAACCTTAGCCATTTGTGTCCACCATACCTACCTATTAGCATTATTTCTATTCCAAGTAAATTCTTGTTTTATCTACCTCCCAAATTTAACTTGTTATGTGAAAATTAGTGATTAAAGCTCTCACGAACTTGATGGCACACTTTTAATTTTCTTGCATTTAATAACTTGAACCATTGGGTTCTTCTTTGTTGCGTATATGCTTGCGCTTTATGAGTTGAAGTTAGCAGAACCATGTATTATGGGGACCGCTTTCAACACTTCATTGGTACTTGTACCTAGTTGATATCATGTTCTTTTGCTTATGGATCCCGGCGGTGTGAAATAAAAGTGAAACTTGTAAGATCATGGAGTTTATATGTGTGTTAGAGAAACGCCTGGGCCGCTAGCCTAAGCCATGCTTAATCATGGTGGAAACTTGCAGCATAACTATAGTGAGCATTCTATGAAGCATCCTCAATAAAAACCTATGCAAATGGCAAATAAAAATATCGCTGAGATGCTCACTGTCTGCTTACCTTGTCATTTTGATTATGGGATAGCTCCTATGTCATGTGCAAGGGGTACCCCGTTGGTGGTTCTTAATGATACACATTTTTTTACAATGACAAGAGCTTGCTCGTGACTAAAGTTGAGTAGCATGAGGTTCGGTACTCATAAGTAAGGGGCATGGGACTCCAATTTATAAATTGTCAAGCATATCCTCTTAGTTGTGTCACTTTAACCTTAATCACCAAAAGATGCCTATGATAGGGGCAATGATAGTTGAAAGCTAGTAAGTATCATAATTTTTGGGAGCTCTTTATGAGACTTACAATCCCTGCTTCCCTCTGCGAAGGGCCCTTTCTTTTACTTCTTAGTTGAGCCAGTAAACCTATTCCCTTCTATCTCACCAAGTATTTTGAGTTGTTGTGTTGCATTCATTCATATGATGATTTATTCAATCATGTTTCTTATGTTCCTTATTCTGCACTTTGCTCTTATCTTGATGTTTACTACTTTGAAAGCTATCTTTGAAAACCAGTTATTTGTGAACTCCAGCAAATTATCAACTATTCTTCGACCAAGAGCTAAGTTTGCCATTACCAATTATGATTTACTTTATGTATCTTTATTGTGTTTCCTTTACTCATTACAAGTTGAGTTATATAATAATGAGTTGTCTTCTATTATGATCTATGTATTTGATGAATGTGATGCTTCTTGTCCGTATTCTTTTATCGACTATTCACTCCATAAACCTGAGGTCATGTTTATTGAGCTCAGTTTCGCTTGGGGACAAGAGAAGTCTAAGCTTGGGGGGAGTTGATACGTCCATTTTGCATCACTATTCTATGTCTTAATTCACTATTATTCATTGATATGTTTCGTATTGAGAGGTGATACTTATGTTATTTCATATGTTTTTGCATGGTAGATGACTTTTGGAGCATGGACCGCTGTAGTTAGGATTCTGATGGAAAAGGTGCTGTTTGGAGGCAAAATTTGCAAAGATCAGAAAATCCGAGAAAATATACGGAAAATCCTATTTTTCCAGAAGACTAAGGATGCCAGAAGACGGAGTGGAGATGGGCCACAGGGGGCCCACACCACCCCTTGGTGCGGGCAGCCCTAGGCCGCCCCAACAGGTGGTGTGGCCACCCTGGCCCACTCCAGCCTCTCTCCCTCTGGCGTATATCATCCTCCCGAAACCCTAAGACTCGGGGAGCGACCACATAAAGATTCCGCCGCCTCTACGAGGCGGAAAACACCGAGAGAGAAAGATCTCTCCGGCAGACAGATTTCTGCCAGGGGAAGTCCTTCCCGAAGAGGGGAGATCATCGCCATCAACACCACCATCAAGCTAGACTTCATCGGGATCATCATCATCATCATCACCACCATCATCATTATCAACACCCTCATCACCATCTCCATATTGCTGTAACAATTGGGTTGAATCTTGCATAGTTCATAGGGGAAACTTTCCCGGTGTTGATTACTCTTTGTAGTTGATGCTATTGAGTGAACCGTTGAATTATTCTTTATGTTCATATTGTTATACATCATTATTCCATCTCTGATCATGATCCATATGATGTCTTGTGAGTAGTTCATTTTGTTCTTGAGGACATGGGAAGTCATGTTGTTAGTAGTGGAGTTGTGTTGAGAAAGATCTAATAGATTGTTATTTAAGTTGTGGTGTACTTCTTCTAGTGGTGTCATGTGAACATCGACTACATGACACTTCACCTATATGGGCCTAGGGGAATGCATTGTGTATTTGGCTACAAATCATAGGGGTTGCCAGAGTGACAGAAACCTGAACCCCCATTAGGAAACCATTGCACAAGGGACGTAAGGGTCTTAGAGTTTAAAGCTGTGGTTAGGTTTCTACCTTAATTATTTTCTTGTACTTACATATGTTTGCAAGGGGTTTAATCACAAGTATGTATTAGTCCTGGATGGGGCGGTACATTAGCACAGGTTCACCCACACAACACTTAGCAAGCTAAAGAAGATTAATCAACTATATGAAGCGCAAGCACTTGGCAGTCTTCCCATGTGTCCTCGAGAACATTTGGTCATCTTAAGTAATACATCCGGCTTGTCCTTTGCTGCATAAAGGATTGGGCCACTTGCTGCATTTATTCCTACTGTCTTTTATTTACTCGTACTTTGTTTACTTGCTTTATCAAAAACCTCTAAAAATCCGTTTGCTAAGTATTTGCAGAGAATTCTTGATCCATACCACTAGCCAGCACCTTCTGCTCCTCGTTGGGTTCGACACTCTTACTTATCGAAAATACTGCGATACACCCCCTATACTTGTGGCTCATCAGAGCACAGTAGTAAGTTTCCCTCAGTTATGAAACCAAGGTTTAATCGAACCAGTAGGAGCAAGGAAACACCCCAAAGGTGTTGCTAGCTGAGCCTTGGCAGGGCGCACTACCGGTGCTAGTAGCAACGTGGAGACCTGCACAACACAACCACATAACTTTACCCCCAATTTGCGATGAGGTTGTCAATCTCACCGGTTTTGCTGAAAACAAAGGATTAAACGTATCGAATAGAAGGAAGTAATAGTTTGCAGGAAGTAAACACAGAGCAGTAAACAGTTTGTAGATTGTATGTAAAAGGAAGGACCGGGGGTCCATAGTTTAGTAGAGGTGGCTCTCCTTAAGATAGATAACATGCTGGGTGAACAAATTACAGCGGGGAAATTGACAAACACCGAGAAAGAAATACATGCATATACTAATCATCTTGACTCCTTTGGAACTTGATTAGGCATTACAAAATATTATACATAGACCGCCATCCAACTGCATGTATGACTAAAAATCCACCGTCAGGTTATCATCCGAATCCCTTCTAGTATTAAGTTGCAAGCAACAGATTATTGCTATGCGAATTGCGTGTAATGTAAACAATACGATTGTTCTATGAACAAAGGATTGTTGTTTTCTCCCTAGTAGCAACAACACATCTAGTACCTTAGAGATTTTTGTCACATCCCCAGATTACCAGAGGCATGAACCCACTATCGAGCATAAATACTAACTCTTGGAGTTGCTAGCATCTACCTGGCCAAGATAGCTACTAACAACGGAAAGCATGCAAGATCACAAATAACAAAGACAAGATAGAATCAATAATCAATCTGAAATAGCATCTCAATATCCATCGGATCCCCGCAAACACAACATGCAGAATTACAAATAGATGATCTTGATCATGAACGGAGCTCAGAAGATCTAGACATGAAAGCACAAAGGAGGAGAACCAGCCATCTAGCTACTATATGGACCTGTAGTCCAGAGATGAACTACTCACGCATCATACCGGAGGCTTGCATGACGATGAAGAAGGCCTCTAGGGGGAATACCCTTCTCTGGCAGGGTGCTGGGAAGAGCTTCAGATCCCTCCCGATCTAGGGATGGAGACGACGACGTCTACATACTCTTTCGTGGATTTTTGATCGGGTACTTAGGGTTTTCGTCCCGAGGGCAATATATAGCCAGAGGGGGTGCTGGGGTCGGCCAGACCACCCCCTGGCGCGGGCTAGGCCTGGCCGCGCGGCCAGGTGGTTGATGGCCCAAAATATATTGAGCTCGTTGGGGAACCCCAAGAGGAAGGTATGATGAGCACAGCAGCAAATTTTCCCTCAGTACGAAACCAAGGTTATCAATCCACTAGGAGCAAGGAAACACCCCAAAGGTGTAGCTAGCTGAACGATGGCAGGGCGCAATACCGGTGCCGACAGCAATGTGGAGACCTGCACAACACAACCACAGAACTCTGTCCCCAACTTGCGATGAGGTTGTCAATCTCATCGGTTTTGCTGAAAACAAAGGATTAAACGTATCGAATGGAAGGAAGTAATAGTTTGCAGAAAGTAAACACAAAGCAGTAAACAATTTATAGATTGTATGTAAAAGAAAGGACCGGGATCCATAGTTCACTAGAGGTGGCTCTCCTTAGATGGATAACATGCTGGGTGAACAAATTACAGCGGGGCAATTGACAAACACCGAGAAAGCAATACATGCATATACTAATCATCTTGACTCCTTTGAGATTCGTTTGGGCATTACAACATTATACATAGACCGCCATCCAACTACATCTATGACTAATAATCCACCTTAAGGTTATCATCCGAACCCCCTCCAGTATTAAGTTGCAAGCAACAGATTATTGCTTTACGAAGTGCGTGTAATGTAAACAATACGATTGTTCCATGAACAAAGGATTATTGTTTTCTCCCTAGTAGCAATAGCAAATCTAGTACCTTAGAGATTTCTGTCACTTCCCCAAATTACCAGAGGCATGAACCCACTATCGAGCATAAATACTAACTCTTGGAGTTGCTAGCATCTACTTGGCCAAGATAGCTACTAACAACGGAAAGCATGCAAGATCACAAATAACAAAGACATGATAGAATCAATAATCAATCTAAAATAGCATCTCAATATCCATCGGATCCCCGCAAACACAACATGCAGAATTACAAATAGATGATCTTGATCATGAACGGAGCTCACAAGATCTAGACATGAAAGCACAAAGGAGGAGAACCAGCCATCTAGCTACTACATGGATCCGTAGTCCAAGGATGAACTACTCACGCATCACACCGGAGGCTTGGATGGTGATGAAGAAGGCCTCCAGGGTGGATTCCCCTCTCCGGCAGGGTGCCGAGAAGAGATTCATATCCCTCCCGATCTAGGGATGGAGATGACGGCGGCTACAGACTTTTTCGTGGATTTTTGATCAGGTACTTAGGGTTTTCGTCCCGAGGGCATCTTATAGGCGGAAAGAGAGGCCAAGGGGGTGCAGGGGTCGGCCAGACCACCCCCTGGCGCGGGCCAGGCCTGGCTGCGTGACCAGGTGATGTGGCCGGCCCCCAGCCCTTCTCCGTCTCGTATTCTGGCATCTGACGACTTCTGGAAAAATAGGCACTTTGGCTTTTGTCCCGTCCAATTCCGAGAATATTCATTTTCTGACTTTCCTGGAATCAAAAACAGCAGAAAACAGGCAGCTGGCACTGTGGCTCTTGTTAATAGGTTAGTCCAAGAAATCATATGAAAAGTACTCCAAAGTGTGTACAAAACACAAGAAAGTGGATAAAACCAAGCATGGAACATCAAAAATTATAGATACATTTGCAATGTATCAACATCCCCAAGCTTAACTCCTGCTCGTCCTCGAGTAGGTAAGTTATAAAAAGAAAGAATAATTTTTGAGGTGACATGCACCATTAAAGACTTGATCAAAGTATTTGTAAAACATTCAAAGTTGGGATCATAGTACTTCAATCATAACATGAAAGACAAAGTTCTAGCAATAAGACAAAGAAACTATGATGTAACATGAAAAGGCACAAACAAAAGATTCATGAATAACAATGCTTTGCAAGACGTTTGTTTGTTTCACATAAAGAAAACATAGCATAATAGTATTCAGCTTTTCCCTCATAGAGTAGCAAATATAAATGCATAGGACACCTTCAAAGTTCATAAGAGTGACTAGATACAAATAGTTTAAAAGAAGCAATATCAAGGTATGCATCAATCAACTAGTCTTGGGACAATGCACATAGAACTAAGAATGTCCACTATGCTCTCAAAGTAGGTGCATAAAGGTAGAAGGTGGAGACTCAATATAATGGTGGAAGAAAGGCCTTCATAGAAGGAAGTAGAGATTCAAGTTTCATAAAGAGCTTCCAAAAATTATGGTACTTATAGCTTTCAGCTCTCATTGCCCCTATCATTAGCATCTTGAAGTGATTAAGGTTAAAGTGAACAAACTATGGTGTACATGCTTGACGAAGTATAAGTTAGAAATCTCATGTCCCTTGAATACGAGGGCCGCTCCTCATGCTACTCAAGTTTAGTCACCGGTAACTTCTTGTCATCGTAAGTACATGTGTATCATAGAGAACCGCCAACGGGGTACCCCTTGCCCGATGATACAGAAGAATCCCCATATTAAAATGACAAGGCAAGCAGACAACGAGCATCTCAGCAATCTTCTTATATACCATGGGAATATGTTGCTTTTTTCTCTCTTTCCTCTTTTCATAATCTTTTTTTTTCTTTTTCTCTTTTTTATCAATAGGACTCTTTATTTATAAGAAGAATGCTGCATAGACATCTTATTATGATTACGCTGCAGGTTTCCACCATGTCAGCATGGATTAGACCAGCGACCCAGGCGTTTCTCTAACACATATACATAACTCCATGGACTTACAAGCTCCCCTTTCATTTCACACCGACGACATCCATAAACAAACGAGCATGATATCAACTAGGTACAAGTACCAAGTGCAATGTTGAAAGCGTTCCCCATGACATCATGGTTCTGCTAATTCCCAACAAATAAGTGCAAGCATATACAACATAGACGACACAATGGTTCAAGTTTATTAAGGGCAAGAAAAGTAAAATGTGCCATCAAGTTCGTGAGAGCTTTAATCACTAGTCTCTCATAACAAGTTTAATTCGGAAGGTAAACAAAAGCATGAATATACTTAGAATAGCATAAGCTAGTAGGTAGGTATGGTGGACTCTTTGGAATAACTTGGTTTAGGGAGTTTGATGCATGAGTGGAACTCATACTTGGTTGTGGAGGCTAGCAAAAGACTGGGAGCGACAAACTAAGAGAGCAATAATGGCCATAATCATGCAGAGCGACAAACCATCATTGATCAAAGCATAAAGTGATACTACAAGTTGAAAACTAAAGGATCATAAAGGCTTATGGTGACTTGAGATAGTCATAACATGGTGTGAGCATGCGCCAAGTCAACCCAAATAAAGCATCAAAGGAGAATACCACTATACTATGCTTTAATATGCTAAAACAACGCATGATTCATCCAAGGCACATTAAGCAATCTCAATCGTTTATAACAAGTCATGCTACAGCAAAGAATACTAAGCATAAAGCCAAAACAATATCAAGCATGGCATGATAGAGCATAGGCTACAGTCAAAAACGAGCTCTTTTTTTCCACATAAGCATGAGCTTTCCTACTCTTTTCCAAACCAAACCAAACCAAACTATTTGCAAACCAATGTATGAAAGAGGGGGTCCAACCAATTTATTCAGCAAACTAAGCAAACAAAAGCAATCAAAAAGACCAAAACGAAAACAAAAAACGAAAACAAAAAAAAGATGCTCCAAGAACAAAACAACTGTGCATGAAAGAATAAAAATGAAGCGTTTGGAAGAAACCTGGGATTTTTATTGATGAAGAGGGGATGCCTTGGGAATCCCCAAGCTTTGACGCTTGTACTTCTTGGATATTTCTTGGGGTGACACGCGTGGCTTCCCCAAGCTTGAGCTTTAGTCCATCCTTCATCTCATTACTCATTCCTTCCATACACCTGAATTTTTTTCTTCATACAAAACTTCACACAATCTTTATTAGCAACATTAGTGCACTCAAGATAAATAAGTCTTAAGGTTCAGTTCTAACACCAAATAAACTTCCATTAGAACACTAGCTACTGTAGCACTTCCCTCAAAAAGCTCAATTCCCCAAAATAACTCAAGAAGGAACCAACAAGAAGCAAATGCAGAAAATGGCAGAAATCTGTCAAAACAAACCAGCAGGTAATACGAATTTTTTTTAAGACCTTCTGTTGCTCAAATCAAAAAGTATTGAACTAACGAAAGTTAGATAACAACCTGGGTCATCAGCACAAAAATTCACTCCTCAAAAATACGTTCAGAGATTTTACACAAATTTTTACGGTGAAGCACAGAAATCTGTTTCGGGACAACAACTTTCCCAATCATCACTTCTCTCTCATTAGAGGTTACTCTTGGCACAAAAAGCAAATAAAAAGGATAAGGAGCGGTTGTTACAGAGGTAATAACTTCCAAGACTCATCTAAAACTTTTGGGTTATCTCCCAATAAGTACTTATCTTTAACGCCTTTAAGTTAGGCATAAGAAGCAAGAAAAAGAATCAAGAGTTCTCAAATGAAGAAGCATTAAGACCAAATTTCTTGCCCTTACCTCTCTTACTTTTATTCTTAACCTTGGGGAAAATATTATTGTTTGGTGGAGAAGAAAGGTGCATGGTCCCCTTTCCCACATCTATTATTGCTCCAAGGAGTTCTAATAGGGACCTTCCAAGTGTAATTTGTCCTTTTCCTACACATTCAATAACAAGATAATCAATAGAAATCGTTTTCCCAAGGATCTTTGTAAACACTCCTTCAGCTATTCCAAGAGGTAATATGGTAGTATTATTAGCAAGAGATATTTCTTTTCCTCCTTCAGTGAGCCCCCAAGTATTTAGATATTTATAAATATCTCTGGGCATAAGACAAAATTCAGACATGATATCACAGCGAGCTTGAAAAGTATCAGTGTTCATCTCAATCTTAACTGAAGGGAGCCACTTTGATGGTTCAGAATTTATTGGAACATAATTGTGATGCTTTCTAAGCGTATTATAGCAACTTTCTAAGCCAGTAGTGCTAGTCTCAAGAGTGTTCAACCTAGCAAATATTTTTGCGAATGAAATATTAGTTTGGCTAGGCATGTTGTAAGTGAGGATCAATTTATTTATAGCATTAATAGCATCATCCTCATTAGATTGGAGGAAATCTCCTCCCACAACAGCATCTAAAGCATATCTATAGCAAAGAGCAATCCCAAGGTAAAAACTGCTAAGGATCAAGCTTTGAGTTATTTTAGGCTCAGTTTTTTCATGTAGATTAGAGATTCTAGACCAAGCTTCTTTAAAACATTCCTCAATTCCCTGTTTAAAAGTGAAAATCATTTCCTCGGGTGACATAGTGATTGGAGCAAGGCTAGACATAGTGACAACTCAAGATAGGAACTAATTTTTTTTGTGTTTTTGAATAAAGAAAGCAAACTTGTAGTACTAATTTTTTTTGTGTTTTTTGGATGACAAAACAAGCAAACAAAGCAAAAAGAAACTAAACAAAAAAAACAACAAAGTAAAGAGATTGGTTGTGAGGGACTCCCCTTGTGAAGATGTCCTTGACTCCCCGGCAACGGCGCCAGAAAAATGCTTGATGGCTCAATGCACGGCGCACGGAAAAGTGCTGGTGCGGTGTTGATGTAGAGCTCGTTGGGAACCCCAAGAGGAAGGTATCATGAGCACAGCAGAAAGTTTCCCTTAGTTATGAAACCAAGGTTTAATCGAACCAGTAGGAGCAAGGAAACACCCCAAAGGTGTTACTAGCTGAGCTTTGGCAGGGCGCACTACCGATGCTAGTAGCAATGTGGAGACGTGCACAACACAACCACATAACTTTGGCCCCAACTTGCGATGAGGTTGTCAATGTCACCATGTGTTGCTGAAAACAAAGGATTAAACGTATCGAATGGAAAGAACTGAAAGTTGGCAGAAAGTAAACACAAAGTAGTAAACAATTTATAGATTGTATGTAAAAGACAAGGACCGGGATCCATAGTTCACTGGAGGTGGCTCTCCTTACGATAGATAACATGTTGGGTGAACAAATTACAGCGGGGCAATTAACAAACATCGAGAAAGCAATACATGCATGTACTAATCATCTTGACTCCTTTGAGACTTGATTGGGCATTACAACATAATACATAGACCACCATCCAACTACATCTATGACTAATAATCCACCTTTAGGTTATCATCCGAACCCCCTCTAGTATTAAGTTGCAAGCAACAGATTATTGCTTTACGAACTGCGTGTAAAGTAAACAATACGATTCTTCTATGAACAAAGGATTGTTGTTTTCTCCCTAGTAGCAACAGCACATCTAGTACCTTAGAAATTTCTGTCACTTCCCAAGATTACCAGAGGCATGAACCCACTATCAAGCATAAATACTAACTCTTGGAGTTGCTAGCATCTACTTGGCCAAGATCACAAATAACAAAGACATGATAGAATCAATAATGAATTTGAAATAGCATCTCAATATCCATCGGATCCCCACAAACACAACATGCAGAATTACAAATAGATGATCTTGATCATGAACGGAGCTCACAAGATCTAGACATAAAAGCACAAAGGAGGAGAACCAGCCATCTAGCTACTACATGGATCCGTAGTGCAAGGATGAACTACTCACGCATCACACCGGAGGCTTGCATGTTGATGAAGAAGGCCTCCAGGGTGAATTCCCCTCTCCGGCAGGGTGCCTAGAAGAGCTTCAGATCCCTCCTGATCTAGGTATGGAGATGACAACGGCTACAGACTCTTTCGTGGATTTTTGATTAGGTACTTAGGGTTTTCATCCCGAGCGCAATATATAGGAGGAAGGGGAGGCCGAGGGGGTGCCTGGGCTGGCCACACCACCCCCTAGCACGGGCCAGGCCTGGCCGCGTGGCCAGGTGGTGTTGCCGCCCTCTGGCCCCTCTCCGTCTCGTATTATGGCACTTGATAACATCCGGAAAAATAGGCACTTTGGCTTTTGTCCCGTCCAATTCCGAGAATATTCATTTTCTGACTTTCCTGGAACCAAAAACAGCAGAAAACAGGCAGCTGGCACTGTGTCTCTTGTTAATAGGTTAGTCCAAGAAATCATATGAAAAGTACTCCAAAGTTGGAACAAAACACAAGAAAGTGGATAAAACCAAGCATGGAACATCAAAAATTATAGATACATATGCAATGTATCAACATCCCCAAGCTTAAATCTTGCACGTCCTCGAGTAGGTAAGTGATAAAAAGAAAGAATAATTTTTTAGGTGACATGCACCATCAAAGACTTGATCAATGTATGCTTTACAAGACGTTTGTTTGTTTCACATAAAGAAAACATAGCATAATAGTATTCAGCTTGTCCCTCATAGAGTAGCAAATATAAATGCATAGCACACCTTCAAAGTTCATAAGAGTGACTAGATACAATAGTTAAAACAAGCAATAACAAGTTATGCATCAATCAACTAGTCTTGGGACAATGCAAATAGAACTAAGAATGGCCACTATGCTCTCAAAGTAGGTGCATATAGATAGAAGATGGAGACTCAATATAATGGTGTAAGAAAGGCCTTTTTATAAAAGGAAGTAGGGATTCAAGTCTCATAAAGATCTTCCAAAAATTATGGTACTTATAGCTTTCAGCTCTCATTACCCCTATCATAAGCATCTTGAAGTGATTAAGGTTAAAGTGAACAAGCTATGGTGTACATGCTTGACGAAGTTTAAGTCAGGAATCTCATGTCCTTGTATACGAGGGCCGCTCCTCATGCTACTCAAGTTTAGTCACCGGTAAGTTCTTGTCATTGTAAGTACATGTGTATCATAGAGAACCGCCAACGGGGTACCCCTTGCCCGATGATACGGAAGAATCCCCATATCACAATGACAAGGCAAGCATACAACGAGCATCTTAGCATTCTTCTTATTTACCATGGGAATATGGTGCTTTTTCTGTCTTTCCTCTTTTCATAGTATCTCTTTTTTTCTCAATATAGGACTTTTTTTTATAAGAAGAATGCTTCATAGACAGCTCATTATAGTTACGCTGCAGGTTTCCACCATGTCAGCATGGATTAGACCAGCGGCCCAGGAGTTTCTCTAACACATATACATAACTCCATGGACTTACAAGCTCCCCTTTCATTTCACACCGACGACATCCATATACAAAAGAGCATGATATCAACTAGGTACAAGTACCAAGTGCAATGTTGAAAGTGTTCCTCATGAAAGCATGGTTCTACTAATTCCCAACAAATAATTGCAAGCATATACAACATAAAAGACACAATGGTTCAAGTTTATTAAGGGCAAGTAAAGTAAAGTATGCCATCAAGTTGGTGAGAGCTTTAATCACTAGTTTTCTCATAACAAGTTTAATTTGGAAGGTAAACAAAAGCATGAATATACTTGGAATAGCATAAGCTAGTATGTAGGTATGGTGGACTCTTTGGAATAACTTGGTTTAGGGAGTTGGGTGCATGAGTAGAACTCATACTTTGTTGTGGAGGCTAGCAAAAGATTGGGAACGACAAACTAAAAGAGCAATAATGGTCATAATCATGCAGAGCGACAAAACATCATTGATCAAAGCATCAAGTGATACTAAAAGTTGAAAAATAAAGGATCATAAAGGCTATGGTGACTTGGGATAGTCATAACATGGTGTGAGCATGCGCCAAGTCAACCCAAATAAAGCATCAAAGGAGAATACCACTATACTATGCTTTAATATGCTAAAACAACGCATGATTCATCCAAGGCACATTAAGAAATTTCAATTGTCTATAACAAGTCATGCTATAGCAAATAATACTAAGCATAAAGCCAAAACAATATCAAGAATGGCATGACAAAGCATAGGCCACAGTCAAAAATGAGCTCTTTTTACCACATAAGTATGAACTTTCCTACTCTTTTCCAAACCAAACCAAACTATTGGGAAACCAATGTATGAAAGAGGGGGTCCAACCAATTTATTCAGAAAACTAAGCAAACCAAAGCAAACAAAAAACCAAAACGAAAACGAAAAAGAAGACGCTCCAAGAAAAACACAACTGTGCATGAAACAATAAAAATGAATCGTTTGGAAGAAACCTGGGATTTTTATTGATGAAGAAGGGATGCCTTGGGCATCCCCAAGCTTTGAGGCTTGTAATTCTTGGATATTTCTTGGGGTAACACGCGTGGCATCCCCAAGCTTGAACTTTAGTCCATCCTTCATCTCATTACTCATTCCTTCCATACACCTGAAATTTTTCCTTCATACAAAACTTCACACAATCTTTATTACCAACATTAGTGCACTCAAGATAAATAAGTCTTAAGGGTTCAGTTATAACACCAAATAAACTTGCATTAGAACACTAGCTACTGTAGCACTTCCCTCAGAAAGCTCAGTTCCCAAAAGAACTCAAAAAGGAACCAACAAGAAGCAAATGCAGAAAATGGTAGAAATCTGTCAAAACAGACCAGCAGGTAAAGACGAATTTTTTCGAGGACCTTCTGTTGCTCAAATCAAAAAGTGTTGAGGTAACTACAGTTAGATAACAACCTGGGGCAGAAGCACAAAAATTCACGTCTCAAAACGATGTCCATAGATTTTACATGAATTTTACGGTGAAGCACAGAAATCTGTTTCGGGACAGCAACTTTCCCAATCATTACTTCTCTCTCATTAGAGGTTACTCTTGGCACAAAATGCAAATAAAAAGGATAAGGAGAGGTTATTACAGAGGTAATAACTTCCAAGACTCATCTAAAACTTTTGGTTATCTCCCAATAAGTACTTTTCTTTAACGCCTTTAAGTTAGGCATAAGAAGCAAGAAAAAGAATCAAGTGTTCTTAAATGAAGAAGCATTAAGACTAAATTTCTTGCCCTTACCACTCTTACTTTTATTCTTAACCTTGGGGAAAATATGATTGTTTGGTGGAGAAGAAAGGTGCATGGTCCCCTTTCCCACATCTATTATTGCTCCAAGGAGTTCTAATAGGGACCTTCCAAGTGGAATTTATCGTTTTCCTGCACATTCAATAACAAGATAAGCAATAGAAATCGTTTTCCCAAGGATATTTGTAAACACTCCTTCAGATATTCCAAGAGGTAATATGGTAGTATTATTAGCAAGAGATATTTCTTTTCCTCCTTCAGTGAGCCCCCAAGTATTCAGAGATTTATAAATATCTTTGAACATAAGACAAAATTCAGACATGATATCACAGCGAGCTTGAAAAGTATCAGTGTTCATCTAAAGCATAATAGTGATGCCCCCTAAGCGTATTATAGCAACTTTCTAAGCTAGTAGTTCTTGTCTCAAGAGTGACCTAGCAAATATTTTTGCGAAAGAAATATCAGTTTGGCTAGGCATGTTGTAAGTGAGGATCAATTTCTTTATAGCATTAATAGCATCATCCTCATTACATTGGAGGAAATCTCCTCCCACAACAGAATCTAAAGCATATCTATAGCAAAGAGCAATCCCCAGATAAAAACTGCTAAGGAACAAGCTTTGAGTCATTTTAGGCTCAGTTTTTTCATGTAGATCAGAGATTCTAGACCAAGCTTCTTTAAAACTTTCCTCAATTCCTTGTTTAAGAGTGAAAATCATTTCCTCGGGTGACATAGTGATTGGAGCAAGGCTAGACATTAGTATGAGTAACCTGTAATCCAAGAAAAAATCTAGTTTACCCTAAATTTTCACAACACACTAGTAGAGGAAAGGGCTTCTATTCGGTCCCGATTCAAGCTCTAGTCCCGGTTTGTTATGGGTCGGGACTTGTGTGAGAACTAGTCCCGGTTCGTGCCGGCTCCAACGGCTACAAAACCGGGGAAACCACTAGTCTTGGGTCATGTCAGACCTCTAGTCCCGGCCCGAGACTAGTGTGCTAGTGCCATCCAACCCCACAGACATGAGCATGTAGTCCCGGTTCGTATTATGAACCAGGACTGGAGGTGAATCACTAGTCCCGGTTCGTAATACGAAACGATATTATTTTTTTCCTATATAACTTGGATTCGTCCATGCCCGAGCCATGGCCATTTTTACTCCAAGAGCAAGCCTTGAGTTCATGCCCATTTTTTCTCCAAGATTTGGTGAGGTCATGCCCATTTTTTCTCCAAGATTTGGTGGCAACCCCTAAATCTAAGGTTTTTTTAAAAGCTTAGCAACTTTATTCTTTTATCTCTTATTGTTATAGTTTCGCTCAATGATCTACAAGTAGAGAGGGATTTCATGCTCTAGATGTAGAGGAAATTCTAATTTTAGCCAAAATTTGATTGTAGTAAAAAAGTTACTGAAAATTGAAATGTGTAACTTTAGAGTTTTAGAGCTCAAGGAATGAGGTTTTCACTACTAAATCAATAATTAAAAATTCCACATTTTCATGTTAACTGTTTTGTCCAATTAAAAAATAGATGCATGTAAAAATTTCAAACTTCAAATTATGTGCTCTAGAAGCTCACATTATAACTGTATTAATGCAGATGGTCCGGGAATAGATGTATGGTACTGACCAGTGCGCTGGTGAGTTCATTAATGGCGTGCATGAATTCCTAAGTGTGGCTGATGTTTTGTGTTCTACACATGTAGTGTCTGTAAGAATCAAAAGGATTACTCTGACTCAACTATCATGGGTTCCCTGAATACGGTAATACTTCCATGGGGCAAGCTGAAGGGGAGGTTGAAGAAGAGGCACACGATGAGCATGCTGATGTTCTTGATCGGACAATTGCTGATACACAGAGAGATTGCGAAAATGAAAACGAGAGGGACAAGTTCGATCACATGTTAGAGGATCACAAAAAGTTGTTGTAACCAAATTGCGAAAATAGTCTAATAAAGCTCGGTAGTGCACTGGAATTGCT
The DNA here is from genome assembly GCA_910589775.1 of Avena eriantha. Classification (NCBI taxonomy): domain Eukaryota; kingdom Viridiplantae; phylum Streptophyta; class Magnoliopsida; order Poales; family Poaceae; genus Avena; species Avena eriantha. Next base: position 477,203,598 of record OU342745.1, read on the forward strand.
GTGATGGAAGGCAGAGTGTAGTTTATCTGACTCCAGATTTTAAAAGTTGCTAAAAATGATAAAGAATATGCTTCCAAAGGATAACGTATTGCCCGCAAGTACATACGAAACAAATAAGGTTATTTTTCCTCTAGGTTTAAAGTTTCATAAGATACATGCTTGCATTAATGACTGCATCCTCTACCGCGGTGAGGAGTACGAGAATTTAGATGCATGCCCGGTATGCACTTCATTGTGGTATAAGATCAGACGAGATGACCCTGGTGATGTTGACAGAGAGCCCCTGTAAGAGGGTTCCTGCCAATGTGATATGGTATGCTCCTATAATACCATGGTTGAAATGTTTGTTAAGGAACAAAGAGCATGCAAAGTTGTTGCGATGGTGCAAAGAGGAAAGTAAGTCAGACGGGATGTTGAGACACCCTGATGATGGGTCATAGTGGAGAAAAATCGATAGAGACTACCTAGACTTTGTAGATGATGCAAGGAACTTAAGGTTTGGTATAAGTACAGATGGCATGAATCCTTTTGGGGAGCAGAGCTCCAGTCATAGCACCTAGCCCGTGACTCTATTTATCTATGACCTTCCTCCTTGGTTGTGCATGAAACGTCAGTTTATTATGATGCCAGTGCTAATCCAAGGCCCGAAGCAACCTCGCAATGACATAGATGTCTACCTAAGGCCATTAGTTGAAGAACTTTTATAGTTGTAGCACGAACCCGACGTTCGTGTGTGGAATGAGCACAAGTAGGAGGAATTTGACCTCTGATCGTTGCATTTTGTAACAATCAATGATTGGCCTGCTTTTAGTAACCTTGAAGGACAGACAAACAAGAGATACAATGCATGCACACACTGTTTAGAAGAGACTGAAAGTAAATATTTGGAACATTGTAAGAAGAATGTGCACCCAGGACATAGTGGATTTCTTTTGGACAAGCATACCTTAAAAAAGAGAGACAAGCATTTCGACGGTCAGGCATGTGACTAGACGAAGCCTAAGGAACATACTGGTGTTGATGTATTTGATATGGTCAAGGAACTAGATCAAATAGTAACCTTTGAAAAGGGTCTTTGTCGAATAATCTGTTCCGAAGGATGCTGACGGACACGCACCCATGTGGAAGAAGAAATCTTTTTTTTGGGAGCTACCCTATTGGAAATTCCTAGAGGTCTGCTTTGCAATCGATGTGATACATGTTATGAAAAATCTTTGCGTGGAGTTGGCTTCTTGAGCGTGTATGGTAATAAAAAATATACACTAGAAGCACGACAGAACCAACAACGTATGAAAGACCCAGAAGGCCTACAGCCAGAATGATTTCAAGGTCCTGCCAGCTACGCTCTTACCAAACAAGAGAAGGAAATATTTTTTGAAGGCCTGAGCACTAACAAGGTCCCGTCTTGATGCAACAAATAAAAATAGCTCAAAGACCACATATGAATATAGTAAGAAACATGGAGATCCATAGCAGTATCTGAAGAACTGACAAGAATAATTTCATCAACAGGGAACCCCTCTCGATCCTTATGACTGTAGCTTCCAATACCGACTTCTAGGTATGTTTTACAAGTTGCAGCCATAAGGTCTCGGTTGTAGTGTAATATCCAAGACGGGCGCCACAATACTAAGAAGTGATTCTGACCTACAACAGAAGAACAAGATTTCACGTGCGTGAGTCGAATGTGTTGTATACCTAAGAAATATACAAGGTCACATATTGATGAAACCGGGTAACATAGGTCATGATTGGTGTGGAAGCACCTCAAAATCACTCGTCAACGTGACATCACATGGTAAGATTGGCCTATTTTCCTAGAAGGCGTATGAATTGTTGAGTGAGTGAAATGGAATATGGGGGCATAGGAAACCCCTCTCGGTCCTTGTGAACATGGCTTTGAGTACCGACTTCAGCATAAGTTTTGAAGTTGCACCACAAGGTCTCGTGCATAGTGTGATAGGAAGGACAATTTGTGCAAGACAAATAAGTGCATCCTACCTACCAGAAAACGACATGGTTCCACAAAAACTGTTGCATGGAGGATAAGGAAAATTGTAGCAACATGCAGTTGGGTTGCCTATCCATCACCTTCCACACACCATTGGGCGCTATGGGTGCCTGAGAACAATTTTGGGTATGTTTAGAAAGTTGGCAGCACCACTACTAGACAAGTGCATATAGGTAGACTGCATAACTGTGGAGCACCAACATGTGTGTGGGCCACAACTATATAGTAGTGGTGCACCACATACAGGTATGCAACGGGTAGCAACTTACCCATGATGTACCGCTAAACGTGATGCGCCAAGGTATGTTTTTTCCCGGGATGGCGGGGGTGCCCGCTGACACGTGGTGCAAACCTGTGGCGCACCACTATGCCATACGATCACATTTTAAGGGTCGGGCTATTATTCAACTGCATGCCACAACCCCCTCGCGTGCTGGATTGTCTTTTCTTCATTAGAAAAAAAGAAAATGATAAAATCTTTAGAAAATATTATCCTTTGAGATGTAGTTAGGTTACATGATCTAGTTTTTAGAAAAATTAACAAACATGAATTCAGACTTTGTTTGCAAAAAATGTTATGTCTCCGTAAAATGGCTATAACTTGTACATAAGATCTGGGGGGAAAAAGTTTTTTATGTCAAAATTCTTCTATGCAAAATTCATCTGGTTCTTGTGGAGGCAGCGCCATGGTGGCTTCCTTCTGGTCCTATTGCTGCGATCCAATGATCCACCGCCCGTTTTCCCTGATCCAAGAAGGGGTCTAGTGGTTGGAAAGGTAGTGGGTATATCCTCAAGGCGCAAGTGGAGCGCCGGTGAGGATTGACTGATGGGAGAATTGGGGAAGAAAACCCTACCTGAGGTATTCTTGTCCGATGGATGGCTCAATCTGGTCAGCTTCGAGTTCTTCGTGACGCTCATACGGGTCCATGATGGGACTCTCGAGCTCCAGGCGGTAGTATCTGAAGCTTTTGGGGGCTTCTTTACCCATAGTGTCAGAATGCGGGATGCGGGTTACTGTAGTTAGCGGTGGTCGGTGAAGGTATTACCAGCGCTGATGATTGGTTATTCCTTTAGCATGGTTGCGAGTGATGTGTAGCCTCCCACCACCTGGATCTTGGAAATATCTTTTCTTCACATTCGATGCCTATGGCGAGCTAACCGTCAAGGTCTTCAGTGGTTGCTAGTGTTGCACAGAGCTTCGCTTTGTGGGTCACAATGGCTCTTGGAGTTGTCGTCTGTGTCAGCCCACTTCTTATCCGTCTCGGGCATGGAAGTGGTCTTCTGTTGCATATCGGAGATTTTCCTTTTCTACACAAGAAACCTAGAGAGAAGAGAAGGTATTTATTTGCTTCATAGAACCTGTGTTCAATTTGGTTTTGTAAATTCAACCCAAAGCTCCTCCTAGGCACTTTGCTTAGTAGCTCTTCGAAAGATAGCCTGATGTACTATGGGTGTTTCCCAGCCTATATGCTCCACATATGTTCTTTGCATTTGATACCCTTGCTTCTCAAACCAGGGGTCAACGGGGCGATATCCCTAACGAGCAAAGCTATGGAAACATGCCCTCCTCCAAGTTCTCTTTGTTTTCAAGCCCAATCGTCACCTCTCTCCAGGCACATGGCGAGGAGTTTCTAATCATGGTTAGCCCCTCTTCATTAAGGATTGATTCAGCGGCTCGAGTTGAGCATGAAGGGTATGCCCGAGAGGCAATAATAAAGTGGTTATTATCTTATTCCTTGTTTATGATAAGTGATTATTTTGCATGCTATAATTGTATTAATTTGAAACATTAATACATGTGTGTTTAATAAACAAAAGGAAAGTTCTTAGTTATGCCTCTCTTATAAACTAGCTTGTTGATTAACAAGATGATCAAGGTTTCCTGATCATGGACATTGGATGTTGTTAATAACGAGGTCACAACATTAGTGGAATGTGATGAACATTCATCCAAAGTATAGCATTACTATCAAAGTCATTGTGTTTATATTGCTATAATCATACTAAGTAATCCTAGTCCTTAAACCATGAGATCATGTCAATCACTAACACTAGAAGAGTATCTTGATCACATCAAACGTCACACCGTGAAAGGGTAATTATAAAGGTGGGTTCAGTGCTACGAAAGTGTTATGTAGAGTCTCATGGATCAAGAGTGGGTTTTGTCCATCCCGATGATGGATAGATATACTCTGGGCCCTCTCGGTGATATCACATTGGTTAGCTTGCAAGCAAGTGATGAGATCACTAGAATGTTATATCACGGGAACAAGAAAAGAGTGCATTTCGGTAACGAGATCAAACTAGGTATGGAGATACCGATGATCGAATCTCGTACATGTAATATATCGTGAGACAAAGGGATTTAGTTACCAGCGTTAAAGGTTCTCACGATCACAGAAGTCATCGTTGAATGTGTAGGAGTCAGTATGGATCTCCAGGTCCCGCTTCTGATTATTGATCTGAGAGGGGTCTCGATCATGTTTGCATTATTCGCGAACAGTAGGGTGACACACTTAAGGGATACCGACACCATTTGGAGAAAATATGTTTTAGATAAAGATTTAAGAAAGCGCTGGAATGATTTCAATCGACACCGAAATTGTTTCGGGTGAAATTGCTGAAATTGGTTCTGCATGTAATATTGAAATGTTGTTGGGGGTTTTATGTGAATGTTTGTTAATTAAAGTAATTAACAAAATTCTGAATAAAAATAATAAAAGAGTTACATTAAATGAGAGAGCATTAAATTTGGAGAAATTTAATGCATTTAAAGTGGAGACTTTAAAAGAGAATGTGAAGGGGCATTTTAATGTGGAGGGGGTTACCACCACATGAATGAGGGAGGTGAGGAGTCACCCTCCCATGGGGCGCCGGCCATGGGGGAGGGGACCCCCTCCTCCTATAAAAGGCCCCCATCACACCCCTTCTTCCTCACACCTCCTCATGAAGGATCTCCCTACCCCTCTAGTATTGTCCCTCATGGTCTCGGATTAGAGAGATACATGTTCCCGGTGGCTTTATCTGGAAAGGAGTTGCTGCTTCCGCTGCTTTGCTGGAGTGAGGGACGGAGGTTGTTGGGGTACCGGACGTGTGTGCGATCACGGATGCACCGCTGCTTTGCGGTGCTGGACTTGGTGGTGATGGACTTGCTGGAGCTGGATCTGATGGACGTGCTAGAGCCAGACCTGCTGGACTTCATAAGACCTGATGGACGTGGTACTAAGACCACCACGCCACAATAGGCCTCACCCTGTTCTCCGATGGATCTCGCCACAAAAGGCCTGATCCACCTTCCACTATAGGTACCCTTCGAGGCGGGCACCGACGCCTTTACACAACTAGCGGGGAAATAACTCCACAACAACTTGGAGGCTCCCGAAATGACAACAAGCTGCCACAAGAACAAACTTATCAAATACAATAAACAAGATCTAGGTATTGAAAAGATTACTAGATCAGGGATTTCTCCAAGTGAATGGAGAGGAGTTGAAGCGCTTGATTCTTAATGATGATGATGAACTTCTCCTCCTTCAATTCCACCAAAGATCAAGACCTTTGGGTGGTTGAAGTGGGAGATCGAGAATGAGAGCCATTGCACAATGTCTGGTCAATTTCGAATGAATCAAGAGTTCTGAACGTTGGGGAAGAAGGGGTATTGATACCCCCTTCAGAAACCAGCCGTTGCAACCTTTGGGGGCCGGAGGGCCGGACTATCCGGTCTGGGGAAAACACCGCCCCAGACTCGGAATATCCGGCAGATAATTCGCCCCCTCTCAGAGCGTCGCCTCGAGCTTGCCCTTGATCAACTTCTGGAGGCCGGATTATCCGGTCCTATGCGAGGGCCGGATTGTCCGGCCTGGGGAAGAAAAACCGCCCCAGTTCGGATTTTCCGGGAGAAAATCCGACCGGATACCGAGCGACGTGCCTGGGCTCCTTTTGCTCGAAAACTGGGGGCCGGATTATCCAGCCCGTGCGACACCCGGATTATCCGGCCTGGGGAGGAAAAACCGCCCCAGTTCAGATTTTTCGGGAGAAAATCCGACCGGGTACCGAGCGACGCGCCTGGGCTCCTTTGAGCGATGAGGTAGGCCGCATTATCCGGCCCTTGGTGGGGCGGATTATCCGGCCCCCCTCAAAACTTCCTGCACATTTAACGCACATGAATAGTCTCCATAGTATTGTTATCTAACACGCAAAACATAGGAAAACATGAAATGTTCTTTCAACGCCGCAAAGGTGTAGCTAGCTAAACGATGCCATGGCGTAGTACCGGTGCCAGCAGCAACGTGGAGACCTGCACAAAACAACCATAGAACTCTGTCCCCAACTTGCGATGAGGTTGTCAATCTCACCGATTTTTCTGAAAACAAAGGATTAAACGTATCGAATGGAAGGAAGTAATAGTTTGAAGAAAGTAAGCACAAAGTAGTAAACAGTTTATAGATTGTATGTAAATAAAGGACCGGGATCCATAGTTCACTAGAGGTGGATCTCCTTAGATAGATAACATGCTGGGTGAACAAATTACAGCGATGCAATTGATAAACACCTTCATCTATGACTAATAATGCATATACTAATCATCTTGACTCCTTTGAGATTCCATTGGGCATTACAACATTATACATAGACCGCCATCCAACTTCATCTATGACTAATAATCCACCTTCAGGTTATCATCCGAACCCCCTCCAGTATTAAGATGCAAGCAACAGATTATTGCTTTATGAATTGCGTGTAATGTAAACAATACGATTGTTCTATGAACAAAGGATTGTTGTTTTCTCCCTAGTAGCAACATCACATGTAGTACCTTAGAGATTTTTGTCACTTCCCCAGATTACCAGAGGCATGAACCCACTATCGAGCATAAATACTAACTCTTGGAGTTGCTAGCATCTACTTGGCCAAGATAGCTACTAACAACGGAAAGCATGCAAGATCACAAATAACAAAGACATGATAGAATCAATAATCAATCTGAAATAGCATCTCAATATCCATCGGATCCCCGCAAACACAACATGCAGAATTACAAATAGATGATCTTGATCATGAATGGAGCTCACAAGATCTAGACATGAAAGCACAAAGGAGGAGAACCAACCATCTAGCTACTACATGGATCCGTAGTCCAAGGATGACCTACTCACGCATCACACCGGAGGCTTGCATGGTGATGAAGAAGGCCTCCAGGGTGAATTCCTCTCTCCGGCAGGATGCTAGGAAGAGCTTCAGATCCCTCCTGATCTAGGGATGGACATGACGGTGGCTACAAACTCTTTCGTGGATTTTTGATCGGGTACTTAGGGTTTTCGTCCCGAGGGCATCTTATAGGCGGAAGGAGAGGCCGAGGGGGTGCTGGGGTCGGCCAGACCACCCCCTGGTGCGGGCCAGGCCTGGCCGCGCGGCCAGGTGGTGTGGCTAGGCCCCAGCCCTTCTCCGTCTCGTATTCTGGCATCACATGACTTTCGGAAAAATAGGCACTTTGGCTTTTGTCCCATCCAATTATGAGAATATTCATTTTCTGACTTTCTTGGAACCAAAAACAGCAGAAAACAGGCAGCTGGCACTATGGCTCTTGTTAATTGGTTAGTCCAAGAAATCATATGAAATGTACTCCAAAGTGTGGACAGAACACAAGAAAGTGGATAATACTAAGCATGGAACATCAAAAATTATAGATACATTTGCAATGTATCAGTGGTGTGGACGGCCCCCAGCCCTTCTCCGTCTCGTATTCTGGCATCAGACGTCTTCCGGGAAAATAGGCACTTTGGCTTTTGTCCCGTCCAATTCTGAGAATATTCATTTTCTGACTTTCCTGGAACCAAAAATAGCAGAAAACAGGCAGCTGGCACTGTGGCTCTTGTTAATAGGTTAGTCCAAAAAATCATATGAAAAGTACTCCAAAGTTGGAACAAAACATAAGAAACTAGAAGAAACCAAGCATGGAACATCAAAAATTATAGATACATTTTTAATGTATCAGAGGACATCATGCAGGAGATAGAACTACGCAAAAGTTGCTGCAATCAGGTTTTTACTGGCCTACCCTTTTAAAGATGCAAGAAAATTTGTTTTATCTTGTGATGAGTGTCAGCGTGTTGGTAATATTTCTAGATGTGATGAAATGCCTATGAACTACTCTCTAGTTATTGAACCCTTTGATTGATGGGGATCTGACTTTATGGGTCCTTTTCCTCCCTTGAAAGGTTATACTCATATTCTTGTTGCCGTTGATTATGTTACTAAGTGGTAGAAGCTATTCCTACGAAGAGTGCTGACGGGGAGACTTCTCTAAAAATGCTTAAGGATGTTATCTTCCCTAGGTTTGGAGTGCCTAGGTATCTCATGACTGATGGAGGTTATCATTTCGTTCATGGTGGTTTTAGAAAGACCCTTGTCAAATATGATGTTAATCATAGAATTGCTTCAGCTTATCACCCCCAAACTCGTGGGCAAGTAGAGTTATCAAATAGAGAAATTAAATCCATCTTGCAAAAGGCTGTTAATAGATCTAGAAAAAACTGGGCTAAAAAGTTGAATGATGCTTTATGGGCTTATAGGACTGCCTACAAAAACCCTATGGGGATGTCTCCTTATAAAATGGTTTATGGGAAAGCTTGTCACCTACCTTTAGAATTAGAGCACAAAGCTTACTGGGCAATTAAAGAACTCAATAGATATTGTAAGCTTGCTGGTGAGAAAAGATTATTTGACTTAAGTTTTTTAGATGAATGGAGGAGTGAAGCCTATGAGAACGCTAGGCTCTTTAAGGAAAAAAGTTAAAAGATGGCATGACAAGCGAATACTTAAGAGAGAATTTCATGTTGGTGAGAAAGTTCTATTGTATAGGTCCCTTCTAAGATTTTTTGCAGGAAAGCTACTGTCAAAATGGGAAGGACCTTTCATTATTGAAAAAGTGTACCATTCGGGAGCAATAAAAATTTCTTCTTTAAAAGATAATACTACACAAGTAGTGAATGGGCAGCGACTCAAGCACTATATTGCTGGAGATTCCTACAATGAAGACGTTGATGCTTTTCAAGTTATAACTCCAGAAAAATTTATTAAGGACCAAATTCAGAGACCTGCAGACTCCGTTTTCAAATAGGTAATAGTTCTGGTAAGAAAAGCTCCGCGAAAATACTATCCAGCTATAGTTTTGTAGTTTTTAGACAATAAGGAAAGCAACGAAGCGAAAGAGGGACGGAAACGGAGCCAGGGTGGCTCACACCACCCTGTGGCGCGGGCCCTCCCCTAGTCGCGCCACCAGGTGGTGAGTCCACCCTGGACTCCGCCTCCGACCCGTTTTCTCCCAGTACCTTCCTTTTGTTATGAAACTTCATAATATATAATCCCCCGGATCCCCCGAGGTTCGTATATCGTGTTTTCGTCATGTTTTTGTTTCGGTCTGTTTCTGACAGGTAGAATTCCAGTTTTGGAGCCACAATGTCTTCCCCTAGATCACCTAAAGATGATTCCTCAGCGGATATCATCAACCCATACATGCGTGAGTTGAAGATTCATCCCAAGGAGTTGCTTTTTGAAGAAGGGGAGGTACATATAAAAGAAGTTCAAGGCCCTAAAGGTGAAGGAAGTCTGGAGGACAGGATGGAAGCGCTGGAGCAAGAAGTCTTTAGGTACAAGAAGATGGCGGAACGCAAAGTGGATATCATCCATAAGATCTATTCCGAACTCATCGCCGAGCACCAGAAGGACACTGTTGAGCTCAAGGATGAAATCCTCTCACTTCACCAAACAACCAACCAACTGCAAGCGCAGCTCTACGATGTTTAAAATCAAAACTGAGAGTATGAAGTTAGGTTTAAACGCATAAGTGTTGCTGCTAGTTTTAGGATGATGGAGACCAGGATGTATTTTGTTGATGGGGAGCCTTTACCTTGGAAGTCCGACGAAGATGAGAGAACAACACCACCACCACCGAGGGAGAAATTCGTCATCGGGTTTGGCATCCCCTTGGTTTGTTCCAAGCTTGGGGGAGTGCCGCGGTATCACATCACTATATTCTATCTTTTTTACCTTTTTAGTAGTCATATCATGAATAGAGGAGTTATCATGTAGGATGGTTTGCTATGGAAGTTTTCCCTCTCTTGTTAGATATGTATCCATTGGTGTGATTTGTCGTTATGGAATACTAATGAGAAGTTCTATCATTTACTCTTTTGCCTATCTTATATTAGTTTTCAATTTGTGGTTATATGATTGATCTTGTTGTTAGTATTGGTATCACTTTGGGATCATTGAGTTAATTTAGTTGGTTTTGGCAAACCTGGCTCGGTCAGTAGCAACACTATTTTTGAGAGTTGAATGAAAAAGATAAAAGTACTTTAAAGAAATATAATTTCATCATCTTTCTTTCTTGATTTGCTCATAAGTTTTGTATTCTCTAGTTAAGATCTTTTGTGCTTCCAAGGAATATTACAGGTTTGTCTTTTTCACTTGTATGTTTTTTTGTTTCCTTCAACTCTTATACTTGCTACCCAGCCTTGCTAGCCAAAAACCCGTACTGAGAGGAATTCTTCTCGTGCATCTAATCCTTAAACCAAAACCTTTGCCATTTGTGTCCACCATACCTACCTATTAGCATTATTGCTATTCCAAGTAAATTCATGTTTTTATCTACCTTCCAAATTAAACTTGTTATGTGAAAATTATTGATTAAAGCTCTCATGAACTTGATGGCACACTTTACTTTCTTGCATTTAATAAACTTGACCCATTGTGTCCACCTATGTTGCATATATGCTTGCGCTTTGTAAGTTGTGAATTAGCAGAACCATGCTGTAATGGGGAACGCTTTCAATATTGCATTGGTACTTTGTACCTAGTTGATATCATGTTCTTTTGTCTATGGATTTCGTCGGTGTGAAATGAAAGGGAAGCTTGTAAGTCCATGGAGTTATGCATGTGTGTTAGAGAAACGCCTGGGCCACTGGTCTAATCCATGCTGACATGGTGGAAACCTGCAGCGTAACCATAATGAGCATCTATGAAGCATTCTTCTTATAAAAGAAGAGAGTCCGATATTGAGAAAAAAAGAAAAAGAAAAAATATTATGAAAAGAGGAAAGAGAGAAAAAAGCACCATATTCCCATGGTAAATAAGAAGATTGCTGAGATGCTTGCTGTCTGCTTGTCTTGTCATTTTGATATGGGAATTCTTCCGTATCATCGGGCAAGGGGTACCCCGTTGGTGGTTCTCCATGATACACATGTGCTTACGATGACAAGAACTTACCGGTGACTAAACTTGAGTAGCATGAGGAGCGGCCCTCGTATTCAAGGGACATGAGATTTTTAACTTACAACTTGTCAAGCATATCCTCATATTTGATCACGTTAACCTTAATCACCTAAAGATGCATGTGATAGGGGCAATGAGAGCTGAAAGCGTATAAGTATCATAATTTTTGCGAGCTATTTATGAAACTTGAAATCCCTGCTTCCCTCTGCGAAGGGCCTTCCTTTTACTTTTTAGTTGAGTCAGTAAACCTATTCCCTTCTATCTCAACAAGTATTTTGAGTTGTTGTGTTTCATTCGTTCATATGATGATTTATTCAATCATGTTTCTTATGTTCTTTGTTTTGCACATTGCTCTTATCTGGTGATTACTACTTTGAAAACTATCATCGAAAACCAGTTATTTGTAAACTCCAGCAAATTATCAACTATTCTTCGACCAAGAGCTAAGTTTGCCATTACCAATTATGATTCACTTTATGTATCTTTATTGTATTTCCTTTACCTATTGCAAGTTAAGTTATATAATAGTGAGTTGTCTTCTATTATGATCTATGTATTGATGAATGTGATGCTTCTTGTCTGTATTCTTTTATCGACTCTTCACTCCATAAACCTGAGGTCATGCTTATTGAGCTTAGTTTCACTTGGGGACAAGCGAAGTCTAATCTTGGGGGGAGTTGGTACATCCATTTTGCATCACTATTCTATGTCATAATTCACTGTTATTCATTGATATATTTCATATTAAGAGATGATACTTATGTAATTTCCCTTGTTTTTGCATGGTTGATGACTTTTGGAGCATGGACTGGTGCAGTCAGGATTCTGATGGAAAAGGTACTGTTTGGAGGCAAAATTCGCGAAGATCAAAAATCCGGGAAAATATACGGAAAATCCAATTTTTCCAGAAGACGAAGGATGTCAGAAGGAGGAGTGGAGATGGGCCATAGGGGCCCCACACCACCCCCTGGTGCGGGCCACCCTAGGCCGCGCCACCAGGTGGTGTGGCCACCCTGGCCCACCTCTGGCTCTCCCCTCTAGTGTATATTATCCTCCTGAAACCCTAAGACTCGAGGAGCGACCACAGAAAGATTTCGCCGCCTCTGCGGGGCGGAAAACATCGAGAGAGAAAGATCTCTCCGGTAGACATAATTCTGCCGGGGGAATTCCTTCCCGGAGAGGGGAGATCGTCGCCATCAACACCATCATCAAGTTGGACTTCATCAGGATCATCATCATCATCATCACCACCATCATCACCATCAGCACCCTCATCACCACCATCATCTCGCTGTAACAATTGGGTTGAATTGCATAGTTCTGAGGGGAAACTTTCCCGGTGTTGATTACTCTTTGTAGTTGATGCTATTGAGTGAACCATTGAATTATTGTTTATGTTCAGATTGTTATACATCATTATTCCATATCTTATCATGATCCATATGATGTCTTGTGAGTAGTTTTTTTTTCTTGAGGACATGGGAGAAGTCATGTTGAAAGGGCATGTATGCCCCATGTGTGGTTTTGGTAATTAATGACAATCCCTGTGGACTAATGTGCAAATTGAGTTTCACTTGTAGGTTTGTCCATTGACATCGCTTGGACCATGTGTTGGTTTCAAGGATGAAAAAGAGGAAGCATTGTCTAAGGGCTTTGTGCCTATTGGAATCAAGTAGAAGAAGAAGATCAAGTATGTCTTGAAGAAGAAGAAGATGGAGTTCCTCCTGGCTATCTTCAAGACATCGTCAAGAATTGATGTGCAAGCTCAAGATGCGTCCTCTCTAGAAGATCTCATGCTTGATGCTTTCCATCCTCGGCAATCATGGAATGATGAAGACAAGTTCGAAGAAGAGGCTTCCCCATGGAGTATGGGGGAGCATGTCTCAAGACTTCATCAAGCATGTGCAAGCAAGTGCAATCAAGAAAGGTGTTCCATCTTGAAGGTGACAAGATCGTCTACATCAAGCTCAAGTGGTATGCTCAAGGCAAAGGTATGATCTTGATAGGGTTTCTATTTTACCGGTCTCTTGTAGTGTTGGGAGACCAGGTTTAGGATAGATAACCGTACTATCAAGAGGGGCTCTCGAGTGGATGACTTGTTCGTATCTTTTGGAGAGAGCTCAAACCTTTGCATACATAGCATCATCTTTCTTGGTTGTTGTTTGGTTCTTATCCATGTGAGGATCTAGAGCTTTTGGTTATTCATAACAAGCTCTAGTTCATCAAAAACGGATTTCCCTTGCATATCTTATTGCATTTTTGATCTTGCGGGTTTTCCAGCTCCACACATTGGGAGGTATCTCACATATATATTCATGGTATTTTCTCCCTTGGTGATATCCAATATTTCTACACGTCGTTATCTTTCCAACAAAATTGGTTTCATCTCATTTGGAGTTCGGATGCAAAAGTTGTGGCATTTCTGGTTCTGAAGTTTCTCTGACCGGAAGTACCGGCCAGACGCCGGAAGTATCGCTCGGGTGGAAATGCCGCCGGTAGTACCGGTGTTAATACCGGCCCAACTTCCGGTGAACCCACTTTTGGTTCAGTATGCTCTCTGCCTGGTCTGCGCTATTTGACGGAACTTCGGTCGGAATCTTGGGCGGTAGTACCGGTGACCCACCGGTAGTACCGGCCGACCTCGTTTTTGTGTTCGTTTGCACCGTGTTTTTGGACCGTTGGCTGAGTGCCACCGGTAGTACCGGCCACCCACCGGTACTACCGGCCGTGCGCGAAACTGTGTGTAACGGGCAGATCGGGGAGCCCTTTAAAAGGAGCTCCCCTTCCCCCCTCGGGGCCAACTTGCTCTTTCTTGGCTTTTGGCTTTCTCTCTCCTCCATTGTTGACCTTGAAGAGCTTGGCCTCTCCCCTTCTCCCTCCTATGATTCTTGCATCTTTTTGAGGGATTTGAGAGAGGAGATCTAGATCTACAAGCCCCACCAAGCAAAATCCCTTCTTTGTGAAGGAATCCTTGGGATCTAGATCTTGGAGAGTTTTGTGTTCTCCTCTTGTGTTCTTCCTCCCTTATTCCCCCAATAGCTTTTGTAGCTTTGGTGGGATTTGAGAGTGAAGGACTTGCCTCTTGCATTTGGTGCATAGGTTTGAGTTCTCCTCGGAGATTCGGTGAGTTCAATCCCTTGGGATTGTTTCTCTTAGGTTCTTGGAACCCTAGACGGTTGTGTGGTTGGATAGTTGACCTTTTGTGGTCTTGTAGCCTTTTGTGGCCTTGTTGCCTTTTGTGGCTTTGTAGCCTTTGTGGCATTGTTCTTGGGGCTCCAATTGAGTTGTGGAGGTTCCCCAAGCTTGTTGGCATTTTGTGGCATTGTGGAGCCTTTGTGGCGTTTCTTGGGAGCCCTCCAATTGAGTTGTGGAGATTGCCCCAAGCCTTATACGGGTTCGGTGACCGCCCTCAAGTGTCCCATAGTGGAACGTGAGTAGGCCTTTATGGCGAGCTCACGGGAGAATAGGGTGAGCCTTTTGTGGCGTCGGTGAGTTGCGTGGCTTCGCATCCTTGGTGAGGCCTTGTGTGGCGTTGGGTGAGCATCGACCCACCACACCTCGAGGTGAGCCATTTGTGGCGTTCGAAGTACATTGCGCCCCCGCACCTCTCCAACGGAGACGTAGCTTCTTCTGCAAGGGGTATAATCACAAGTATGTATTAGTCCTAGTTAGGTCGGTACATTAGCACAGGTTTACCCACACAACACTTAGCAAGCTAAAGAAGATTAATCAACTATATGAAGCGAAAGCACTTGATAGTCTTCCCATGTGTCCTCGAGAACGTTTGGTCATCTTAAGTAATACAACCAGCTTGTCCTTTGCTCCATAAAGGATTGGGCCACTTCTGCATTTATTCCTACTGTCTTTTATTTACTCGTACTTTATTTACTTGCTTTATTAAAAAACCCTAAAATCCGTTTGCTAAGTATTTGTAGAGAATTCCTGATCCATACCACTAGCCAGCACCTTCTGTTCCTCGTTGGGTTCGACACTCTTACTTATCGAAAATACTGCGATACACCCCCTATACTTGTGGGTCATCATGACACTATAGGGAAGATAAAACATACCAGAAAATAGTTTTATTAGAGCTAGAATTGCTTTGATGATCACCAAAATTGTTTCGGGTCAAATTGCTGAAAATGGTTTCAGATGTAATATCGAAACAATGCAAGGGGTTTTATATAATTTTTTGTTAATTAAAGTAATAAACAAAATTCTGAGTAAAACAAATAAAAAGTGTTTTTATTTAATAGAGAATTACATTTAATTTAGTGGATATTAAATACATGTCAGTGGAGGGGATTTTATGTGAGTGGAGTGTCCACTCACATGGATGAGGGAAGAGGTGGGGGCACCCTCCATGGACGACGGCCGACGACATGGCCCCCTTGGGCTGCCCCTCCCCTTTACAGGGTGGGCACTCCCTCCTTACCATTTCCACCACCTCCTCGTGAAGGTTCTCTTCCACCTCTAGCATTTCCCCATGACTTTGGATTAGCGAAGTACATGTTCTGTTGGATTCTTTGGAGAAAGATATGTTGATTCAGCTTCTCTACAGGAGTGTGGGCATGCAGGTTGTCGGGAGCTGGACGTGTGTTCAAGTACGGATGCGTTGCTGGTTTATAGTGCTCTATAACTCGATCTTGAGATCAACAAGTGATCGATTATATCAACAATGAAATTAGATTTCGTAGAAAGCTTTCGGTCTTCGAGGGTGAGTTTTCTGGATCACCCTTACTTCGCTACTAGCATATACTAGATTAGATCTTGGCGTAATTAGCGTTCATATCGTAGGAAACAATGTTTTCTATGATGCGAACCCTATACTGGTATCAGATCCATATCTATGCGTACATGTTTTATACGAGTAGAACACATGTGGATGTGGGCGTTGATGATCATCTTATTACAATTTTTGTGTATATTTGATCTTAGTGGCATAGAGGGATGAAGCGACCTGGACTAACTTTATATGTCCTCGCACATGAGACCAGTTCCATACTTGACAAGCAACTAGTTTTGCATAAGTGGCTAGCGAGTATGTGTCTCTCCTACTATAGTTAAAATCTGATTTACAATGGGTTATTAATAATTTATTTATCACCGTAGTTTTGAATGATTCTTTGTAAGCCTAAAGCCATGTAAAATATGCAAAAAGAAATTAGAGGCGTCTAACTATTTTTTGCAGGGCATGTGATGTGTATGGTCATATGTTACAAATATTATGTATGCGATGATATTATTTGTAAGTTATGACAACTGGCTGGAGCCATATGATTGTTTTTATTCTTTTATGGCCTGCGTGTCAAAAATGGAAATCCATGTAATTTAAATTAGTGGAGAACAATCAAGATGGTGACATCATGGACCTTAGAGCCACACCGGTGGAATGATGGCTGATACCTTTGATCTTGATTTACGGAGGTAGTATATTAGCACCTAGGTTTAATCGAACCTTGGGAAACAATGTGTTGCATCCCGCTAAAACCACTACTAGAAAATTGCGTTGTTTTTGTGCATTGCATCATCTGACCGCATGCTCATGTCGTCATGCCACATTGCATTTGAGCATCGTCATCATCTTGCAAGGTTTGTCTCAAAACTATTTCGAAAAGCCTACTTTGTTTTCTAAATAGTCCCCGCCTTTATTTAAAATCAAAAACCCGGGTCTCCGGAATATATTTTGGTTTGTCTAAATACGGTTTGCAAAAGCCCTGTTTAAAATAATAAAATAATTATTTTATTTTTGGGAGGCAACCAGCCAGGCCTGAAAGCCCGGCCGGCCACCTCCAAGCCCTAAACTAAAGTCTGTCTAACTCCTAATCCTACCCAATCCTATCCTATCCAGCCTCCCTCCACCTCACCCTGACCCCCTCCCTCCACCTCACACCTCCACCTCACTCCAGCCAACCACCAGCCTCCACACAACACCCACGCCCTGCCACACACAACACGCACACACACGCCAGCACACACCACCCCACCTGCCCACCTGCCCCCTCCACCCACCAACCTGCGCGCAACTTCCCTCCACATGCAACTGGGCCCGCCCGCGTCAGCGCTGCACCGCCCTAAGCCAGCCTCGCACTCCGCGCCCGCGAGACGCACCCTCTCCCGCCCACCTGCACGCTGCCCCGCGCCCCTGTCCGACCATGACCATGCCCCCTCTTTCCGCGTGCCCCGGGCCCACGCGCAGGCCGCACCCCATACCCCTGTCTCTTTCCCCCGTCGTTTCTTCCCAGCATCGCACCCTGCCGCCGCTTGAACTTCGCCGCCCGAGCTCCTCCCAGGCACCTCGCCGTTGTCGCCTCCCTCTCCCCGCGGCCCGCCGCCTCCTCCCGCGACTCCCCCGAGCCCCTGCGTCACCGTCGACTCCTGCCGTCGCCGCATCGCCTCGGCGCCCTGCAGCACGCCCAGGTCCCCGCCGGCCCGCCTCCCCGTGTGGCGCCGCTGTCCCGAGCCCCGAGCGCCGCCGGCCGCCGCTCCTTTCGGCAGCGTCGCCTCCTCCCTCCTCTGCTCCTCATCCGCCCCGCCGCCAGGAACCGCGTGGGCACGGCCATCTGCTGCTCCCCCCTTGGTTGTCCTCGCCCCGGTCCATCCTCGTCCTCCTCGTCTCTGGCTCGGCTGCTTCCTCGGCCTGCTCGACCCGCTCGTCACAACCCTAGGGCCCTGCACCCCGATGCCTCGACCACCTCTACTACCCTCGCCCGCCTCTTCCCCGTCTCCTCCTCCGCCCGTGCTCGCCGCCGCCGTGCTCGTCTTCGGCCGGCCTCGCCTACCCCGCCTCCCCTCCGACGACGTCCTCCCGAGCGGCCGCCCTCCTTGTCGCCCTGCTGCACGTCTCCCTGTGGCCACGTCTGCCCCTGCACGGCACAGACGACTTACCCTCCGCTGGCCGTTCAGTTCTGGGTACTCCCAGATGTTGTTTGGCGGTGGTTTTATTTTGGGTGTTTTCGGTGCCCGTGCAGATGTGAATACAAGGTGTACAAGAACTACAAGAGCCCCTCTCTACGTGACCTTCGGTGTTCGAAGTCAAACCCGATGAACCGCGTCGAAAGCCCGTGCTACCCAAGATCGTAGTGATGCCGACACCAAGTCCTCCAAGAATCATCGAGACGGAACGCCAAGACCTCCTTCCGAACCCGAGTTCTTCATCACATGCGACAAGATCTACTCCGTTGTCCGAGAATGTTCCCGCCGAGATTGATCCCCGTCGAACCCTGGATCCTTGAGACCGAACCCCGGACCCCTGGAACCCAAGATCTTCCGAACCCCGATCTGTGCCCCTAAGCCTCTATTTTTATAATATGACATTATCAACTGTCGCATAATTAATTCTTCATGCATGCATGGTTGTCTATGGTTTGGGGCATTGTGCCGATTCACCTCATAATTAAATATGGAGTCTATATGCGGGATATCTTTGTCTTATTCTGGACTCCATTTAAATTGGTGTAGCGAACCGATGCCATGTTTCACCCTATTAATACAACATTTAAATTGCGGGTTTTCTAAATAACTTGAACCGCCTAATTAATTGTCGGGACCCTGGTTCCGCTTAATAGTGCCTAATTACACCGCATTTGCATCATATCATGATCATGCCGGATCTTCTATCGTGGTATTAAATATTGCATCCGGTGTTTCTTCTAGTGTTTGCTTCTTCACGGATTAGGCCGATGAGTGGATGCGGGTATCGACAAGTTCTCCGGATATGATCTTCGGTAGTGTTTTCCCAGGCGAGCACCTCTTCCCCTTCTACCGATTTTGCATTTATAGTCTTTATTTCCTCCTGTTGATCTATTGCTATCAGTGTCGCGATGCTTTAGTTCCGAACACCAGTGATATCCCGTGTAGCCTCTATATTGCCTTGGACACCTCCTATTACCTGTGTTTGGTAGATAGCTGGCCTTGCGAGTCGTAGTTGCTTGCTTAGGTGCGATCTCGTTTTGTCAAGTACCACAGTTGTTGGAATGCTGGCAGATGTTTATGGTGGAGATGATCATGACTTTAAATACAACTATTAAAATGCTAGATATAACTAATGCAGAGGCATCGGTGGGCAATAGATGTTATTTGGTTCTTCCATGCTCACTTGTGTCTCGTAGGACCCCGAGTACTTGATACCTGTTCCTTGATTTTTCGCACTATCCACATCCGGGAGGCCGTGGACCCCCCTGAGCCAGAGCTTAATTCATTTCTATTTCTTGGGGCCACAAAGTAGTTTGGGGCTTTAGTACTATTCTGTACCTATGCCATGCTTTACTGCTTTATTTAAGATTGTGCGTGGAGCACCTGTACTGTTTAGGATCGCGGAGTGTTTTCGCGGTATCGACAAGCCCAGTCACACTTTCGGGTTAACAGTCGTTTACAGCCATTGATGCAAACCCTGGGTCCATTCCGGAGCCGGCCAACTTTGTTGCGGGTAGCTTAGTGGGGTGGCCCCCTGAAATATTTTATGAATCCTGTGATCGCTTTGTCGTGAATGCCTCGTTGGGTTTTGAGTTGGTTTTTCCGAGGTTGATCGAGTGTGTGTTGCTATTTGTGCACCCCTGCAGGGTAAAACTTTCTAAAAGCCGTGTCTGCGGTTTTGGACGACTTGGAGCACAGTATCTCGATCATAGACAAGCATAACTAAAGTAGTGCTATAAAGTTGACTTAATATATTACTAGTAATCAGATTCAACTATAACGGAATGGATATTAAAAATGCCAACAGCTGGTGGATCTGGGTTGTTTTGTGACATACTATATCTGCCTAGTAAGTATTGCACCTCCAATGGAATGTGATAAAAGTGCCAACAACTGCTGGGTTTTGGGATTCCTCAGGACAATTATATCTGACTAGTAAATGTTCCAACTACAATGGAATGGTGATTAAAACTGCCCACTACTTATGCTATCAGGACGGCCCACGCTATCGATATCTGACTAGTAAGTGCTTCAATTATAATGGAATGAATAAAACTGCCAACTGGGTGAGTTCCTTGGTCCGACTTCCTCATTTGGTCTCGAGGGGGAAATACCAGGATGGGTTTGTTTGGTGTTAGCTTCAGGTTGGATCCGAATAGGTATTTCTTACCCCTCTCTAATAGCCGCCAGTGATACCGAGTCTCTATAGGTTGTTTAGTGCCGCTGCGCTACCGCTTCAGCCCACCATACCTATGTAGGCGGGAGCCGCCGAATTCTAGCCTCGCCGTGTATTGGCCTCAGTACAGACGCTCCTCTTTTTCCTTTGCCCTTTGTCGGCACCCCTTTTGTTTTAGGAGGTTTGAGATCGACGTCGTTAGCAGGGTTACCCTTCCGGCTTGGCCTAGGAAGGGTTATGAACGCCATTGGTTATTCTATAGGGCTCTTAGCCCAATTTGCATCTTGTCCGTACTCGGACGCTCTATCGTTTCAAGGTGATTTGGATCTTTGTATTGTATATCTGTATTCTTGACTCTTGGAGTCGTTGATGTATATAAATCTGTCTGTGGGTCCCATCGAGGACTGATGTGTAATGGTATTACTTCGTTTTCCACCCACACGAAAGTGCCTGGTCCTTGAATCGTTTCTATGCGGGTTTGGCGGGAATTGCTAAAACTTGCATAGGGCCGATTCGAGGGTGTTACAGACTGGTATCAGAGCTCAGCAGTTGCGATACCCCACAAGTCCAGCCTGTAGGATAACCTAGCTAATGGTCGAAGTAGAGTGTCAAAACTATTTTGTAAAATCGTTGGATCGATCTGATTAGGTCTTCTTTTACTCCTTACCCCTCTGCTAGTCTCCTCTTACCTCTGCGTTTTTTGAATCTGCTCTCTTCTCTTTCTTCGAGTGCAGGATTTCTCGTGGTTGGGTTTCCGTCGTACCTTTAGGGTTTCGCTTCTTCCTTTGGTAACTGTGCTTCTACATCCGGACTTCATGCTATCTGAGTGATCCTTTATCTGTGGTACCATTCTTTGTTCCTTGTTTGTGCCTTCCGGCGTTTTCTGACGCGACGACATCCTCTACGCCAGATCCGATGCAGAGCCTGCATCACTCTTCTGTTCCCGAATCTCACTTGTCGAGATCTTCAGTCTGATTCGGAGAGTTGGTTGCATAATGCTCCTATTCATGTGCAGAGTAATGGTTTGGGTGCGCGATGGACTGATCACCATCCGACTACTCTTATCATTCGCTTTTGTATATTGGATCGGTGGATCCAGCAATTTTACTCTGTCCACAGAAGCTAGAGGTGGCTTTATTTGTTGATACCTCTACCTTCGCCTTTGTTCCCGGAGTGTTCTCTCGACGATCACGGACAACGACCTCTTGTTAGTGGTGTCGCGAGGATCTACATGAAGCGTGAAGATTTAGATCGCTGACCTTCTTCCCGGTACCATGAGGCAGATCTCGAGGGCGAGATCCCTTGTTAGTGGTGTCGAATTGTGGCATCTCGCTAAAACCACTACTAGAAAATCACGCTGTTTTTGTGCATTGCATCATCATGACCGCATGCTCATGTCGTCATGCCACATTGCATTTGAGCATCGTCATCATCTTGCATGGTTTGTCTCAAAACTATTTCGAAAAGCCTACTTTGTTTTCTAAATAGTCCCCGCCTTTATTTCAAAAAAACCTGGGTCTCCGGAATATTTTGGTTTGTCTAAATACGGTTTGCAAAAGCCCCGTTTAAAATAATAAAATAATTATTTTATTTTTGGGAGGCAGCCAACCAGGCCCAAAAGCCCGGCCGGCCACCTCCAAGCCCTAAACTAAAGTCTGTCTAACTCCTAATCCTACCCAATCCTATCCTATCCAGCCTCCCTCCACCTCACCCTGACCCCCTCCCTCCACCTCACACCTCCACCTCACTCCAGCCAACCACCAGCCTCCACACAACACCCACACCCAACCACACACAACACGCACACACACGCCAGCACACACCACCCCACCTGCCCACCTGCCCCCTCCACCCACCAACCCGCGCGCAACTTCCCTCCACATGCAACTGGGCCCGCCCGCGTCAGCGCTGCACCGCCCTAAGCCAGCCTCGCGCTCCGCGCCCGCGAGACGCGCTCTCTTCCGCCCACCTGCACGCTGCCCATGCCCCTGTCCGACCATGACCATGCCCCCTCTTTCCGCATGCCCCGGGCCCACGCGCAGGCCGCACCCCATCCCCCTGCCTCTTTCCCCCGTCGTTTCTTCCCAGCATCGCTCCCCGCCGCCGCTTGAACTTCACCGCCCGAGCTCCTCCTAGGCACCTCGCCGTTGTCGCCTCCCTCTCCCCGCGGCCCGCCGTCTCCTCCCGCGACTCCCCCGAGCCCCTGCGTCACCGTCGACTCCTGCCGCCGCCGCATCGCCTCGGCGCCCTGCAGCACGCCCAGGTCCCCGCCGGCCCGCCTCCCCGTGTGGCGCCGCTGTCCCGATTCCCGAGCGCCGCCGGCCGCCGCTCCTTCCGGCAGCGTCGCCTCCTCCCTCCTCTGCTCCTCATCCACCCCGCCGCCAGGAACCGCGTGGGCACGGCCATCTGCTGCTCCCCCCTCGGTCGTCCTCGCCCCGGTGCATCCTCGTCCTCCTCGTCTCTGGCTCGGCCGCTTCCACGGCCCGCTCGAGCCGCTCGTCACAACCCCAGGGCCCTGCACCCCGACGCCTCGACCGCCTCTACTACACTCGCCCGCCTCTTCCCCGTCTCCTCCTCCGCCCGTGCTTGCCGCCGCCGTGCTCGTCTCCGACCGGCCTCGCCTGCCCCGCCTCCCCTCCGACGACGTCCTCCCGAGCGGCCGCCCTCCTTGTCGCCCTGCTGCACGTCTCCCTATGGCCACGTCTGCCCCTGCACGGCATAGACGACTTACCCTCCGCTGGCCGTTCAGTTCTGGGTACTCCCAGATGTTGTTTGACGATGGTTTTATTTTGGGTGTTTTCGGTGCCCGTGCAGATGTGAATACAAGGTGTACAAGAACTACACGAGCCCCTCTCTACGAGACCTTCGGTGTTCGAAGTCGAACCCGATGAACCGCGTCGAAAGCCCGTGCTACCCAAGACCGTAGCGACGCCGACACCAAGTCCTCCAACAATCATCGAGACGGAACGCCAAGACCTCCTTCCGAACCCGAGTTCTTCATCACATGCGACAAGATCTACTCCATTGTCTGAGAATGTTCCCGCCGATATCGATCCCCGTCGAACCCTGGATCTCTGAGACCGAACCCCGGACCCCCGGAACCCAAGATCTTCCAAACCCCGATGTGTGCCCCTAAGCCTCTATTTTTATAATATGACATTATCAACTATCGCATAATTAATTCTTCATGCATGCATGGCTGTCTGTGGTTTGGGGGCATTGTGCCGATTCACCTCATAATTAAATATGGAGTCTATATGCGGGATATCTTTGTCTTATTCCGGACTCCATTTAAATTGGTGTAGCGAACCGATGCCATGTTTCACCCTGTTAATACAACATTTAAATTGCGGGTTTTCTAAATAACTTGAACTGCCTAATTAATTGTCGGGACCCCGGTTCCGCTTAATAGTGCCTAATTACACCGCATTTGCATCATATCATGATCATGCCGGATCTTCTATCGTGGTATTAAATATTGCATCTGGTGTTTCTTCTAGTGTTTGCTTCTTCACGGATTAGGCCGATGAGTGGATGCGGGTATCGACAAGTTCTCCGGATATGATCTTCGGCAGTGTTTTCCCAGGCGAGCACCTCTTCCCCTTCTACCTATTTTGCATTTATAGTCTTTATTTCCTCCTGTTGATCTATTGCTATCCGTATCGCGATGCTTTAGTTCCGAACACCAGTTATATCCCGTGTAGCCTCTATATTGCCTTGGACACCTCCTATTACCTGTGTTTGGTAAATAGCTGGCCTTGCGAGTCGTAGTTGCTTGCTTAGGTGCGATCTCGTGTTGTCAAGTACCACAAATGTTGGAATGCTGGCAGATGTTTATGGTGGAGATGATCATGACTTTAAATATAACTATTAAAATGCTAGATATAATTAATGCAGAGGCATTGGTGGGCAATAGATGTTATTTGGTTCTTCCACGCTCACTTGTGTCCCGTAGGACCCCGAGTACTTGATACCTGTTCCTTGATTTTTCGCACTATCCACATCCGGGAGGCCGTGGACCCCCTTGAGCCAGAGCTTGATTTATTTCTTTTTCTTGGGGCCACAAAGTAGTTTGGGGCTTTATTACTATTCTGTACCTATGCCATGCTTTACTGCTTTATTTAAGATTGTGCGTGGAGCACCTGTACTATTTAGGATCGTGGAGTGTTTTCGCGGTATCGACAAGCCCAGTCACACTTTCGGGTTCCCAGTCGTTTACAGCCATTGACGCAAACCCTGGGTCCGTTCCGGAGCTAGCCAACTTTGTTGCGGGTAGCTTAGTGGGGTGGCCCCCTGAAATATTTTATGAATCCTGTGATCGCTTTGTCGTGAATGCCTCGTTGGGTTTTGAGTTGGTTTTTCCGAGGTTGATCGAGTGTGTGTTGCTATTTGTGCACCCCTGCAGGGTAAAACTTTCTAAAAGCCGTGTCCGCGGTTATGGACGACTTGGAGCACAGTATCTCGATCATAGACAAGCATAACTAAAGTAGTGCTATAAAGTTGACTTAATATATTACTAGTAATCAGATTCAACTATAACGGAATGGATATTAAAAATGCCAACAGCTGGTGGATCTGGGTTGTTTTGTGACATACTATATCTGCCTAGTAAGTATTGCACCTCCAATGGAATGTGATAAAAGTGCCAACAACTGCTGGGTTTTGGGATTCCTCAGGACAATTATATCTGACTAGTAAATGTTCCAACTACAATGGAATGGTGATTAAAACTGCCCACTACTTATGCTATCAGGACGGCCCACGCTATCGATATCTGACTAGTAAGTGCTTCAATTATAATGGAATGAATAAAACTGCCAACTGGGTGAGTTCCTTGGTCCGACTTCCTCATTTGGTCTCGAGGGGGAAATACCAGGATGGGTTTGTTTGGTGTTAGCTTCAGGTTGGATCCGAATAGGTATTTCTTACCCCTCTCTAATAGCCGCCAGTGATACCGAGTCTCTATAGGTTGTTTAGTGCCGCTGCGCTGCCTCTTCAGCCCACCATACCTATGTAGGCGGGAGCCGCCGAATTCTAGCCTCGCCGTGTATTGGCCTCAGTACAGACGCTCCTCTTTTTCCTTTGCCCTTTGTCGGCACCCCTTTTGTTTTAGGAGGTTTGAGATCGACGTCGTTAGCAGGGTTACCCTTCCGGCTTGGCCTAGGCAGGGTTATGAACGCCATTGGTTATTCTATAGGGCTCTTAGCCCAATTTGCATCTTGTCCGTACTCGGACGCTCTATCGTTTCAAGGTGATTTGGATCTTTGTATTGTATATCTGTATTCTTGACTCTTGGAGTCGTTGATGTATATAAATCTGTCTGTGGGTCCCATCGAGGACTGATGTGTAATGGTATTACTTCGTTTTCCACCCACACGAAAGTGCCTGGTCCTTGAATCGTTTCTATGCGGGTTTGGCGGGAATCGCTAAAACTTGCATAGGGCCGATTCGAGGGTGTTACACAATGCTAAATAGAAATTAAAGGAGACAGGTTTACAAGACTTGTTTGTTCGTTTTACCTTTGTTTACCAGACCTTTCTAGTTTACTTTAGAACGTTGTTTATTGCAATGGATGGAGATAGGCCAGGATTGAAGATTCACATGTAGTTGTACATCATTTGGGATAAATATAGTAATACGCATATTCATGTGTAATGATTTAATAAAGATAAAATTTATGGGAAACACATCCTGATATACTAGAGACCCTATGAGTCACAAGCATAGCAATAGTCTTTTAATCCAACCATTATATCACAAAATACCATGCTACAATAATTATTAAGTGAAGAGATAGATCAAAGCCTTAAGAAGTGATGTTGTTGTTGTTCCCAAATGGATTGCTAAACAAAGACCGTACTCCCCTTTTCGTCACTGGGTTTCTTACGAGATCGCCTCTCACCAAGTATCTCACCTCAAGTCTTTATCCATCTCTGGGATCTTGGGTACCTACAAGTCCATAGATCAAACAAGAGACAAAGAAACAAAAATACAAATCTCTATTCAGTCAACACACAATACTCCCATGAATCAGATTCACATAATCGTTGTGAGGTTTCACCCCAATCCGCAACCCGTGAGGACTACTCACTCATAACAATAAGATCAAGGATAGAAAGCATTGTGCGAAATACTTAGATTGAAATCAAATATTCTTACAATCATAAGGAGATCTCAAGTACAAGCTAATGGTTATGGCTATGGAGAGGATGAACTATGGTTTTGGATCTCCTTTGGTGGTGTTGTGATGCAATATGAGAATCACGGGCTCTACGCGGCGGCTAGGACCTCAAAATATATAGGCGCCTTCAAAAGTCGTAGGGTTTGACGAGACGAAGCCACCACCACCTGGTATGGGCGGGTCGTACGGGCGAACCTTGCTTGTACTAGTGGTTCTTAAGCCATCTGTCAATGGTTTTTCGACCCAGGATTGCTTGGTCGTGTAAATAACCTCAAAATCTTCATTAATTTCTCCTGATTTCGCCTTAAAAGCATGATTTCCTACACAACACAATTCAAAGCAATGGGTTGCACATCTTTGCAATAATTAGTCATTAATAGCAAGGCTTGAGAGATTATTAGTCATTTGTTTGACTAAAAATGTGGTTTAACACGGAAAAACATGGTTGTTTTCACACCCATCAACTTACCCAAAGCTCAAACCTTAATCGTCCTCGAGGAAGAAAACGACAAAACCATAAAGAACATAGTGTTTAAATGACGAGAGTATGAATTCACTTACGATCGGTAGTCATATGCATCCAACATTTCTTCCATTTGAAAAGCTCATCAAAGTTAGAGAGATGCCAAGAATACTATATGAGCTTTGATAACTCAAAACAATCAAAGTATAGTTTAATATAGATATAAATAACTAGAAGTGTAACAATTAATCCAATTCCTCCAGTTAATTCTCAGCCTGTCAAGGAACACTATAACTTTTCATAATAGCAAAATTAAGTAAGAGAGATCATGTCCTAAGTAGCATAACAACGAAGTGTCTTATTGATGCCCGCATAAATAAATCAAGACTATCAAAACACTACTATTCCAATCATTGTCTTTCAAGAAAATTCATAAAGTCTATCAAAACATCTATGGGGTTAAGTATCTTCAAAGGTAAACTCTTAATACAATCACTCATCAAACAAGTCATAAATTGAAAACTTTTTCTTGTTGTACTTGTTTGGCAATATTGTTTCCAAGGAAAGACTCGGTTAACTACAAGAACTAGAGCAAAAGCTTCCACAACTAATTACTCATACAAATAAAAAGCTTTACTCTAACTATTTTGAATTACTCCCACTAGCATAGCATCTTAACAAATCAACTAGCTAGGATAAACATTTCAAACTTCTAAAGTGAGAGACATAGGACATACCTCTCATGAGTGACTTCATAATTCTCTTCCTTATGGGGATGTGTTCCTTCAAAACTCAAATCAAAATGACTCTCATAATAATATTGAAGCAAAGACACAATAGGCAAATCTACTTTCGCAAAAAAGGATAAAAGTAAAATACTTTTGTATTTTTTGAGGATGGGGATTAAAGAATAGAAAAATATTATGACCAAGCAAGAAACTAAGAAAATAAAAACAAAAAAACAAAAAACAAAAGAAAACAAAAAAGAAAGAAAATGGGGGAGAGGCGGTGGCGCCCCATTGCTCCTCCTAGGGCGGCGGCTGTCCTAGGGGCCAGAGTCCCCTTGACCCTTCTTATTCCTTGGCGATGGTGCTAATCTTGAGGAGCTTTTGCCCCTCCTTCGCGGATGTATTCCTCTTGAAATAGGGTTTCCCCTCAATATATAGAGGTGTAGATGCAATCTAGGCCATGGGATGGATGCCCCTTTGATCCAAGGGCTCTTGCGCACCTCTAGAACCTTCCTAGGGATCCCCTCTATCCTTTCGAAGCTCGTTGGGTCGTGACTTGGCCGAATCCATCAAGTATGGGAATAATTGGAGTTAATCACATCACAAACTCTTGGAATCCCGAACCTGCTTATGTACCCTTCAGTAATTCAAGGATAAAAGTCACGTCCGAACACTTATTGAGGCAAATTTTATGTCTAGGATCATCAGTATAAAATTCCCTACAACTTTCATGTTTTGATGTTCTCCATTTGACGCAATCTTCGAAAATTGTTCTGCACGGACATATTTTAGGATGGCCTTGCTGAGATGCTCGACAGCTTCCTCCTTGAATAGGCACGTAGACGGACAGATTAGGAAGCAGAAGAGATTTACATCGACGGATGACTAGAATTGATGATAATAACCACTTAAGTTGTGCCTGGAAGGGGAAACAACCAAGGCTAGATGAGGCACTACCTTTTTACATGGCTTCCATGGCCATGCCCTTCGCTTCCTAGGACACGTCCCTGCTCTCCTCGGTCACCTCCACAGAAGGTTCTCCCATCTGCCAAGGAAAAGTCGACACATTTTTGAGCATTCGGTCAACTCTGATGCAAAAAGGGACATCTTGGGGAGCTACTTGGCGATTGAATTGCCGTATGCAAAAAGAGATTGGGGGAAGGGAAGACCGTCTCGGCAAGGTACCTTTTGCGGTGTGTCGTCATGGTCGGGCCCGACGACATCGTCCTCGTCGAGCTCGAGGTCAGACTCGACGATCTGTTGGTCGAGGTCATCGGGCTCAGGCGTGGGGTCCCGCATGGGCTCGTCGTACTCGTCCTCCCCATCGACGTCCTCCTCGTCGATGTCGTCCATGGAGGTCACCTGCTCCGAACCGAATCGAACAAGGGGATAAGGAAAAAAGGAAAGATCGGGGGCGCGGCAGGAGCAAGGGAGGGGTGACGGGTCGAGATCGGGGACAAACAAACCTTGGGGCCGGCGGGCTTGGAGGCGGATGCGATAGGCTTGGGCAGCTGGGCACCGAGGCTGGCGAGGTAGTCGCGGAAGAAGGCGAGGCTGGGGTCGGCGAGCAGCGCCGGGTCCTTCTTCCACGCCTCCACAGAGGCCTTGAGGTCGCCCACCTTGGACGGATCCATGGCCGAGCTCACGCTAGGGTTAGGGTTTCTCTCTCTCCTCGGGTTTTTTTGGCTCTCTCTCTCTAAGAAGTTGGAGATGGAAGTGGTGAATGGGGAGGGAGATGGGAAGAGTCAGCCATGCTCCCTCACTCAGTCTTATCAGCCACAGGGTCCTCGGGCTTCTAGATCCTTCCAGCCTCCCGGACCCATAGTCAGCCACCCACTCCCCTGCAATGGGCATCTCCTGAAGATTTTGGGCCTGGTCAAGGTGGGCTTTGGGCTCTGAACCTTGGGCGTGGAGAATGGAAGCAATTAGGCCACGTTTAGTAGGCTGCATATTTCTACAAACTTTTCCTGCGGTATCGTCCGAGCCATTGGTACCACCGAATCATTTTGGTGCATGTCAATATCAATGGCTATTAGCTAATGAACTTGTCACTTAAATAACTACATAGTGAAGAACTAAGCAAAACCAATCATTAATTCTCATACTACGATCTCTTCTCGTAATCTTTTTATAAATTTTTGTCCGTATAGTCTATCGTAGTTCCCTCTAATACTTTTTTTATTATTTCTTCCTTTTCGTCTCCATATAGGTTTTATGTTCTTCCACACTTACTAAGACCACATTCCATTAGTTTCAAACAGTTGTTCCTTGCGGGATTGTATGCCCTGTTTTATCTTATTGTAACACCTTTTCATCTAGACTTAGGCCCTCGTTCCTCCAATATCTATAATATATTCCTCCTATATAAAGAACTTGTTCCTCTAGTCTCGAAATACTTGTTCTGTCTACCTTGAGCCACATCGAACATTTATTCCTCTAGTTTCAGGCGCTTGTTCCTTTGAACACATTTCTTATCATATTTTACCTATTTATTTCTGCATAGGTTGTTTCATTCTTACTAGAGCTTGTTCCTCAAATCTCAAATACTTGTTCCTTAGAAGAATGTCATTGTTCCAGTCATTTGGAATACTTGTCCTCTAGAATGAAGAATGTGTTCCTCTTGTAATTATAACTTGTTTCTCTTATCTCAAGAACATGTTCCCCCAGCCTCAAAACACCTAGATCTAGTTCTATCCTAAAATACTTATGCCTAGTTTCTCTTAGGCTTGTTCCTTTGAATACTAGTTTGTTATGTTCGCCACTACATTTATATCCTCTTCATAGGGTATGTGGTGTTTCGTCGTTGCTAATCTATGGTACTTGTTCCACACCTTCGAAATACATGTTACCGTAGACTCAAGAACTGGGTTCTCTTGTATTTACCACCTGTTCATGTCACCTCAAGAGCTTCTCCCTCTAATCTCAAAACATTTATATAGTTATATAATGAAACACATCTTCCTCTAGTCTCTGAGACGTGTTCCTTTGAATAATAGCTTGTTATTTTATGTATTTTATTCTCTGTTTCTTTGTAGGTAGAGTGGTGTCCTGCCTTTACCAAACACTTCTTATTGTTGTATAAGACATGTGCTCCTTCAAAGAATATACTTGTTCCACTCCTCGAAAATACTTATTCCTCTAGACTCATGGACATATTCCTCTTGTGTTTATCACTTTTTTCTCTCAACTCACAAACTTGTTCTTGCAGCCTCACAGTATTGTATCTAGTTCCATCATAAAGAAAGATTTTTTCCTCTAGTCTCTCACACTTATTCCTTTGAATACCAACTTCTTATTTTCTTTATTACATTTTTGGTTTCTTCATTGTGCTTTTTTGTTAACTTGACATGCTTCTTTTTGGTAAATTCTACATAGTTACATTTGTATGAAACAAAGCTTTTTTACGTTGTTCAATCCTTACTTTCCTTATAGTCCATAAACCATTTTCTTATTAACCTGTTGTGTATTTGTTCCTTCCTAATAAAAAAAATCCCCTCTTGCTATGAACACTTGTTACTTGTTCCGTTTTCAACAATTAACTTTGTTTATCTTTGTTCCTCAAATAAGACATTTCCTAGGATACCTACTTGCTATCGGTCAACGGTTTTGAAATGTTCTCTACAATGATGCATGTTCCTTTGTAAAAAAAATCAAAGTGATTTTCTTACAAGTGTTTCATCATGCAAGGTATCACCCTGTTGGCAAGTATCGCAAAATCAGGCAATTTAATCATCTCATCTAGTTTTAGAACGAGGCTTAATGATGTCACCGTTCATTAAAATTTTGCCAAAAAGGGAACTGAATTGTGCACATTTCTTTGGAATGATATTTTTTATGTGACAACTTTAACATCTTCTTCACATGTAATTTGTTGAGAAATAGAGCAATTTTACAAGAGATTTAACCAAAATAAAAGGCAGATAAAGCATAGGCAAAAAATAGAAAAAGACCAAAAGATGGTATACATCACGGTAGAGGAACCGTCGGTGTTCCCGTTAGCGTTGGCACTGTCGTCAGCCATGTTGTCGAGGAAAAGGTTGTTGATGTCGGGGAAGAAGTCGTCGTTGGGGAAGACGTCGCTACAGTCGCTATCCGTGAAGGAGTCCGTGATGAAGCCAGTAGTCACGCTAGTAGCGCTCCCCAAAAACCTTATCGTCCTTCTCCCGTACAGGACTCGAAGCAACGGGGTCTCGGAGGCCTACTGTCCCAGCTCGCGGTGCACGCCGCAAGACGGGATGGGGAAGATCTAAGCAGCGCAATACTCTGAAACTGGAGGCGCAGGGTGTGTGCGTTGGTGTCTGAGGAGAGGAGCGACCTCTCGCTCTTATAGGCACGTGTAGGCAGGCGAACAGTCGGCGTCGGGAGAGGAATCGAACAGGCATCGACCGAAGCAGAACAGCCTCCACTAAGCTCGAATTAAATCTCCACTGAGTTCGTATTAAAAATACACTCACATAGACTGTTCAATTTATTATCCATTTATGCGTGGCAAAAAGAAAGAGAAGCTCTCGGCTCGAGGCATTCCCGCAACCCGCGGCGCGCGCGCGCGTCATGACGAGGCGAGGCGTTGCGAGGCGGGTGGTGGAGGAGGAGGAACGCGCGTGTATATGTCTTCTCTTCTCAAGCTCGTACAAGTGGTGGAAGAGCTCTCCTTATAAGCTGGTCCAACTTCCACTCAACTAGCAATGTGGGACTAAACTCTTGTCCCACCTCTTGCCTTGCATGAATGGGCCAAGTGGGCCTCTAGGATTTCAGGAATTGTTGAATAATATAAATGGGCTGGGCCTTTATTAGGCAAAATTCTAACAATCCCCCACCAGATCCCAGAGGCACACATAAATTTGCCTATGGTTCCAAAACATTGTTTATATACTGGTACTAGTGGCGACCCAGTAATCTGAGAATATGTCAATTGATCTCTAGTAGTGCCTCTATTCTTTCGAAGTAACACACTAGGATCATACGGTGTTGGAGAAGACTTGCAGTTGCTATACCCAAAGCGACTCAAGATCTTTTCCACATAGTGAGACTGAAGCAGTGTGATCCCTCCATTATCATCTCTCAATAGCTTGATGTTCAAAATAACATCAGCTACTCCTAGATCCTTCATCTCAAAAGACCGAGATAACAAATCCTTGACTTCCTTGATCACATTAAGATTGGTCCCAAAAATCAGTATGTCATCAACATACAAACACAAAATTACTCCCTCGCCCCCACCATAGCGATAGTATACACATTTGTCAGCTTCATTTACAGCAAAACCTGCAGTGGTTAGGGTTCTCTCAAACTTCTCGTGCCACTGCTTAGGTGCTTGTTTAAGGCCATATAAAGACTTCAACAACTTACACACTTTTCCTTCTTGACCACTCACTACAAATCCATCTAGCTGATCCATATAAATTTCCTCGTCCAACTCTCCATTTAGGAAAGCCATCTTAATGTCCATTTGATGAACGAGAAGACCATGTGAGGCAGCCAAAGATAGTAGTACGCGAATGGTGGTCAATCTGGCTACGGGTGAGTAAGTATCAAAGAAGTCCTCACCTTCTTTTTGGGTATAACCCTTGGCTACAAGTCTTGCCTTGTACTTCTCAATAGTACCATCAGGCCTAAGTTTCTTCTTAAACACCCATTTGCATCCTACAGGTTTGCACCCATAAGGACGATCGGTGATCTTCCATGTTCCATTCGCTAAGATGGAATCCATCTCACTACGAACGGCTTCCTTCCAGTAGTCAGCATCAGGAGATGCATAGGCTTCTGAAATAGAAGTAGGAGTATCGTCCACAAGGTACACAATGAAATCATTACCAAAGGATTTTACAGTCCTCTGTCTCTTACTCCTCTTAGGAATTTCATTATCATCCTCCTCAGGTTTTTCTGAGTGTTCAATAGGAATGGTATGTTCAGGAATTGAGGGTATTTCCTGATTCAATGAGTCAGGTATCTCCTGATTTGATGAGCTAGGTATATCCTTCATGGGAAAGATATCCTCAAAGAAAGTCACATCATTTGACTCCATGATTGTACCAACATGCATGTCTAAAACTCCAGATTTTACTATCAAGAATCTATAGCCAATGCTATGAAAAACATATCCCAGAAAAACACAGTCCACGGTTTTTGGTCCAAGTTTGCGCTTCTTTGGGATTGGCACATGAACCTTTGCCAGACAGCCCCAAGTTCGCAAGTAAGAAAGATTTAATCTTTTCTTTTCCCATTCTTCAAATGGAGTAATCTCTTTGTTCTTACTGGCTCGGTTTAGGACATGACATGCAGTCAGTAATGCCTCCCCCCACCATTCCTTGGAGAGACCCGATGTGTCTAACATGGCGTTAACCAAATCTGTTAGAGTACGGTTCTTTCTTTCGGCTACCCCGTTTGACTGGGGCGAGTAGGGAGGCGTCCTCTCATGGATTATACTATGTTCTGCACAAAAAGAATCAAACTCGTTGGAAAAATACTCTCCACCACGATCAGACCTAAGCCTCTTAATCTTTCGATCAAGTTGGTTTTCCGCTTCAGCTTTATAGATTTTGAAGTAACTCAAAGCCTCATCTTTTGATTTTAGAAGATACACATGACAATATCTCGTAGAGTCATCGATCAATGTCATAAAATATTTCTTTCCACCTTTTGTTAACACACCATTCATCTCACAAAGATATGAATGTATGAGCTCTAGTGGCGCCAAATCTCTCACCTCTGCAGTCGTATGTGACTTGCGAGGTTGCTTTGCTTGCACACAAGTTTGGCATTTAGATCCCTTCACAGTAGTGAATTTTGGGATTATATTCATTTTAGCTAACCGCGTCATGCAACCAAAATTAACATGAAAAAGACGTGAATGCCAGACATTTGACACAAGATCAGATGAAACATGATTCACGACTTTATTACACACATCTGACAGTGACAGGCGGAACAAACCTCCACACTCATAGCCTTTACCAATAAATGTTCCAAACTTAGACAGTACAAATTTATTGGATTCAAACACAATCTTGTAGCCATCACAACATAGAAGTGATCCACTAACAAGATTCTTATTTATTGAGGGAACATGATGCACGTTCTTTAGGCGCACGGTCTTTCCCGAAGTGAACTTCAGATCGACGGTACCAATACCATGAACAGAAGCATGCAAGCCGTTCCCCATCAGCACGGACTGAGCCCCTCTGACCTGATATGAAGAAAACATGGAAACATCAGAGCAAACATGTACATTAGCGCCCGTGTCAATCCACCAATCAGGAGAATGACATAATGAAAGAACAGTAGGTAATATACCATACCCAACATCTTTCATCTCAACGTCGCCCATGACAATATTAGCAGTCTTGCTACCTTTTCCATGCTGGCGCTTGTCAAAGCGGTTGGGGCAAGCAGGAGCCCAATGACCAGGATCACCGCACACGTGACAAGCACCTTTCTTCTTATCAGTCTTCTTCTTGAAGCTAGTAGACTGTGAGGCTTTTTTCTTTCCATCGAACTTTCCTTTTCCATCAAACTTTCCCTTGTTCTTGGACTTGTGTGACTGGAAGTTCTTTTTCTGTACCAGATTGGCACTTGAACCTCCCTCAGCACCTCGAGCACGTGTGTCTTTTGCTCTCGCCTTCTCTTCCACATCAAGAGTACCAATGAGATCCGAAACGGAAAACTCTTGTCTTTTGTGTTTCAGGGAAGTAGCAAAGTTCCTCCACGAAGGGGGAAGTTTGGCAATAATGCCCCCGGCAATGAACTTGTCCCGTAAAACACAAGGGAAGTGCTCAAGCTCTTTGGCCAATGACTGTATTTCATGAGCTTGCTCAACCACGGAGCGATCATCAGTCATCTTGTAGTCATAGAGTTGTTCCATGACATACAGTTCACTGCCAGCGTCCGAGACCCCAAACTTGGCCTCGAGCGCAGCCCACATGTCCTTGCCATTATCAAATGACATATAGGGTTCAACAATGTTATCCCCTAGAATAGACAACAAAGCAGCCTTGAACAATGTATTAGTTTTCCGAAAAACTTGTTCCTGAGCAGGAGTAAGCTCTCCCTCAGGCTTGCCAAGAGTGGCGTCATAGCAGTTCATGTTCTGAAACCAGAGAACTGCTCTCACGTGCCACCTCTTATAATGCGTACCCTCAAAAACAGGTGGCTTCACAGAAGCAACGAAACCACTTGGAGCAAATTGCCTATAATAAGGTTTTTGGATTATTGAGAAATAGAGCAATTTTCCAAGAGATTTAACCAAAATAAAAGGCAGATAAAGCATAGGCAGAAAAATAGAAAAAGACCAAAAGATGATATACATCACGGTAGAGGAACCGCCGATGTTCCCGTTAGCGTTGGCACTGTCGTCAGCCATGTTGTCGAGGAAAAGGTTGTTGATGTCGGGGAAGAAGTCGTCGTTGGGGAAGACGTCTGTAGTCGCTATCCATGAAGGAGTCCGTGATGAAGCCAGTAGTCGCGCTGGTAGCGCTCCCCAAAATCCTTATCACCCTTCTCCCGTACAGGACTCGAAGCAACGGGGTCTCGGAGGCCTACTGTCCCAGCTCGCGGTGCACGCCGCAAGACGGGATGGGGAAGATCTAAGCAGCGCAATGCTCTGAAACTAGAGACGCAGGGTGTGTGCGTTGGTGTCTGAGGAGAGGAGCGACCTCTCGCTCTTATAGGCACGTGTAGGCAGGCGAACAGTCGGCGTCGGGAGAGGAATCGAACAGGCATTGACCGAAGCCGAACAGCCTCCACTAAGCTCGAATTAAATCTCCACTGAGTTCGTATTAAAAATACACTCACGTAGACTATTCAAATTATTATCCATTTATGCGTGGCAAAAAGAAAGAGAAGCTCTCAGCTCGAGGCATTCCCGCAACCCGCGGCGCGCGCGCGCGTCGTGGCGAGGCGAGGCGGGCGGTGGAGGAGGAGGAGCGTGCGTGTATATGTCTTCTCTTCTCAAGCTCGTACAAGTGGTGGAAGAGCTCTCCTTATAAGCTGGTCCAACTTCCACTCAACTAGCAATGTGGGACTAAACTCTTGTCCCACCTCTTGCCTTGCATGAATGGGCCAAGTGGGCCTCTAGAATTTTAGGAATTGTTGAATAATATAAATGGGCTGGCCCTTTATTAGGCAAAATTCCAACATAATTCGCGTGACTGAATCCTCTACAACAACGACATGGAAAATAATTCCAACTTAACAACAATGACATGGGACGCTGACAATACCGGCACATGGGTGAAACTAAATCTAGTCATCCTCTGACAAGACAAGGTTAAAAGTCGGGTCGAGGATGCTAGTTTCCAAACAGTCTCAACTTAATTTTTAGGAGAGTCAACGCTAGTACAAGCATTTGGGTGACATCTAGTGCAAGGGCAATGAATCACTAATTGCAAGTGTAGTGTTTTATTTTTGAGTTGATGTTCCTCTCTCTGCTTAAACCGTATAAAATCCCACTTAATTAGTCTATCAATGTGGAACTTCTATTATGTATTAGAAAAAAGCTAGCTAAATACCTACAATTTGATAATTGTTTAAGTAGCAAATAAATTAAGTCATTATCGTCGGTTAGTTTGATGGTTCCATCCTTTAAGCTACACCACCATACCTACTCAAGTCATTTGTAGCTTGACATGATGCCTCGACAATGATGTCTCTTTCATGCTCTTTTATATTGGAGATTTATGCATGTTTTTCTATTACACTTAGCAAAATTAAATATCTTTTAATTTCATTGTAACTTATTCAAGCAATAGAAGTCAGCCTATTGTAACCGTTTGTCTTACACTTTGTAAAGTTCTAAATTAATTTGTTAATATCTAAATAATACTAATAGATGTCTCCAGTATAGTTAGCAAAAATAATTACATTTTTTAATTATGTATAACTTTTTGCTGGATACACAACTAGTCTATTTCGTTTTTACACTTAGCAAAATTAATCACAATATCTACCCTATATAGTTTAGTTTATCAAACTCTACTATCCTAACTTGTATCTCTCTATTAGAAGTAAAATTAACCATCTAACATTATCGTTCAATATTAGGTAAAATGCTTTTATTATACAATTTAATTTATATCATTGCACATATGCTTGCTCCATTTAAACCATATTTGTAAGGATATTTATATTGTTTTAATTTATATCGATGCATTTATCTTGAAGTTCAGACAGAGAAATCATATGCCTCCACATTTAGTCTTGAAGTTCATATATTTATGTATTAGGGATCACTTAGGTTTCTTAATTATCTTGGTAGAGAGGTATCTATAGTCTGTATATATATCCAACAAATATTTTCATAAAAGTTCCTAGGTCATGGTACATGTATGTAAATAGTTAATTCTCGATATGTCTACAACAGTTCGTTCTCGCACAATTGGAATTTCTTGTTTATTTTTGTGTTCATATGAGGATGCATGGGACCAAGAACAAATGGGCAATGATGATATAACGATAAGAGAAATGTATTGCCAGATAATGCAATGTGCTCAAAGGTTAGATTCTGCTAATGCAATAGTATGTCCTCAATATATGGCTATTGCGTATTTTTATTTTCAATGCTCTCATACCTATAATGAATCTTTAGTGTCCTATAATAATGGTGCTTCTACTAGTGAAGTGTTAGAGTATGATCTTTATGAAAGTGTCCATGAGCTGCTTAAAAAATCATGGTACTTATGATGAGTGGGGATAGCTTTTATTTACAAATGGCTTATGCAATCACTCACTACATTGTTAGTTGTTGCAAGAACGTCTTAGTTGTAATGCACTTGTTGTAAAGAGTAAGGAGCGATGTAAAACCATAGTTCCCGAAACTAACCATTTGAAGGAAGCATAAGATAAAATTATGGAAAGGAGGAACATGAAGAGGGGACGAATCAAGTGATTACTCACTCATACTTTACCCTTCTAACTTCACTCATATAATTGATAATAATATGCAGGGATCGGGAGAGCATATTACAAATGAAACGTTTGTTGATGATGCTTTGTTTTGTGAGTGGATTGATATCTCTAGAACCGATACACTTGCTAGCAAGGGTGATGAACTATAGGATAGAGACACTTCTGAGTTTTTTCGTGTTGCAAAAGTAAAGTATTATAAAGTGTTCCCACATAATAGTGCAACCAAGGAAAAGTACTATGAGCTATAGTAACAAAGGTAAAATATTTGAGTTTATCACTAATCCTCTTATTGAATATATCTAGGGAGGCATGCTCACCATACATGATATATCCATCATCACTTGGAAGCAACAATTTATTTATCTATGAGCTATAATAATTAGAGAATTATTTACTTACATGGTTCCGATGAACCGTAACAGGGTGCGAATTTGTCCAAAATATGAGAGTAAGTGCTCCAAAACCCTATGGGAGGTAAGAATAAATAATTATCTAGTTGATATCTATTGAAATAATATTGGAGAAATTAAATCATGACTACTTAGTTTTAATAAAGCGCCTCCCGGGAGGCAACCCAGAAGTCTGTAGGTGTCTTTCTTAGTTTTGTGTCTTTGCTTAGCTGCATTCATGTTGCATTGGCACTCTGTATCTTTGCATGGTTTTCTATTCGAGTTGGTTTGGGACTAAATTTCAAAAGGTAGGATTATTTGTTGCTCTAATAATTTGTTGCCTAGATCGCTAAAACTTCTTCATAAAAATTTACATGTATGCTTTGTCTAGATATTGGACTAATTTTTTCAGATCCCTAGGAAAATTCTCAAAGAAAATGAGATGTTTCTAGTTTCGAACGACCACTCGTACGGGCGCACGTGCCCATACCACCCGGTTGTACCACCTCTGCGGTCCAGACATTAAAATGAGAAGTATTTCAGAAGTATATAGAAATCTTAATGAGCATAGGTACGGCGGGTGATGCATGTAAAATGCATACGTGAACTTTGTAGTTTATTGATGCTTATTCCCACATATTTGGAACTTATATAATGCTATAATCATGTTTTACATTCATTTATGAGGATTTACTAATGATCCCATTTATTTGGTTTATAATTCTGTAGGAGAGAAAAACCATGTTTTGTGTATTTTATATTTTAGAGACCTAAACAAAGTCAAATGTCCTGGGGATTTTTTGAGGAGTATTTTTTTCGCGAAGAGAAGCTTCTAGAGCACAAGAATCGCCAGAGGGGAGGCCCGATGCCCAAACGAGCCCAGGTGGCGTGGGCCCCACCCCGGGCCACGCTAACCATGCTTGTTCTCTCCTTGAGCCTCCGCAATTGTCCATATCCATCTCATACGCGAAGTCTTGACCTAAAAACGCTTATAAAAAGATCCCCTACACGATCTCGAAAGAGGAGGCGTAGAAACACAGAAACACCAAAACAGAGACGGGACCAATGAAGATTGGAGGGGAAAACGCCGTTGAAGCCGCGTCCGGTGGGATCTCTACCTTCTCCAATATTTCTGGCTTCATCACCATGATGAAGAGCGACTAGTCCACCTCTAAACTATGGGTATGTGGCAATAGCTTGATCTATTTCTCTCTTGATATATCATTGTTTTAGTACCGTATGAGTTGCCCAACAAGATTATGGTCATCTATTTATTTTCTATGTCATGGATCTTTATTCTATGAGTTGATATTTGAGATTAGAATTCTATTATGTGTGAGATGTATTAGTAGATGCATATTATGTACCCCGTTTTTAAGTACTCGTTTTGATCCAACATGTAAGAGAGGTCATGTGTGGGGGAACGTGTGTATTAGTTGGAGTAACATGGTGGTGGTGATTGAATAGTGACAACAAAATTGAAGATCGACTATAGTTTTTACCTTTCTTTTGTTACCTCACTAGGAATTAAGTGAATGCCACTACTAGGAAAACGCTTACAGAAAAAAATACCGCCGACGCTTCAAATTTGCGGTGCGCTAGTGCTAACTACCGCCAATGCACCAATATTATCATGCGCTGGCTCTAACTAACTACCCTCAGCTCACACCCTATCCCGTGTGCCAACGCTAACCCTCGACCGCCCCTCCCCTCAGCGTGCAACTACCCCCAGCGCACACTCCTCCTAATGTGTCGATGCTTACACGACTACCCGACACACACTCTAACTCATGCGTCGGCGCTAACCCCTCAAGTCTCACCCCCACATACACGACCACACACCGCACAAGCACGCAACCCTCCCTCAGATGCTCTTGTTGGGGATATACTTTCCAGGTATACCCACTGTGACTTGCTGACCAGGATGGCCCACTTCGAGTTAGAGCTTTACTTCATGGGCGACCCAGTCACGGAGAGAAGACGGAAGCCCATATGGCTACGGGAAGGCCTAGAAGACTTACCGACTTAGGCCTATGTAGTTGCCTGTAGTCCAAGATGTACTCTGTAACTGACTCTGTATCGTAGCCGGATAGGTCTCTCCTGTAACCCTAGGTCGGATATCTATATAAGCCGTCCTAGGGAAAACCTTTAGGGCACCCACAACTTACAACCTCAACTCGCACAGGCGAAACCTATCTTATAAACTGTACTTCCGGCTCTGTCGTATTACTGGATTGCTAGCAGGAGTAGGATACATACACCGTTGGTGGATTCGAACCTAGCTAAAGATTGTGTGGTCATCATCCCAAAATACCATCGTCTCACACCCCCTCTTTCTCCACGCCTCGAGGACCCCCTCTCGGCGTACATGTCTTCAATCCGACGACAGTTGGCGCCCACCGTGGGGCGGGAGTTTCGGATCTGCGTTCCGGACGGAATCAACACGAATCGGAATCGGCGAGATAATCATCGTCGGCCGGGTCCTCTACGCCAGTGGCATCCCTCTTGTCCTTATCAACGAGACTTGGATTCCAGCGAGGGAACCTATGACTAACTACACAATCATGTCTTTTAGCAAGATCGATGTTTACCTCGGTTTCGCTAAACCTACCCAACCGACCCTAGTGGTGATGATAGAGGGAGAAGAAATTTCTGGATCCACTTTGTCCGTGGAGGCGGCAGAGTTCTGGGTCTTAGAAAACCCTAATCCTACCCAGCCCACACCTAGATAGTGGAGAAGATTGGATCTGAAGAAGATCTCCCCAAGGAGGTCGAATATGAAGCAGATCTCCCCAAGGAGGTCGAATCTCAAGAGGATCTCCCCAAGGAGGTTGAAACTCAGGAAGATCAAAGCAGCAATAGCTCTGAATTTGGATCTGCCAATGCTGGAGCAGGAAAATCACTTCGGAGGCACATGTT
Organism: Avena eriantha; assembly: GCA_910589775.1. NCBI lineage: Eukaryota > Viridiplantae > Streptophyta > Magnoliopsida > Poales > Poaceae > Avena > Avena eriantha. The sequence goes on from OU342745.1 coordinate 477,245,555, forward strand.
GAGGTGGATGGTGCTGCGCGGAAACGCCAGCATGGAAGAAAAACTTGAAGCCATCAAAAATTTCGAGGAAGCCAATGAAGAAACCCGCAACTTCCTCAGGGCGCACACGAGTACCACTTCATTAGGAGGGTTATGAAACTTTACAAGACCTCTTAGTATATAAGAGTGCGATACTCTATGGTAAAACATATCAGAAGCTAATAATGCTTATCGACCTACGGATCACAACACTTTGACCTAATCCTAGGAATGGACGAGGTACTGGAGTTTGTTTCTCCTGACATCCCAAAATGAAATGTCTGACGGACCACAAGAGTATCTTGCATCGAAAGGCACTGATGCACATTTACTACTTGGCTACCAACTAGTAGACAAAGGTCGGAACAACAACGGAAAAGGAACATGCTCAGGATAAAATCCCGAGATGCGGATCCATAAGTCAACAATCTTCCAAGGACCGATGCACAAAGGAGGGAGGTGTGGCAGAGTCACGAGTATAGAAGTGAGACTTATGAGGAGTACTCTTTTCATGATCTATTTGGTTCCATTGAAGAACATCCGCTATAACATGTGGTAGGGGAAGTCCTTAGTTGTCGGGGTTAAATCGCGACAATGACCACAAGCTTTAAGGCTATACTAGAAGGTACTAGTCATCCTGAGGTAATGTGTGAACATTAACAACATGGGTCAGCAAAATGGATCTTGGGTTAAAGGCTAGCTTCATGTGCAAGATTCATAACACCAGAATCTAGCATAATCAGGGATCTTTGGTTCAAGTCCAAGGGTTTAAATCCAAAGAAAGGATTCAATACCATCTTAATATTATAGAGGTATCGAATCCTCACCGAGAACTCAAACCGATGCACCAAATGCAATGGCAAGAACACACGAAGTGCTCAAGTCCTTCTCTCCCAAATTTCACCAAAGCCAAGAGAAGAAACAACTTCCAAAGTACCCAAATAAATGAAAAGGAGGCACACGAGGCGAAAGGAACCTTCGAGGCCTAGAACAGATCACCGTGGAACCATCAACATGATGTTGTGGCCCATAAGATAGAGAGATTGTGATGGAAAGGAATATCTTAGCTGAATAAGAGCAAAGGGAAACAAGGAACACCCACAACTGACTCTGGAAAACTCAACACTAGGTCAACTAGTAAAGAAACGACATGCCTAGAAGGCACCTAAGCTTTGAAAGACGAGACGAGACAAGATATGCCCAATTCCCATCAACTTGATGACTTGAGAGGAGTCTCCATCACCTACAACATGTGGAACAACTTGCCCCCCTTGGGGGGCCATTATCCTCCAAAAATTCCACGTCACAAGATACTTCAACATAACCATTAGCTTTGTTGTAGTATCTATAGGCGTGAGAGTTTTCTGCATAACCAACAAAAATACCCTCTATAGTTCTAGATTCGAATTTACCGAGCTTTTCTTTCTTGTTCTTGACGAGGCACTTGCACCCAAAGACACGGAAGTAGTTGACATTGGGCTTGTTCTTTGTGAGAATCTCGTATGGAGTCATGTCAAAGGGAGCTCGGAGGAAGAGACGGTTCAAGTAGTGAACCGCGGTGGCGATGGCTTCTCCCCAAAAGTTGTGGGGTGACTTGAACTCACTCAACATTGTTCTTGCCATCTCAATGATAGTCCGGTTCTTCCTTTCAACAACACCATTTTATTGAGGGGTCTATGGAGCCGCGAATTCATGCTTGATCACCTCATCTTGAACAAACTCTTGCATGGTGTAATTCTTGAATTCGGTGCCATTGTCGGTCCTAATGGTCTTGATCTCCACTTCGTGGGTGCGTTGAGCTTGCTTGACGAAGATCATGAAGTACTTGTAGGTCTCATAGTTTGACTTGAGAAGAAATACCCAAGTGTATCTTGAGTAATCATCAACGATGACAAGACCATACTTTCTTCCACCAAGAGTATCATATGTTGATGGCCCGAAGAGATCCAAACGGAGAAGCTCCAATGGTCATGACGTGGCCACCTTGGATATGGATGGATGACTCCTCCCATGTTGCTTTCCTGAAATGCAAGCACTACACACACAATCTTTCTCAAAAGACACACTGGTTAGTCCAACAATATGCTCACCCTTAAGGAGTTGTTTAAGATTTCTCATGTTGACGTGGCCAAGGCATCGATGGCAAAACCATCCCTCATCAATCTTGTCCATTAGACATGTGGGAAGAGAATGACTCTCTTGCAAGAGGTCGACCACATAAAGGTCGTCTTCCACATATCCAACAAGGACCAACTTGAGATTATCACTCCTAAAGACTTTCACAAAAGTTCTAGAAAAATAGGAATCATAACCGGCATCCACAAGATGTTTTATTGAAAGCAAGTTGTAGCCAAGGTTTTCAACAAGCATGCCGGTCTCTAGGGTCAAAGCCTTGGAGACTACCAACTTGCCATAACCTAGTACCTTTCCTTGAGTTGTCTCCAAAAGTGATGCTTAACATTGAGTTAACATCATGAATAAATTGGTCAAGCGCACTTCTACCTCCGGTCATATGATTGGTGCATCCACTATCAAACACCCATTTTATTCCACCGGAGGCATACCCCTGCAAAATCAATTCTTTGATTTAGGAACCCATTGACTAATGGGTCCCCTAGCATTATCAACAAGATCTTTTGGTACCCAAATTGAGTACCACCTATAACCATAACCATTACGAGGGCGAACATATTTGGCATACACTCCTTGGGTGGCCTTACATAGCACATAGGATGGATTAGATTTTCCTGCGAACTTGTGGTTGGGATTGCCCCTAGTGGCTCCCCCATTCACAACATCCTTCTTTACTTGGTCAACCACCTTGTGCCCTTCACGCACAAAGTTGATCTTCTTAGGTGGGTTGGCACCATTCTTGTTGTTCTTGGGGTCAAACCCCGATGACCCACAAGTATAGGGGGTGTATCGTAGTATTTTCAATAAGTAAGAGTGTCGAACCCAACGAGGAGCAGCAGGTGCTGGCTAGTGGTATGGATCAGGAATTCTCTGTAAATACTTAGCAAACGGATTTTTAGGGTTTTTTGATAATGCAGGTAAATAAAGTACGAGTAAATAAAAGACAATAAGAATAAATGCAGCAAGTGGCCCAATCCTTTATGCAGCAAAGGACAAGCCGGTTGTATTACTTAAGATGAGCAAACGTTCTCGAGGACACATGGGAAGACTGTCAAGTGCTTTTGCTTCATATAGTTGATTAATCTTCTTTAGCTTGCTAAGTGTTGTGTGGGTGAACCTGTGCTAATGTACCGACCTTCCTAGGACTAATACATACTTGTGATTATACCCCTTGGAAACATCCGTAAGTACAAGAAAGTAATTAAGGTAGAAACCTAACCATAGCTTTAAACTCTAAGACCCTTACGTCCCTTGTGCAATAGTTTCCTAACGGGGGTTCAGGTTTCTGTCACTCCGGCAACCCCTACGATTAGTAGCCAAATACACAATGCATTCCCTTTGACCCATATAGGTGAAGTGTCATATAGTCGACGTTCACATGACACTAATACATTGCAAATGTATCTATAATTTTTGATGTTCCATGCTTGGTTTTATCCACTTTCTTGTGTTTTGTCCCAACTTTGGAGTACTTTTCTTATGATTTCTTGGACTAACCTATTAACAAGAGCCATAGTGCCAGCTGCCTGTTTTATGCTGTTTTTGGTTCCAGGGAAGTCAGAAAATGAATATTCTCGGAATTGGACGGGACAAAAGCCAAAGTGCCTATTTTTCCGGAAGTCATCAAGTGCCAGAATACGAGACGGAGAGGGGCCAGGGGCCACCACACCACCAGGTCGCGTGACCCAGCTTGGCCCGCGCCAGGGGGTGGTGTGGCCGCCTCCGGCACCCCCTCGGCCGCCCCTTCCGACTATAAGATGCCCTCGGGACGTAAACCCTAAGTACCCGATCAAAAATCCACGAAAGAGTCGGTAGCCGCCGTCATCTCCATCCCTAGATCGGGAGGGATCTGAAGCTCTTCACGGCACCCTGCCGGAGAGGGGATTTCACCCTAGAGGCCTTCTTCATCACCATGCAAGCCTCCGGTGTGATGCGTGAGTAGTTCATGCTTGGACTACGGATCCATGTAGTAGCTAGATGGCCGGTTCTCCTCCTTTGTGCTTTCATGTCTAGATCTTGTGAGCTCCGTTCATGATCAAGATCATCTATTTGTAATTCTACATGTTGTGTTTGCGGGGATCCGATGGATATTGAGATGCTATTTCAGATTGATTATTGATTCTATCATGTCTTTGTTATTTGTGATCTTGCATGCTTTCCGTTGTTAGTAGCTATCTTGGCCAAGTAGATGCTAGCAACTCCAAGAGTTAGTATTTATGCTCGATAGTGGGTTCATGCCTCTGGTAATCTGGGGAAGTGACAGAAATCTCTAAGGTACTAGATGTGTTGTTGCTACTAGGGAGAAAACAACAATCCTTTGTTCATAGAACAATCATATTGTTTACTTTCCATGTAGTTCGTAAAGCAATAATCTGTTGCTTGCAACTTAATACTGGAGGGGTTAGGATGATAACCTGAAGGTGGATTATTAGTCATAGATGCAGTTGGATGGCGGTCTATGTATAATGTTGTAATGCCCAATCAAGTCTCAAAGGATTCAAGATGATTAGTATATGCTTGTATTGCTTTCTCGATGTTTGTCAATTGCCCCGCTGTAATTTGTTCACCCAGCATGTTATCTATCTTAGGGAGAGCCACCTCTAGTGAACTATGGATACCGGTCCTTGTCTTTTACATTCAATCTACAAACTGTTTACTTCTTTGTGTTCACTTTCTGCAAACTATTACTTCTTTCCATTCGATACGTTTAATCCTTTGTTTTCCGCAAAACACGGTGAGATTGACAACCTCATCACAAGTTGGGGACAAAGTTCTGTGGTTGTGTTGTGCAGGTCTCCACGTTGCTACTAGCACCGGTAGTGCGCCCTGCCAAAGCTCAGCTAGTAACACCTTTGGGGTGTTTCCTTGCTCCTACTGGTTCGATTAAACCTTGGTTTCAAACTGAGGTGAACTTTCTGTTGTGCTCATCATACCTTCCTCTTGGGGTTCCCAACGAGCTCTACATCAACCACGCACCAGCACTTTTCTGGGCGCCGTACATTGAGTCATCAAGCATTTTTCTGGCGCCGTTGCCGGGGAGTCAAGGACATCTTCACAAGGGGAGTCCCTCATAACCAATCTCTTTACTTTGTTATTTTTGTTTTGCTTAGTTTATTTTTGCTTGTTTCTTTATCAAAAACACAAAAAAATTAGTTCTACTTGTTTGCTTTCTTATTTCAAAAACACACAAAAATTAGTTCCTATCTTAAGTTGCCACTATGTATAGCCTTGCTCCAATCACTATGTCACCCGAGGAAATGATTTTCACTTTTAAACAAGGAATTGAGTAAAGTTTTAAGGAAGCTTGGTCTTGAATCTCTGATCTACATGAAAAAACTAAGCCTAAAATGACTCAAAGCTTGTTCCTTAGCAGTTTTTACCTTGTGATTGGTCTTTGCTATAGATATGCTTTAGATGCTATTGTGGGAGGAGATTTCCTCCAATGTAATGAGGATGATGCTATTAATGCTATAAAGAAATTAATCCTCACTTACAACTTGTCTAGCCAAACTGATGTTTCTTTTGCAAAAATATTTGCTAGATTGAACACTCTTGAGACTGGCACTGCTAGCTTAAAAGATTGCTATAATACGCTTAGGGAGCATCACAATTATGTTCCAATAAATTCTGAACCATCAAAGTGGCTTACTACAGTAAAAATTGAGATAAACACTAAAAATTTTCAAGCTCGCTGTGATATCATGTCTGAATTTTGCCTTATGCCCAAAGATATTTATAAATCTTTGAATACTTGGGGGCTTACTGAAGGAGGAAAAGAAATATCTCTTGCTAATAATACTACCATATTACCTCTTGGAATAGCTGAAGGAGTGTTTACAAAGATCCTTGGGAAAAATGATTTCTACTGATTATCTTGTTATTGAATGTGCAGGAAAAGGACAAATTACACTTGGAAGGTCCTTATTAGAACTCCTTGGAGAAATAATAGATGTGGGCAAGGGGACCATGCACCTTTCTTCTCCACCAAACAATCATATTTTCCCCAAGGTTAAGAATAAAAATAAGAGAGGTAAGGGCAAGATATTTGGTTTTAATGCTTCTTCATTTGAGAACACTTGATTATTTTTCTTGTTTCTTATGCCTAACTTAAAGGCGTTAAAGAAAAGTACTTATTAGGAGATAACCCAAAAGTTTTAAATGAGTCTTGGAAGTTATTACCTCTGTAATAACCTCTCCTTATCCTTTTTATTTGCTTATTGTGCCAAGAGTAACCTCTAATGAGAGAGAAGTAATGATTGGGAAAGTTGCTGTCCCGAAACAGATTTCTGTGCTTCACCGTAAAAATTCGTGTAAAATCTCTGAACGTCTTTTTGAGGCGTGAATTTTTGTGCTTCTGCCCCAGGTTGTTATCTAACTTTATTTAGTTCAACAATTTTTTATTTGAGCAACAGAAGGTCTTTGAAAAAATTCGTCTTTACCTGCTGGTCTGTTTTGACAGATTTCTGCCATTTTCTGCATTTGCTTCTTGTTGGTTCCTTCTTGAGTTCTTTTGGGGAGTTGAGCTTTTTTAGGGAAGTGCTACAGTAGCTAGTGTTCTAATGGAAGTTTATTTGGTGTTAGAACTGAACCTTAAGACTTATTTATCTTGAGTTCACTAATGTTGCTAATAAAGATTGTGTGAAGTTTTTGTATGAAGGAAAATTTTCAGGTGTATGGAAGGAATGAGTAATGAGATGAAGGATGGACTAAAGCTCAAGCTTGGGGATGCCACGCGTGTCACCCCAAGAAATATCCAAGAAGTACAAGCATCAAAGCTTGGGGATGCCCAAGGCATACCCTTCTTCATCAATAAAAATCTCAGGTTTTTCCAAACGCTTCATTTTTATTGTTTCATGCACAATTGTGTTTTTCTTGGAGCGTCTTCTTTTTCGTTTTCGTTTTGTTTTTTCGTTTTCTTTGGTTTGCTTAGTTTTCTAAATAAATTGGTCGGGCCCCCTCTTTCATACATTGGTTTGCAAATAGTTTGGTTTGGTTTGGAAAAGAGTAGGAAAGTTCATACTTATGTGGTAAAAACAGCTTGTTTTTTACTGTGACTATGCTTTGTCATGCCATGCTTGATATTTTTTTGGCTTTATGCTTAGTATTCTTTGTTGTAGCATGACTTTCTATAAACAATTGAGATTGCTTAATGTGCCTTGGATGAATCATGCATTGTTTTAGCATATTAAAGCATAGTATAGTGGTATTCTCCTTTGATGCTTTATTCGGGTTGACTTGGCACATGCTCACACCATGTTATGACTATCTCAAGTCACCATAGCCTTTATGATCCTTTAGTTTTCAACTTGTAGTATCACTTTATGCTTTGATCAATGATGTTTTGTCGCTCTGCATGATTATGGCCATTATTGCTCTCTTAGTTTGTCGCTCCCAGTCTTTTGCTAGCCTCCACAACCAAGTATGAGTTCCACTCATGCATCCAACTCCCTAAACCAAGTTATTCCAAAGAGTCCACCATACCTACCTACTAGCTTATGCTATTCTAATTATATTCATGCTTTTGTTTACCTTCCGAATTAAACTTGTTATTGGAGACTAGTGATTAAAGCTCTCACGAACTTGATGGCACACTTTACTTTTCTTGCCCTTAATAAACTTGAACCATTGTGTCGTCTATGTTGTATATGCTTGCACTTATTTGTTGGGAATTAGTAGAACCATGCTGTCATGGGGAACGCTTTCAACATTGCACTTGGTACTTGTACCTAGTTGATATCATGCTCTTTTGTATATGGATGTCGTCGGTGTGAAATGAAAGGAGAGCTTGTAAGTCCATGGAGTTATGTATATGTGTTAGAGAAACGCCTGGGCCGCTGGTCTAATCCATGCTGACATGGTGGAAACCTGCAGCGTAACCATAATGAGCTGTCTATAAAGCATTCTTCTTATAAAAAAAGAGTCCTATATTGAGAAAAGAAAAGAAAAGAAAAGAAAAGAGATTATGAAAAGAGGAAAGAGAGAAAAAGCACCATAATCCCGTGGTAAATAAGAAGATTGCTGATATGCTCATTGTCTGCTTGCCTTGTCATTTTGATATGGGGATTCTTCCGTATCATCGGGCAAGGGGTACCCCGTTGGCGGTTCTCTATGGTACGCATGTACTTACGATGACATGAACTTACCGGTGACTAAACTTGAGTAGCATGAGGAGCGGCCCTCATATACAAGGGACATGAGATTTCTGACTTATACTTCGTCAAGCATGTACACCATAGTTTGTTCACTTTAACCTTAATCACTTCAAGATGCTTATGATAGGGGCAATGAGAGCTGAAAGCTATAAGTACCATAATTTTTGGAAGCTCTTTATGAGACTTGAATCCCTATTTCTTTTTATAAAGGCCTTTCTTCCACCATTATATTGAGTCTCCACCTTCTATCTTTATGTACCTACTTTGAGAGCATAGTGTCCATTCTTAGTTCTATGTGCATTGTCCCAAGACTAGTTCATTGATGCATACTTTGATATTGCTTGTTTTAAACTATTGTATCTAGTCACTCTTATGAACTTTGAAGGTCTCATATGCATTTATATTTGCTACTCTATTGAGGGACAAGCTGAATACTAGTACGCTATGTTTTCTTTATGTGAAACAAACAAACGTCTTGCAAAAAATTGTTATTCATGAATCTTTTGTTTGTGCCTTTTCATGTTGCAACATAGTTTCTTTGCTTATTGCTAGAACTTTGTCTTTCATGTTATGATTGAAGTACTATGATCCCAGCTTTGAATGTTTTAGAAATACTTTGATCAAGTCTTTGATGGTGCATGTCACCTCAAAAATTATTCTTTCTTTTTTTCACTTACCTACTCGAGGACGAGCAGGAGTTAAGCTTGGCGATGTTGATACATTGCAAATGCATCTATAATTTTTCCATGCTTGGTTTTATCCACTTTCTTGTGTTTTGTTCCAACTTTGGAGTACTTTTCTTATGATTTCTTGGACTAACCTATTAACAAGAGCCACAGTGCCAGCTGCATGTTTTCTGCTGTTTTTGGTTCCAGGAAAGTCAGAAAATGAATATTCTCGGAATTGGACGGGACAAAAGCCAAAGTGCCTATTTTTCCGGAAGTCATCAAGTGCCAGAATACGAGACGGAGAGGGGCTAGGGGCCACCACACCACCAGGTCGCGTGACCCAGCTTGGCCCGCGCCAGGGGGTGGTGTGGCCGCCTCCGGCACCCCCTCGGCCGCCCCTTCCGACTATAAGATGCCCTCGGGACGTAAACCCTAAGTACCCGATCAAAAATCCACGAAAGAGTCGGTAGCCGCCGTCATCTCCATCCCTAGATCGGGAGGGATCTGAAGCTCTTCACGGCACCCTGCCGGAGAGGGGATTTCACCCTAGAGGCCTTCTTCATCACCATGCAAGCCTCCGGTGTGATGCGTGAGTAGTTCATGCTTGGACTACGGATCCATGTAGTAGCTAGATGGCCGGTTCTCCTCCTTTGTGCTTTCATGTCTAGATCTTGTGATCTCCGTTCATGATCAAGATCATCTATTTGTAATTCTACATGTTGTGTTTGCGGGGATCCGATGGATATTGAGATGCTATTTCAGATTGATTATTGATTCTATCATGTCTTTGTTATTTGTGATCTTGCATGCTTTCCGTTGTTAGTAGCTATCTTGGCCAAGTAGATGCTAGCAACTCCAAGAGTTAGTATTTATGCTCGATAGTGGGTTCATGCCTCTGGTAATCTGGGGAAGTGACAGAAATCTCTAAGGTACTAGATGTGTTGTTGCTACTAGGGAGAAAACAACAATCCTTTGTTCATAGAACAATCATATTGTTTACTTTCCATGTAGTTCGTAAAGCAATAATCTGTTGCTTGCAACTTAATACTGGAGGGGTTAGGATGATAACCTGAAGGTGGATTATTAGTCATAGATGCAGTTGGATGGCGGTCTATGTATAATGTTGTAATGCCCAATCAAGTCTCAAAGGAGTCAAAATGATTAGTATATGCTTGTATTGCTTTCTCGATGTTTGTCAATTGCCCCGCTGTAATTTGTTCACCCAGCATATTATCTATCTTAGGGAGAGCCACCTCTAGTGAATTATGGATCCCGGTCCGTGTCTTTTACATTCAATCTACAAACTGTTTACTTCTTTGTGTTTACTTTCTGCAAACTATTACTTCTTTCCATTCGATACGTTTAATCCTTTGTTTTTCGCAAAACACGGTGAGATTGACAACCTCATCGCAAGTTGGGGACAAAGTTCTGTGGTTGTGTTGTGTAGGTCTCCATGTTGCTACTAGCACCGGTAGTGCGCCCTGCCAAAGCTCAGCTAGTAACACCTTTGGGGTGTTTCCTTGCTCCTACTGGTTCGATTAAACCTTGGTTTCAAACTAAGGGAAACTTGCTGTTGTGCTCATCATACCTTCCTCTTGGGGTTCCCAACGAGCTCTACATCAACCACGCACCAGCACTTTTCTGGGCGTCGTGCATTGAGCCATCAGACACCACTAGAAGAAATACACCACAACTTAATTAACAAACTATTGAATCTTTCTCAACACAACTCCACTACTAACAACATGACTTCTCCCATGTCTTCAAGAACAAAATGAACTACTCGCGAGACATCATATGGATCATGATCAGAGATGGAATAATGATGTATAACAATCTGAATATAAACAATAATTCAATGGTTCACTCAATAACATCAACTACAAAGAGTAATCAACACCGAGAAAGTTTACCCTAAGAACTATGCAAGATTTAACTCAATTGTTAAAGCGGTATGGAGATGGTGATGATGGTGTTGATGGAGATGATGATGGTGATGATGATGATGATGATCCCGATGAATTCCAGCTTGATGGTGGTGTTGATGGCGATGATCTCCCCTCTCCGGGAAGGAATTCCCCTGGCAGAATTCTGTCTGCCGGAGAGATCTTTCTCTCTCGGTGTTTTCCGCCCCGCAGAGGCGGTGGAATCGTTCTGTTGTCGCCCTCCGAGTCTTAGGGTTTCAGGAGGATAATATACGCTAGAGGGGAGAGCCAGGGGTGGACCAGGGCGGCCACACCACCTGGTGGCGCGGCCTAGGGTGGCCCGTGCCAAGGGGTGGTGTGGGCCCCCTCTGGCCCATCTCCGCTTCCCCTTCTGGCAATCTTTGTCTTCTGGAAAAATAGGATTTTCCATGTATTTTCCCGGATTTTCTGATCTTCACGAATTTCGCCTCCAAACAGCCCCTTTTCCATCAGAATCCTGACTGCAGTGGTCCATGCTCCAAAAGTCATCAACCATGCAAAAACAAGTGAAACTACATAAGTATCATCTCTTAATATGAAATATATCAATGAATAATAGTAAATTATGATATAGAATAGTGATGCAAAATGGACGTATCAAACCCCATACCTTGCCTTGGAGCTCTCATTGTTTGGCGAGCAAGAATCTCATCAAGAATCTTGCCCTTGGTGGTAGGTTTGAGACGCTCCATCTCAAGTTGTTCCTTCAACTTCTTATTCTCCTTAAGGAGACTAGCTTGATCCAAGGAACGGTTAGAAGCACAAGTAATATTCTCAACAATAATAGGATCCTTCAATGTACCAAGAGCCTTTTCATAGGACACTCGAAGTTGATCATGATTCTCCCCAAGTTTTATGATCTCATGCTTGACAAGCAAATTAGCTTTCTCAAGGTTATCAAGGTCATTGGTGAGTGAAGCATGAGCAACCTCAAGTTCTTTCTTTGAAGTATCAAGCTCTTGGGACAAGGTGATAGCTCTATCTATGGTATTCATATCTTTTGCCTTATCTAGTTCATAGATTTCAATTCGTTCTTTAAGAAGGGAAGTAATGTCCTTTTCCTTGCTTAGCTCTTGCTCAAGAAGATCGAATCTCAGTTTCTCATCATCAATATGAGACTCCAAACTATCAATGGTCTCGTCACGTGAATTGACAAGATTCATTAATTGTTTGAATCTAGCGCGAGCATTGCTAGGAAGGGACTTCATGATTTTATACATTTCTTGTACATAGTTTTCATCGAATTCATCATCGTCACTATCATTTACACTAACTTGATCATCCAAGATGCTAGAGAGAGATGGAGGGGAAGATATTACCTTGGTACTCCTTGCCATGAGGCATGTACCAACGACCTTGGGAGTGATGGAGTCATTGGCATAGTCTTTGGTCTAGTCATATGTGAAGAGTGACCCGGGTTCGGCAAAAGCCAAACTGGCCACTCCCACAACCTTCTCCTCATCTTTACTCTCCGCATCGGATAGGTACTCTTGGCCAAGGAAGCCTTTGCCATCACGCTTCTTGTTCCTCTTGTACCTCTCGTTGATGGGGTTTGGCTTTAATCTTGGCTTGGCACCCTCTTCATACTTGGGCTTGTCAAGTCTCTTCTCATATGGGCATTTGTCGGCAAAGTGGTCCAACTCATCACAATTGTAGCAATTCCTCTTCTTCTCACTTGGACCGGTTGAGCTTCTTCTTCTTCGGAACTTCAAGTTCTTGGTGAAGAGAGCAACTTGAGCTAGCATGTCGTCAATGCCCTCACTATCACTCTCTTCTTCATTTGCAACACTCTCTTGGACATACTTGGCCTTCAATGCAAGGGATTGAGAAGGCCCAATGGCACGGTTGATCTCCTTGATCTTTTGTCCTTCATTTGCCATATTATCCGTGGCAACAAGATAAGATACTAGATCATCGGGCGAGAAGTGGCGAGATGAATCTAGGAGTTGCAAGTTCAAGGCAAGCTTCTTGTCGGATGCGGCGATCATGGAGAGAACTTTGGACTTCATGAGCTCATCATTCAAGTTGAACCCATCATCATACTTGTCACAGCCAAGACCATCAATCTTTACATGGAGGGAAACAAGTCTCTTGTATGCTTCTGCGATGGACTCACCATCGTTGTTCATGAACATGCTCATCTCTGACTTGGAAGCTTCATACTTGGACTTTGGATAAGGGATGTTCCCTCTTAGAGAATGACAATCCTCTCCCAAAGCTCCTTTGTGGTGGGGATGTTGCTAACTTGATCATAGAGCGTGCGGTGAATGGCACTCCTTATCTTTTCACAAGCCTTTGCATTTAGTTGGCGGTCATAGTATTCTCCCGGAGTGAGATTGTTGGGATCTTGTGGATAGAAGCCCTTGCCCACAATCTCCCAAAGCTCCACACTATAGCTGCGAAGCTGAGATTCCTTTGAAACTTTCCAATGAGAGAAGTGAGTTCCATCATAGTGAGGTGCGGGACCCAAACCATTTATATGAGGCATGATGTTCTTTTATTTAGGATATATATATACGGAAATGGATTAGGAGGCATAGAGGCTTTTGTTGGGTCACTCTCACTAGAGGCCTCATTCATGGCCTCCTTACCGGTGGCCATTGGCCTCCCTTGAGGTACTACCAAAGGTCTGGCAATCATGACCCCCTCGGCCATCCCCGTAAAACGTCCCTCAAGAAAACTTATTCAAGCAAGGAGATCAGAATCCACCTTAGCCTTTTCAAGGGACTATTTGGCAAGAGTTCAAGGATCTCCTTGACCGAATAAGTCTTTCCCTCCTCATCATCGGATAAAACCATCTTTTCTCTTAGGCGGTAAAGCCCTTAGAAGAGCACTAGGCTCTGATACCAATTGAAAGTGTAAGATGGTTTACCTACAGGGGTAAATAGGTTTCTACAAAATTCTTTATAATCTTTTTCAAGTTTTAGGCTTTGCGGAATATAAGTGTGCCTAAATGAAAACTAGGTGAGGCAACCTAGATGATGATACAAGATACTTCAAGCACAAAGACTATCACAAAGTAAACAACACAAGTAAGATATTGGTTAAGGAATAATCGAAGCACGCGAAGACGAAGATGTATTCCCATGTTCACCACCTTTGGGAAGGGGGCTACGTCACGTTGGAGAGGTGTGAGGTTCCACGAAGAATTCCCCAACACCACAAAGGCTCACCTTCTTCTCCGAGCCTATCCCATGAAGGAATAGCTCACTTACTCGTGGTAGACTTTAAGATAGTCTCCAAACCCTCACAAACTTTCCACAGAGCAAATCACAAGCCGAATGCCTCCGGGTGACCCTAGCCGCCTAGGGTTTCCCACAAACCCAAGAGTAACAAGTTAACTCGATGAACTCAAGGGGGGATGAACTTTGGCTTGGTGGAAACATAGACCGGGACCTCCTCTTGCTTTCTACCAAAGGGATTTGGAATTGGTTGGGTAGAATGGGAGATCCTCAAGGATTTGTGTTTCAACAATGGGAGAGAGAGAGAGAGAGCTTCAAGGATGAAATATGAACTGAATGCCTAACCTCCTCAAGGTGGAATAAGTGGTATTTATACCCAAGGGAGAAATCTAGCCGTTTAGAGTATTTATGTGAAGTCCGGTTTAAAGTTCGGTTGGACAGGCCCTCACAACAGACCGCCCGGTTTCCAGGCCAGAAGACCGGAATCCAAACCGGGTTAGGTCACTGTGCGCAACCCCGGATAGACTTGGTATAAGAAACCGACAATCCTGGTTTAGGTTCGGTTTTCCGACGCTGGTACTAGACCACTCGGTATCGGAGCCGGTTCAACCGACTTGTACACCGAACTTGGCAGAGATGCTATGAAAAGTAGATTTCTCTCTCCTCTCTCATGGTGATGGAACAAGTGGGTGTATGGGATGTGTATAAGGCTTAGAAATTCATCCCCAACAAGCCCATCTAGATAACCCCTCTTAATAGTGCGGAGTTCCTAAAGACTCAAGTTACATATAAAAGGCAAAACTCCGGCACATCTCTTCATTATCGAAATGGGGGTGTCTTCGACGATCTTCCAACATACCAGCGGACTAAAACCTGTTTAAGACACTAGTAGGTACCATTAGTCCGCTCTAACCATGGTATCATTATCAACCAAAAATAGTAGAGGGTAAACTACCCATTCATAAGGTGATCGAGAGATCGTACAAGAGTGGCTACAAGATGATCTCAGTGAATTTACAATGACACTCGACGAGAGATGAATCTAGGGTTTGATGACTAAGGCTAATGGCAAAGAATCAGGGGCAATTATGGCGTGTCTTCTTAAGGTGAATGTCCTCATGTACTTATAAGTGTCAACGGTGCCAGAGTATTCATTAGTCACGTTAGGTCTTCAGGTTGTCTTGGACATAATCTTGATCCTCGATCTCCCTTGGATGTGTGTCTAGTCCTTGTGATCTCCAGAGAGCCATCTTACAACCCCACAGGTCAAGTTGGTTGAGGTTAAGTCGGTTTAGAGCTTCTAGATGTAGGCCTTCAGGTCCTTGATCGTAGAGGTAGGCGTGGGTATGAATCGTAGATTAAGGCCCATGTGAGGTACATGCGTAAACCCACCCATCACCGACGGTATGCCCTTGTCCTGGAGGATGGAGGTGAAAGATCATATAAGCATGGATCGGTACACGAGGGGGCATCACACATAATATAACCAACTTGGTTATCCACTTTCTCGGCTCTTCTCCATTATTTCGTATCATCTCTTGACTCCTAGATTATATGATTTTCCCATCAATGATTCTCTTCTTTCGATTGTGTCCCTTGTGTGAACCTTGGGTTGGTGAATCTTATTCATATACTATAAACACGTGTACCTATCTAATTGTGTTATTTGTTTTCCCTTTTTTAACAGAAGAGGATTTATAAGAACATAGGGTGTATTATACAAGATCAAAGAACAGTTTACAGCCACCGACACAAAGAAAAGGAAATCCAATTCAATCCCTCGATTTTACATCGAAGACCCTAATGGGAAGATATAAATATTGTAGCTACATCGCCACCGCTGGGGTAGTCCAATTTGGGTCGTGACACCCCTAAACACCCTGATGAAAAATAGTGTACGTCGAGATGAAGCGACAATACCTCCCTTGATGCCATCTTTGGGCTGGGAGGGAAGTAATGCCTGACCTCCCTTCTGTCAGAGAAACCTACATCGTGGAGACTGGCAAGCGAGTGCCATAGCCCGATGACCATAGACAGGATGAAGCCGACCGACCCTCAATGTAGAAACTATATATAGCCCCAAACCAACCGTGGAAGTGGATGAACCTTAGCCCAATTGAAGTGATCGAGAGCTCCTTCCTTCCCCTCCTCCACCGTCGTCACCATAACACTAGAAAGAAGGGGCTAGCAGAGGGAAAACCTCCAGAACCAGGGAACCGATGAGCTTAGAGAAGCTCTAATGGAGCCTATAAACTCGCGAACTATAAAACGCGTTTACAGGTCACAAAAAACTATTTTTACTGGTTGAAAACACGAGACATAGAATGGAGCCTGTAAAAATGGACCCATATTCTCTTTTACGGGTCTAGATTTACGAGCTCCGTTCCGCGCCTCATGTTTTCAACCCGTAAAAACAGTTGCTAGTTCACAATTTGACATCCCATCGTCCTTGTAGAGACCGATACGATCGAGAGACGAGATACACAACACGAGGCATCAATTTGAAGAACTTATTTTTGATGCACTACCAATAGCGCTTGCCGGTTTAGTCCGTGCCGGTCACATCATCGATCGACACTTGGGACCATGCCCGGACCAAACAAGTGTCCTCGATCTCGGTGTAGTTCACTACCCTCCTCTTCTTTGTCGATGATGCTTGAGCTGCGTCGAACACCCCCTCCTCGATCTCTTGCAGTTCAGCCTCGACTTCCTCTTCTTTGCCTTCATCATCACTGGACTGGAGCTACGGGCTAGAGATGTTAAAAAGATGAATAGCTTTAAGGGAAGAAACCCAAAGCGCTTTTGATATGGTAGAAATATACGTACGACCCCAGATGCAAGTACGGAGACTTGAACCTGGGCGGGCGGGGGTGCATCAGCCCACCCCAACCACTGGGTTATGCCTCAGTCCACAAAAGATGAAACAGTGCTAGGAGGAACTAGACACTTTTTTGATATAGTAGAAACGGGTCGGCGTGAGAATTCCGGAAATTCGTCCCTATCAGGGATTGAACTCCGGTCGTTGGGATGCGCCAACTGCGACCCAACCACTAGGCTATTGCCTTGTTCTCCAGAGATGTTAACTACGCTCTCATTTCGCACGTCGATGAACGATGTTGCGGCGTCGTGCGGCGGGCGGCTGCTGAGTGGCGACGAGTGGAAGGCCCACGCAACACACGACCTGCTTCGTCTTCTTCGTTTCGACCTAGCTGAGTGGCCGTCCTAGCTGGTGCCGCAGCACCGACCTTCGGGGCGCCGGTGTTCCTAGCCTCTTCCTCTTCAAGTCGGATCCAACCACCAAAGCTCCCGCGCCAACACCGGCGGCGGGGCTAGGCTGTTGAGGCTCCGCGGCGTTAGCAATGACGGGCGGGAGCTTGCTAGAGTCCATGGCTTCGGATTCGGTGAGCGTCGGCGGCGCAGGCGGGAGAGGGGGAAGCGAAATGCCCCTCGCGCGCAAAGCTGGGTTCGATACAGGTCTGGCTCGGGTTGGCCTCCTGCATTGGGAATTTAGAGTTCGAGAGATGGGTTTCTCTGCAGAGTGAAATATTTTATACAATTTTCGAGCTTTTATAGGTTCTACTAGAGCGCCAGTTTTTTGTGAAAATCGTAAACTAACGGTTTATTTATAGTTTCCGCGATTTTATAGGCTACGTTTAGGGCTGCTATTATTCGAGGCGCTCTTGCCAGTTCAGCCTCCAGCCGAGAGAATAACATCCATCCACCATGCGGTGCTCGCGAGCACGTAGAAGAGACGACCATATGACAACGATTTCATACGCCTCGGCAAGCCTAGACCTAGCCCAATATGCCTAGTAGGAAACATACTCTCATTTTTTCTAATTATATAAGAGTATTTTCCTCCACTAGCGTTCCTTTTTCTTTGAGATGACAACTGATGGGATTTCAGCAACGACGAAACCCATTAGCTTTCCTAGGAGGCAACCTTTCGGCGAGTTTTTAATCCGGATGGAAGAAATTCGGTCCACTCGTGTTCACCGAACATCGATTTTGTCCGGATTTAGACGTTTTCTCTCCCAGACCGAACCGAGCGCGTTGGGAATCAGCTGGAAACGCCGGATGTAGCAAATCTCGCCGTGTGGCCCACACGCCAGTGAGGAAAGCGTTCTCGCTCCTCGCACACGCACACCTTCTCTCTCCCGTTCCTACACGCGGGCCTGGCTGGCGGAGCTCGACGTGGGTTTTGGCTGGCCGAGCGGCGGTGCGCGAGCCTGGCCTGCGAAAAATCATTTTTAAGCCGGACTACATGATCAAAATTATGTTTTTATGAATGTGAGCTGGATTCTGCTGAAAAATTGCCTATCTAAAAACATCACTGGAATGCGAGTGAAAATTCGGCCATTTTCAAATCAAAAGTTATATCGTCGGGCGATTTTAGCTTCGGCGTGGAAAAGCCGAGCGAAGTGAAGATGCTGTGAATACTCACCGAGCTGGAGGAAGGAGGGGAAAAGATCCTATTCGGTATCGATCTGTTTTTTGTTGTTGTTGAGAGATTCGTTATGGATCTGTTGGGTCGGAGTCTGGGACATTCCCTCGCTAGCTGACGTGTGGACCCCAAGCTAGCTGAGGCGTGGGCCCGCTCAAACTGACAGGTGGAACGGACGAGGAGTGGTGAGCCGTGGGATGGCGATCGGACGGCTGGATGCGCGTCATCTTCCACCTCTCGTCGGCTGCCTTCGAGACCCGACCCGACCCGACCGCCTCTCTCTCTCTCTCTCTCATCCCGAGGAGGAGAGAGAATACAAACCCTAAATCCCCAATCGATCCCCATCTGATCCGTTCCTCCCCCTCCCCACCACGCCACAGCCGCCGCCCCTCACAAATTCCCCCAAATCTGATCCCGCCGCCGTCGCCTCCACCCGCCCGGCCTCCCCGCCGCCGCCGATTCGACCCGATCCGATCTGATCCGGCCCCGGTCGAATCCAGAGGCCGGGCCGCTTCTCCCTCCCCCCCCGGCGTCTGACGACGAGGAGGATGGTCTGATGGGCGGAGGCGGCGGGGCGTCGATGTTGGATGAGGACGCGCGCGGGATCTGATCGCAGCCGGACATCCCCCCCGCGCGCGCCGCCGCCGCCGCCGCCGGAGCCCATGCCAGCCGTCGGGGCGCGCCGCTCCACGCGAGTCTTCGTGCCCAAGGCGCAGCCCCCCAAGCCCCGGCCCCAGCCGCCCAGGGTCGGCCGCTCCGGCAAGCGCCTCGCCTTCACCTCCAACTCCCACTGGACGCGCTGGGAGCCCAGCGCTGACGATGAGAGCGACAGGGGGGACCCCAAGCCGCGCTCGCCGCCCCCGCCACCGCCACCACCGCCCGAGAGGGCCTTTGGGGCCGTGTACAAACGCAAGCGCCGCGAGAGGCACCCCGCCGAAGACGCTGGCGCCACTGACAGGCGGTTCGGGATAGTCTTCACCAGGAAGCACAAGCGGCGCAAGCTCGCGCCTTTCCGCCGCGACCACGCCATCCCGTGCTCCTCCTCCTTCGCGGCGAGGATCGGGCTCCCGGAAGCCCACTTGTTGACACTGCTGGACACTGGAGCTGCTGCTGCTGGTCATCGTGCTACAGCAGATATAATCGTTGTCGCCCTAGTCGACACTTCTTGCCCCGGGAGCTCGCGGCAGCTCCTGCGCTTCCTCCTCCCGGTGCTGCGGCGGACGCGGCAGGGCAGGGTCCAGAGCCTCGCCTCGTTCCTTCTTTCTTCGCCGGCTCTTGTTGCAACCTTCGCGTCACGTGGGCTGCACTTCCTCAGGCTCCAGCGCCGGCTACCTCTCGTAAGCTTTTTCCGCGGCTTCTTTCTTGTTTACTTATATGCGCTGCCATCATCATTTTGCCAATTCCTTCCGCAGCTGGTCTGATGTGGGTACTTTCTTGTCCTCCTGCAGAGTGAATTACTGCAGAGGTATACAGTGCGCTGCGGGTGGTGTGAGCTCCGTGGCGCGAACCGGTCTCAGCAGCCGGTGCTGTCGGTCAATTTCTCGGCGCTCCCTTCCTACTTCCAGGGCTTGCATTCCGTGATAGCCATCCACGCCTTATATCTGCCAGCTGTGATTCGGCGTGCCATGGGTTTCGTTGGCGAAGCTGAAGCTGATCCTCCGGATCATATGGAGGTGGATTCTGGGTCTCCGAGCACTGGGGATGCTGCTGAACCTCGCAGATTGGTCCAGGATTACGTGCCCCTTGAACAGGCTGCGGGAGTGGTGGTGCACGGTCTGAGGCTAAAGAAGCACCAGAGGAAGAGGAGCTCCATGCGGCACCCCCTTAGCCGGCGCCGTCTTGTGGCAAGGTTTCCTGCCAGGGCAAATGCAGTGAAGCAGGGCACTGTGGCCTCTCAGACGGTGCTGAAGCCAGCCTTGACTGAGCAGGAGGATTCCGGGGAACCTGTCCAGCCCAAACCGGCGTTAGAGATTTCTCTCGACTTGCTTGAGAACATGGATGACAGTGACGTCTCGACGCCTATGGGACCAAATGGGATGCAGAAGAGGGCTTCTTTCAAAAGTCCTGTTGCCAAGGAGAAGCTGGCACTGTCTGAGATTAGACAGAATGTGGATACTTTCCAGTGCAAAGCCAACCTCCTGATTATTCAAGCTGACAGGGGCTGGAGGGAAGAGGGCGCTCTAGTCATGCTGGAACTATCGAACTCCAATGGGTGGTGCGTAGCTGTGAAGCTACATGGTGTCACTAGAGTCTCTCTCAAGCCTTCGGAGCAAAGGTTCTATGTTGTGAACCGGGTTACTGGTGCCTACGTTTGGCAAGTGGAAGATGGATGGAAACTTGAATTCCCTGATAAGTGGGACTGGCTTCTGTTCAAAGAACTGCATATCGAGGGCAGGGAGCGCAATTCTCAGGGAAAGATTATTCCGATCCCAGGTGTAAATGATGTTTCCGATGGCATGGAAGGGACTGTAAAATTTCCTTTCTCACGCCCTGTGCCAGACTACATCAGAACCGCAGATGATGAAGTTGCGCGTGCCCTCTCGAGAGATTCTGCTTATGACATGGACTCAGAGGATGAACAGTGGCTCATTCAGCTCAAGCATGGGGCTTCTGATAGAAGAAGCACCCGGCAGAACGATGTCTCCTTCGAAGATTTCGAGAGAATAATAACCTTGTTCGAAAAGGATGCCTACAGTAATCCTGAGGAAAGTAATGATGTGGATCAACTCCTTTCCAGATACCCGGCTTTACGGAAGGGCGATAATGTCCTTGCCATATATCAGTATTGGACAAATAAGAGATATAAGAAAGGTGCACCACTACTGAGGATATTTCAGGTAAAATTCAGAGTTTTACCTAATCCCCCTGATGTGGTCTTTAGTACAGTTCTACCTCTTTTTTGCTTATGTGAGGTATCATCTAACCAGCGCATTTGATTTCATTAAGGGTGCACCTGTAAGGCGAGGAGGACGACTATCACAAAAAACTTCTGTCAAGAAGAAGAGATCATTCAAGAGGCAAAGAAGCCAAACTGGCCGAGGAAAGCCTGGATTCTTCTTGCAAGGTATTAACAACTCTGTAACAAGCCCTGCTGTTGGATACCTACCATAAGTATAAATTTGAAATTTACTAGATTCTGACTGATGGTAGAAATCTTCTGCAGTATTTACTTTCTGCTGGCTGATAAATTTGACTGTACTAGATTCTGACAGTGATGGTAGATATCTTTTGCGACAGAGAACCCCTGACACCACTTATTTGCAGTCCTTTGTGCCATTTGACATAGTAACAGCTAGACCTCATTATGCCCTGCAAGGTTTTAAAAACTCTTTAACAAGCCCTGCTGTTGGATACCTACCACTAAGTATAAATTTGACTTCAGTGTGTCTAAATTGTTCTGCTAGAGAAAGTATAAATTTAAAACTCTGTAACAAGCCCTGCTGTTGGAAACCTACCACTAAGTATAAATTTGACTTAAGTGTATTCAAATTGTCATGCTGGAGAAAGTATAAATATAAATAAACTCTGTAACAAGCCCTGCAGTTGGTTGCCACATACGAAAAATTTGACTTCATTGTATTCAAATTGTCAGGCTAGAGAAAGCATAAATGTAAAACCCTGTATCAAGGCCTGCTGTTTGATGTACCTTAAAAAGTATAAATTTGACTGTACTGGACTGAGAAAATATCTAGTGATACCACTCTCTAAATGATACCATGATACCAGTCCTAAAAAACATAATTTTTAGTTTCTAATTTTTTTGAAAATAATTATGAGTGTTCACATGGTAGGTATAGACACATTTAAAAAAAATTCAGAACCAAATACGAAACATACGCAGAGAAACGAAAATGACAAATCAATATGAATATGAATAGTGTCACAAAAAGACAAAACCACAGATGACACTATTCACATATCAATTTGTCTTTTTAGTTTTTCTTTGTGTGTTTTGTATTTGGTTCTGAAAATTCTAAGAATTGTGAACACACATCTTGTGAATGTACATATTCTTTTTTCGATTTTTTTAGAAACTTGAAAATTAGATTTCTGAGAACTTGTATCATGGTATCATTTAGAGGGTGGTATCACTAGATATTTTCTCGTACTAGATTCTAACTGTGATTGTAGAAATCTTTTTGCTATGTCAAACCCATGCACCGAATAACCTACAATCTGCAACTTTTTATTTTGTGCTTGCTGGTGATGTCTCGTCTCCTTTTCCCTTGCTATTTGACCTAGTAACAACTAGACCTGCTTTTATGCCCTGCTGATGGAAAGTATAAATTTGACAGTACTAGATTTTGACTGTGGTGGCAGAAATCTTTTGCATCTGCTGTCTGATATTGTCTTACGCCCTTTTGCCTTTGCCATTAGACATAGTAACAATTGGATCTCATGGTGCCCGGACATCGTAAATAACATCATTGTGCTAAAATATAGTATGTCTGTTAGCATTCTCTTAGTCGTATATTTCTCATACCTTCAGAATGCAGCTCCTGAAGTGATGAAATAATCTTGGCTTATACTCGTTTGTGTGTGATTTGCAGACAATGGAGAAGAGGAGTCTGCACTGCAGAGAGTGGTGGACGCGGAGCGCGCCGCGAAGCAGGCGAACGAGAAGGCGGTGCAGCTGCGCGCCAGAGCCCAGGCCCTGATGGCGAACGCCAACCTGGCGGCGTACAAGTCGGTGATGGCCCTCCGGATCGCCGAGGCCGCGAGCATATCGGACTCGTACCGGGACATCGTCTGCAGGGCCCTCCTCGACTAGCAACCCTTTTTTTGCCCCTTGTCCCGCGCTGCGCCGCCATTGCATTGCCTGTGTGATATAATTCGGCCAAAGCCTCGCGACCGAGGCCGTCTTTTTTCTTCTGCCTCCTCTCTGGTTGGTTGTAACTATGCTGCTGCTGGGAAAAGCAGATGTGGAGGCGGATGGATGGATATGGATGATTGGGAGAAACAAGTGTAATTTTTCAATGTGTATAAATGATAGTAGTTGTTGGTTAGCTAGGCGAATGATGAATGACCCTGACATTCTGTATTGTTACAACATGTACTACCCATGGGTTGAAAGAGAATTAGAAGAAAAAAAATGAGGTGTAGCTAAGAGAGGAGGAGGTCGAATGAATGGAACCGTCTTGTGAAAGTGATTTGCTTGTCTTGCCACAGGATGTATCTGCCTTGTTCTACATCCTTCCCATGTGTGTGAATAATCGAGATACTACTAGATCTTTGACTATGTGTTGTTGCTTGTGCAGTCTTTTTCCCTGGTGGTGACAGGAGGGTTAGCATGAGTTGTTGATGTGTTTATTTATTGATTGATGATATGTATAGTAGTAGCCTGAATTGAGATAGAGTTACTTGTGCGATGAAGATCCACACCAAGGATCAATTTTTCTGCCAATGTTCTTCTGGCTAAGGGTAAAAAAGGGTAATTTGCTAGCCAACAAATGAAATGAAATGCAAGAAGAAAAAAGCAAGTAAAATTGTTGGTGACATGAACATGTGGCGTGAAGAGCAGCGATGCTTCCAGTTCCAGGCCAGTCCAGCCAGGAGTGTGAGGCAGAGCAGGCCTGGCTCCTCTCCAGCTCTCTCCTCTTATCCCTCTCTCCCCCCACCTCTCCTCCCCTTTCCCTTCCTCCCTCCGCCGTCCCTCCACAGCCCACCGCCGGAACCGGCGATGATGCCGATCACCACCGCCGCCGCCGCCAGCAGCCCGCTCTGCCCGGCGCAAGTCTCCTCCAGGGGTCGACGGAGATGCGCCGTCCGGGCCCAAGGTACGAGCTCTTCCCCAACCCCCAACCCCCAATCCCGAATCCCAAATCCTCTTGGGACCCCAATCTGACTGGAAAAGAAAAAAAAATCGATTCTTTCTTTCTCGAGCAGCAGCAGCGGCGGCCGCCGGAGGAGGCGAGGCGGACGCGTCGGACAAGTCGGTGGAGATAATGCGCAAGTTCTCGGAGCAGTACGCCCGCCGCTCCAGCACCTTCTTCTGCTCCGACAAGTCCGTCACCGCCGTCGTCATCAAGGTATCCCAGCCCACTCCAGTTCCCCTCCCCTCCCGATACCCTCTTGCTTGCGTGGACCTAGATCGAATCAGACCCTAGGATCTCGCCCTTCAGCATCGAGTAAATCCTCTAGTCTAGCTGCAATTCGGAACTAGTAGGAAAGCTTTTTTTTTTCCACCAAAGCTCAAGGGATCATCTTCTGTATGTAGCTAGCAGTTGCTGAAAATACCAGCTGTGCGAATCATAGACCTGCTGTGCTGACTGAAACTAAAATCCTTTTCCATCCAGGGGCTTGCTGACCACAAGGACACACTTGGAGCCCCCCTCTGCCCTTGCAGGTGATTAAGCATCTCATCAGTTCTCTTAAAAAAAGCATCTATCTTCTGTTTGTGAGCGCTAAACAGGCATTTTTACCTATGACTGAAATTTTCTGATTTACTAGGCATTACGATGACAAGGCCGCCGAGGCAGCGCAAGGGTTCTGGAACTGCCCGTGCGTTCCCATGAGAGAAAGGTACTTGCTCGTCGAATCTTCTTGTTACTAGTAGTATCTTGTATGGTAGCGGGTAGGAAAGTCTGGCTGCTCTTTTGATGTTCAGAGTTTCACATGTACCACTACTGTGTTCCGTTTCCCTACTATGATTCATTCATGGTGGTAAGGTTCTGTTCGTCCTCCAACATATGCTTATGTGTGGTGTGCGTGAACTCTGTGTTACCAATGGAAGCAAATGATTTTCTAAGGGAGCACAACTTTAGCCAGCTGTACCTCATGTGTTATGTAGCGTAATTTGAACTTGTTATTATGTATGGTACAAGACAGTGGGACGTGGTTTGTGCTAGCTCCCCCACTAGAAGGGATATAAGGCGAACGCTGTAGGTTAGGATCTTCTGTTCCTCACCCGCTGATATATGGTAAACAACCGTAGAATGTAAGGGATATAAAGTGAAAGCCCAGTCTGAATCATCTGAGTATGACCCATTGATGTATGGTAAATAACCGTGGAACGCAACTTACGCTAGCTTTCCCTGGAAGGTGAAAGCTCGGTTAGACCAATAATGATCTACCCATCTGCTCTACCTGTGCAGGAAGGAGTGCCATTGCATGCTTTTCCTCACCCCCGACAACGATTTCGCCGGAGAAGACCAGGCACGGCCTCTTTCCATACCATTGACACCACAAACTCAGCAAACCAGAGATACTACTGCCTAGCTCTCTGTTGTATCTGCATCTCTTTCTTACAAGTGCACATGTTCTTCTCTTTTGCAGGTTATCAGCCTGGAGGAGATCAAAGAGGCCACGTCCAAGTTCTAACACCCCTGATCCCTTTGTTTTGCTTGATGGGCGGCTAGTGTCGGGACCTGTATATGTAGTATCTGTAACAAATAAACGCTGCGGCTTGTCATATTTTGTCTGGGCCTTGAGGGAAATTGAAATCTGATGATGGATGCGCTGTAACTTGTCGATGTTTCTCATTCGCATTGATCGCTTGTTTTGCGGGAAGCATACTACTACCTGAGAAAGAAAGCCGTGCCGAGTATATGTGGGATGCTCTGCTGTGTGGTGAGCACAAGGGAAGCAGCAACAACCTGGCATTGTCCATGTTGCTGGTAGCCAAAGGCTTTCTTTTTTCAGAAAGAAGGTTCTGTATGCATCTCTGTGTCCACAAACACATCATATATGCAGTTAATCGATGTGTTGTCGTCGCTACTGACCATACATTGGAATGCAACAAGAACTAAGTTCATCTCCAGAATTGCCACGCCGTGCAGGCCTCCCTCGCGCTGGCGTAGGACTTGAGGTCCAGGTTGTCGCCGGTGCGGCAGACGAGTTCCGGCGGTAGCTCCTGCCAGCGCTGGAGCGACGACATCTGGAAATGGTGGCGGCGCAAGTGAAAGTTGTCGGAGCAGGTGAACGGCGGTGGAACCTAGGTCAGATCCGCCGCGTCGGGAGTTCCCTGGCTCTGGGCCTCTGGTGCGTGCATGATACTTGGCCGGGCTGGCCGACTAAACAAGATGGCCACGTAGGTTCAGATCAACAAAAAAAAAAGGGTGAGATATTCTGCGAATATTCTACGTATTTTTCTTTAAGATCAAGGGGAAGGAATTGATGAGTGCACTTTCTGGTAAATGCACGTGTAAATCACTAAATACCTATATACCACATCACATGAGGAAAAGGGCCGTGCCAAGATTTTCAAAAAGTAACAAGTCACTGAAATAGTGACAAGGCATTGAAATATAGGTTTGGATATGCTTTGAAATATTGTATAGTTTAGTGCAGAAAGTTGTATGAAAACAGCGCCCGAGGTGCCCCCCTCCCCCTCATCCGAACCTCATCGGGTTGAGCCACTCCTCGTTGCTAGGGTGGATCTTGAGCTCGCGTCGGAGTCGGAGCCCGAATGGTCTGAATGGTTGCTCTAACATAGGGAATTGACTCCTGGTCCTAGGAAGGTCAGTATACCGGTGTCGAGCATTGGTGGTCTCCTGGATTGAGAGCCCCGTGTGGCTCGCCAGCATGGCCTTGTGCATGAGGAACCTGGTGCCGCGCTCCTCGCAGTCACACCTAGACTCACAAGCCTGGTCCCAGAGAATGTTGTTTGTCGACGTCGTGTTTAGTGAACTTGTCATGATCCTTCATGCTATAGAGCCAATCCAGGATGGTTGCGGCCTCGCCGTGGGGGATCAGAGCACGTGAGGCACCGATTCGACCTCGCCATAGACAATGATGCGAGACTTGGCGTTGTACCGGGTGGCCACTTGGCCCACCTTCTTCATCAGGCCCCACGTGAAGGTGTCGTGATGAGTGGACCTATTGGGGATGTACTAGAGCTTCTCTTTCATGTGACCCATTTTTAGCCTCCGGAAAGCAACCGGGCACCAAAGAGAAAAGTTGTTGGTTTTGGCGAGTACTTTTTTTTGCGATCGACATAGCTTTATTGATTAAACAACAACATTACAATCCTTTAACAAGATATGTCGGGGTTATACTTTCCGGTTATACCCATGACTAGCAATTATCCTCGGTGACAGGGTGGCCCACCAGGGTTAGAGCCTATGGCTCCACGGACGGCCTAGTCAACGAGATAGACGGTGGCCCATCCGGCTATGAGAAGGGCCAAAAGGTTTACCGACTTGGGTCTGAGACCAGAAGACTTGGAGCATAATATGTAGTAGTTATCGAGTATGCTATAATCTATACTGTATCTATATAGGATTCCTCCTTGTAAACTCTATGACTATATAAGCTTGCATACAGGCAGTCCTTAGGGCACGATTCACATCAACTCACACATGAGAACCATAGTCGTCAAACCCTCTGTAACCTCCGGCTTTGATGCTTATAGTGGATTGATTGTAGGAGTAGGATCCGACCACCGCAGTCGGATCTAAACCTGGGCAAACTTGTGTGCTCCCCGTCACATACATCCTCATGTCTCACCCCCTCTCTTTCCACGCCCCAAGTACCCCCTCATGGCGTATAAATCATCAATCTAGGCGGGATCCTACTTTGCGGGAATCAACGAAAACATCGCCATCGGCCGCGTACTGTACACCGGCGGTATGCCCATCGTCCCCAACGACAAGACTTGGGTTCCGGCTAATAGCTATGTCACCAACTACACCATCGTGCCGTTCGGAGGCACCCACGTCTTCAGTGGCTCGGCTGATCCTTCGGGACTCGTACCAACTATGGAGCTTGCCCAACCCACCCTAGCGGTGATGGCAATAGCAGAAGCAAGATACATATCTACTCTGTCCGCATAGGCGGTAGAATTCCGGGTGTATGTCCACAGAGTCGAAAGATTCGTAGATTGCAACAATATTAACGGAGGCCGAGAGAGTTGGCGTGACCACCAAGCAGCAAGCACAGAGACGACGAACAGTACATCTGGGAGCAGCTTGGCAGGGGTAGCAACATGGTCGCGTGGGAGTCCAGACTGATCGAGAAAAACAAAAAGAGTGATGCGCTGCTCCAATTGAGCTGCACCAGCCAGCCATGCTGGTGCAAGTTATGTTTATGGTGCATGAGAAAGAGCTCGATCTGAAGGTACTGAAGCTCTATGTGTTGCCAATAGTTATGCTAGATGTAGCAACAAGTAGTTTGTTCTCAATTAACTGTTCCCTAAGATAATTTGCTTTGGTGCGTTGCTATTGGTTTGTAGTAGTCCATACCATGTGACTCGTATGTTCATGTCATGCAATGAAAAAGTCGTTGTTGCAAGCTTATACTATTAATCATATTATCGGCGTATATCTGGTTTATCCTACAATCGCAAGGCCTAGGACCAACGAGTTCGTGACTTGCCCATGATTGGGCTGTTCTGTGCCGGGTTCTACTCTGCCTACCTTGTGGCTGAGAGGGTTGTCGTGACCACCAAGCACAGCGACGACGATGGTCATACCTACAATGCATTGTTCTTTGATGTGATGTTTGTGCTTTGTTTGGCTCCACCTTCTAGTATACTATTTATGTGGCTGTAATTTCACAATTTGATACTGATTCACCTTTTCTAGCTCCCGTCAAATGTTAGTTCATTGTATTGTCAACCTGTGCTGCCTGCAATAGAATTTGTATCTTAGCATTATTTAACTAGCTTACTCTCCAGATTTGGAATAGTAGTTCCTTCAGACATGTCAATGCTCTCTGGAATCCGAACAGGTACAATACCATATTTCTACAACGCTTTCTTTTTAACCCACTTGTCTGTTTTGGAATTAAAATGATTATCCACCATGACTTGGTAAACAGAACAAATGTGCCAATTTGGTGACAATTGATGTCTACTTGTATAGTACCACCTTATAGGATTTTAAATTAATTCTAGAACCGGTGATATGCTGATATGACATCATAGTAATGCGCTTGTTTTTGCTGCGGGTGGTTTAATTTCAGCAGCGTTCACTAGTACTCGCTTCCGATGAATGAACCCCCTTGTGTTTTGCATTGCACAATCTTGCTAATTTCTGTTTGTTACACATGTACTGAAACACGAGGGTCCCAGGTAGTTTATCTGCACGTTACTTGTTCTGATGCATGATTCACCCAGAGCACCTTTCTTTTGTTTCATTTTTCATCACAGGTTACTGCGAAAAGATGTCCATAGATGTTGCATGTTCACCAAATGTCACCAGCTTTTTGACTAAAATGCACATAGCTACAATGCATCGTGGTTTGTAGTTGGCATTATCTCTGAGAGCCGTGTTCCTGTATGCCATCTGGTAGTTCATTTTCTGGTTAAGTAAAGTTTTGTGTTTTGAAGAAACTCCTATACGTAGGAACTAAATGCATTTTATAGGACAAGTAGTATTGTTTGTCAACTAACTTGATGTGTTTTGTTTATCAAGTTGTTTGGCTGCGTGCTCTACGCTGCTTTTTTTATCAGAACTTTGTCATGTTGCCAGGTCCTATGTGTTAGAAATAATGGGCTAAATAAATAAGCCCATATAGATTTCAGATTTTCCCTAAATCTCAAAGTTCATGTGTGTGAAAGCCCATGTGTGATTTGGCCTAATTTGGTGGCAGCTCACATATGAGTGGAGTGGGAGCTAAAGTTTAGTCCCACATGGAAAGTTGGAGGAGAGTTACACCACCTTATAAGGTGGAGTGGTTCACCACTTAGTAAAGTGAGTGAGAAGAGGAGAACTACACGCGCACTCCTCCGACGACGCCGCCACCTGCCCGCCCCGACGCGCGCGCGCCGCGGGTTGCGGGAATCGAGCCGAGCTTTATTTTTGCTGCTTGGGAAAATTTGTGCGGTTTTGACAGACGTGTCAACAGTTAGCCTATTCGGGTCGCTCCCGGATCGTGGGCTATCTGTAACCGACCCGAACGTGCGCAACGTGGGCTTGGTCCATGACGTGCCCTATGCGGGACTCCCGAGCCGCTCTATATAAACTCCATTGCGGCTTCCATCCACGGACACACCGAAAACCAATCTAGGGTTTGCCAACCTCTCTGCTTGCGCCGCCACCGTAGTCTACTCCATCCCGCTTGCCGGCGTGCACCGGCGAACGGGAGAGCAGGTCTCCGGAACCACTCGCCTTTGCGATCCTGTACGGGAGAGGGCGAATAAGGTTTTTGGGAAGCGCCCTGCGCGACTGCTCAAGTTCTGCATCACGGCTCGTCTTCCATCCAAGTCGGGTGGTGTTGCCTATCGTCGTCTTCGCCGTGTCTGCTTCGACCAATCTTCCCCAAGGTTACTGCTGCGATTACTGCAATCGAACAGTACGTGCGACGTGCTGCTGTCTGGTTATTAATCATGTTCTGCGAGTACATGTTTAGCTGCTGCCTGTTTCCGTTCATCTTGTTGTTTAGTACATCTAGTATGTTCGAGTTACATGTACGAGTAGCTGGTATTGTCATGTTTAATATTCTGGAATTAATCATGGAAATTGTGCCTAATTATCCAACAATCCAAAAACCTTATTATAGACAATTTTCCGAGATAAACATGGGACACTTGGCCGATGCAATGAAGCCGGAAAAGTTTACCGGTGTTCACTTTAAGAGGTGGAAATATAAGACCACTATGTGGCTGCAAAATCTGAAAGTATTCGAGGCTAGTGAGGGTTTACCTGAAGGAACTATATCTGAACAAGATCAGAACAAGTTCAAGGAAACCAATCTTGCCTTTGTGGGATGCGTTCTGAGTGTTCTTGACAACAAGTTGTTTGATGTGTACATGCACTTCAAAGATGGCAAAGAGCTCTGGGAGGCACTGAACGCTAAGTTCGATGTAACAAATGCTGGCAGTGAACTGTACATCATGGAGAACTTTCATGATTACAGGATGGTTAACAATCGTTCTGTAGTCGAACAAGCTCATGAGATACAGTGCTTTGCCAAGGAGCTTGAAATCTTTAAGTGTAACTTACCCGACAAGTTTGTGGTTGGGTGCATCATTGCAAAGTTGCCTTCTTCATGGAGGAATTTTTCCACAACTCTTAAGCATAAGAGACAAGAGATATCGGTTGAAAACCTGATAGCGTCTCTTGATGTTGAGGAGAAGGCTCAGGCTAAGGACACTGCTGAGAAAGGAGGCGAGGGTCAGTCTAGCGCCAACATGGTGCAGAAGAGGACCTTCGGCAAGAACAAAGGGAACTATAAGCCCTCCTTCAACAAGCCTGAAAAGACTACAACCTTCAAGAAGAAGAAGAAGCCGAACAAGGCCGAGCTAGGTTGCTTTACCTGTGGAGAGCTCGGGCACTTTTCCAAGGACTGCCCAGAACGTGCAGATCGTAAAGGGAAAAAGGGGAAGACTGTCAACGTCGTGACTGCTAGCAATGCTGATGGGTATGGTAATCTATTTACTGTTCTTTCAGTTTTTCAATCACCATGTTGGTGGATTGATACGGGTGCTAATATTCATGTGTGTGCTGACATCTCTATGTTCACTTCTTATCAGGTCGCTCGGGATTCATCCGTCCTAATGGGGAATGGGTCACATGCTTCTGTTCATGGTATTGGCACAGTGGATCTGAAGTTCACTTCAAGAAAGATCGTGCAGCTGAAGAACGTGCAGCATGTCCCTTCCATGAACAAGAATCTCGTTAGCGGCTCCCTTCTATGCAGAGATGGGTTTAAGGTTGTTTTTGAGTCTAATAAAGTCATTGTGTCGAGACATGGACAATTTATTGGTAAAGGATATGAGTGCGGAGGGTTGTTCCGCTTTTCACTTTCAGATTTTTGTAATAAGTCCGTAAACCATCTTTGTGGCAGTGTTAATGATGATACTAGTGCTTGGCATTGTCGTTTATGTCACATTAATTTTGGTTTGATGTCCAAGTTGTCCAATATGAGTTTAATTCCGAATTTCACTATTGCCAAAGGTTCCAAGTGCCATAGTTGTGTGCAATCAAAGCAACCTCGAAAGCCTCACAAGGCAACCGAGGAGAGAAACTTGGCACCTCTAGAGCTCATACATTCTGATCTTTGTGAGATGAATGGTGTGTTGACAAAAGGTGAAAATTAGATATTTCATGACTTTGATTGATGATGCGACTAGATACTGCTATGTTTATTTATTGCGCACAAAAGATGAAGTTTTAGACTACTTTAAAATTTATAAAGCCGAAGTTGAAAATCAACTAGAGAGAAAGATCAAATGTCTTAGGTCGGATCGTGGTGGTGAATATTTTCCCAAAATCTTCGATGAATTCTGTGAGGAACATGGCATTATTCATGAAAGGACGCCTCCCTACTCGCCTCAATCAAACGGGGTTGCCGAGAGGAAAAACCGCACGCTGACTGACTTAGTGAATTCCATGTTAGCCACCGTTTTTTTATCTAAGGCATGGTGGGGGAGGCCTTGTTGACAGTGTGTCATATCCTAAATAGAGTTCCTAACAAGAATAAAGATAAAACCCCTTATGAGGAGTGGGCTGGGAGAAAACCATCACTTTCTTACTTGCGCACTTGGGGGTGTTTGGCTAAGGTCAACATACCGATTCCTAAGAAACGCAAACTTGGACCAAAGACAGTGGATTGCATCTTTCTAGGATATGCTCCGCGGAGTGTAGGCTATAGATTTTTAGTAGTTAAATCTGAGGTTCCTGATATGCATGTTGATACTATAATGGAATCTCATGATGCAACATTCTTTGAGAATATGTTTCCTATGAAATATATGCATAGCACTGCTAGAATTTCTTCTGAAATACTTCCTGAAACTAGTGCATCTAGTGAGAATTTTGAGCAACCACGTGAGGAAGAAGTCCTAGAGAAGGATGACAATGAAGCTCCTACACGGAGTAAGAGACAGAGGGTTGCAAAATCCTTTGGAGATGATTTCATTGTGTACCTTGTAGATGATACTCCCACTTCCATTGCAGAGGCATATGCATCTCCTGCTGCAGATGATTGGAAAGAAGCTGTTCATAATGAGATGGACTCGATTCTTTCTAATGGAACTTGGGAACTATCAGAACGACCCCATGGCTGTAAGCCTGTGGGTTGCAAGTGGGTGTTCGAGAAGAAGCTAAGGCCTGATGGTACGATTGAAAAGTACAAGGCTCGGCTTGTAGCAAAAGGCTACACCCAGAGAGAAGGTGAAGATTACTTTGACACCTATTCACCTGTTGCTAGACTGACCACCATTCGAGTACTACTATCTCTGGCTGCCTCTTATGGTCTTATCGTTTATCAAATGGACGTTAAGACAGCTTTCCTCAATGGAGAGTTGGAAGAGGAGATCTATATGGATCAGCCTGATGGGTTTGTGGTAAAAGGTGAAGAGAGAAAGGTGTGCAAGTTGTTAAAATCTTTATATGGCCTGAAGCAAGCACCTAAGCAATGGCATGAGAAGTTTGACAGAACATTAACTTCTATTGGCTTTGTCGTTAATGAGGCTGACAAGTGCGTCTACTATCGCCATGGTGGGGGCGAAGGTGTTATATTATGTTTGTACGTGGATGATATCCTTATCTTTGGTACAAATATGAATGTGATAAATGAAGTTAAGTCCTTTCTGTCAAAGAGCTTTGATATGAAAGATCTGGGAGAAGCTGATGTTATTCTGAATATCAAGCTGATTAAGCACGAGAGTGGGATTACTTTGACGCAATCACACTATGTTGAGAAGATCTTGAGCCGTTTCGGTTTCGTTGATGGCAAGTCTTCCCCAACACCTTATGATCCCAGTGTGACATTACGGAAAAACAAGAAAGAGCCAAAAGAACAATTGAGATACTCTCAAATCATTGGCTCACTCATGTACTTAGCTAGCGCGACAAGACCCGACATCTCTTTTGCTGTGAGCAAGTTGAGTAGGTTCATGTCTAACCCGGGTATTGAACATTGGTGTGCATTTGAAAGGGTCATGCACTATCTATGTGGTACAATGAGTTATGTGATACACTATTCGGGGCATCCAGCGGTGCTCGAAGGATATAGTGATGCGAACTGGATCTCGGATGTAGATGAACTCTACGCCACTAGCGGGTATGTATTTACCTTTGGAGGTGGCGCGGTATCATGGAGATCTTGCAAACAAACCATATTGACAAGGTCGACTATGGAAGCAGAACTTGCTGCTTTAGACACAACCTCCGTAGAGTCAGAATGGCTGCGTGAACTCTTGATGGACTTGCCGGTGGTTGAGAAACCTATACCGGCCATCCTCTTGAATTGTGATAATCAAACTGTTATTGTCAAAGTGAACAATTCTAAGGATAACGCGAAGGCATTAAGACACATCAAGAGACGTTTGAAGTCTGTCAGGAAATTGAGAAACTCCGGAGTAATTACTGTTACGTATATTCAAACTGACAAAAACCTGGCAGATCCCTTTACAAAGGGACTATCACGAAACGTGATAGAAAGTGCATCGAGAGAGATGGGTTTGAGACCCATAGATGTTACACAGTAGTGGTAACCCAACCTTTTTGATCGGAGATCCCGTGAATTAGGACCTGGGAAAAACAAGCTAGTGGTGTGACGGAGGAGAGTATTAGACAACCCTCTCTATGTGAAGATGTACAACTCTCAAAAGCTGTAAGGCAGGTTGTCAACATGCCTTAATGTGTTTCTGTTGGCTATGATTAGCAAAGATGCTGTCCTACAGAGCATTCTTGAAAGAACACACCTATACGAGTTCCGATTGTTAATCGTTGCATCTATGAGATTTGGGTGATCTCTAGTAAACTCATGAAGAGACCAAGTAGTATGACGCATATGCTACACCCGCGGGGTAGGCTACTGGCAGCCAGATACTAGTTATGACTTTGTGTGAAATCTAAAAGCACCAAACTTGCAATTCAAAGTTCGTCCATTGTTCAAGTTGCTGATAGACGTAGCTCAAGGTTCTAGGCGGAGGTTCAACTTAACAGTCTCTGCTGAAACACTGGTATATAAACAAGTAGCGAGAATTGGCAAATCTTCAAATGGGCATTTGAGATCTGGTGGGGGATTGTTAGAAATAATGGGCTAAATAAATAAGCCTATATAGATTTCAGATTTTCCTAAATCTCAAAGCCCATGTGTGTGGAAGCCCATGTGTGATTTGACCCAATTTGGTGGCAGCTCACATATGAGTGGAGTGGGAGCTAAAGTTTAGTCCCACATGGAAAGTTGGAGGAGAGTTACACCACCTTATAAGGTGGAGTGGTTCACCACTTAGTAAAGTGAGTGAGAAGAGGAGAACTACACGCGCGCTCCTCCTCCGACGACGCCGCTCGCACGCCCACCCGCTCGTCTCGTCTCGTCACGACGCGCGCGCGCCGCGGCTTGCGGGAATCTCGGTGAGCCGAGCTTTATTTTTCCTGCTTGGGAAAACTTGTGCGGTTTTGACAGACGTTCGTGGGCTATCTGTAACCGACCCGAACGTGCGCAACATGGGCTTGGTCCATGACGTGCCCTATGCGGGACTCCCGAGCCGCTGCCGCTCTATATAAACTCTAGTGCGGCTTCCACCACGGACACACCAAAAACCAATCTAGGGTTTGCCAACCTCTCTGCTTGCGCCGCCACCGCAGTCTACTCCATCCTGCTTGCCGGCGGGCACCGGCGGACGGGAGAGCAGGTCTCCGGAACCACTCGCCTTTGCGATCCTGTACGGGAGAGGGCGAATAAGGTTTTTGGGAAGCGCCCTGCGCGACTGCTCAAGTTCTGCATCACGGCTCGTCTTCCATCCAAGTCGGGCGGTGTTGTCTATCGTCGTCTTCGCCGCCGTCTGCTTCGACCAATCTTCTCCAAGGTTACTGTTGCGATTACTGCAATCGAACGGTACGTGCGACGTGCTGCTGTCTGGTTATTAATCATGTTCCGCGAGTACATGTTTAGCTGCTGCCTGTTTCCGTTCATCTTGTTGTTTAGTACATCTAGTATGTTGGAGTTACATGTACGAGTAGCTGGTATTGTCATGTTTAATATTCTGGAATTAATCACGGAAATTGTGCCTAATTATCCAACACTATGCTGCACGCAAGAATTGCCTTTTAAGGGTGACAGCCAGCAACGTTTACACCATTTCTGGCAAGTTCAAATTTCTCAACATATGGTCGACCATCCTAGTCAATTATGTCAGCAAGTGCACCTCCGTCCATTTCAGCAAGTACTGAATTGGTTTTATGTGTGCTTCAGTACACCGGAGGCTTAGAATCAACTCAAGCAGTTGTTCGTTCTAGCTGACTGTCACGGTTCCATTTCGTATTAGCTATGGAATGGAGGCTTGCACTGAACCAGAAATTAGCCCCGTGTACCTCGCATGGTGTAGTTTATATTGGTAACTTCTTATGTATCGACGCCACAAACTCAGCAAAGCAGAGATGCTGCCTAGCTCTCTGTTATTATCCCTGCACCTTTTTCTTACATGCGCACATATGCTTGTTGGTTGCAGGTCATCGGCCTGGAAGAGGCGACATCGAAGTTCTAACACCCCTGGCTGGCCCCCTCTGTTTTGCTCGACGGCGGCTGGCTAGTGTCGGAACCTGTATATGTAGTATTTGCAAGAAACAAAACAGCTCTTTGGGTTGCACCGTGACTTGTCAATGCTGTGGCTTCTCATCTTTTGTCTGGCCTTGTCTCTCTGAGAAAATTTAAAATCTGATGATGGGTACACTTGTGTCTTGTTAATGTTTCGTGGGTGAGTCTAGGGAGTTGCAATTTAGCTAGCTAGGTAGAGCGATTCGTCGTTGTTACCGGCACATTTTTCACAAATCATGATAGAAAAATAGGGCACACATATCCTGCTTTGCCCTGTGTGCTTTCGAATCGAAACGGACTTCCTGTTACAGCAAGCACCTCAAATCCCATCCTGTCAGAGCTCTCGGTCATCGCCAAGAAGGTTTTCATAGACATCCTCCTTGGTATTCCTAAAGCATTCCTTTCTCCACCTCCTGCTTTTTGCACAAAGCAACTCCTTGAGTAGATGAATGGCGTGATGCCCTGCAACTCATCCTTCAGCCTCTCCTCGGCCAAACCTGTGGTGCTGTCGGTTCTTGACGGATTATTATTTTTTGAGACGTAGGGAGTACTGAATATAGGTATTTTGGTGTCCATTGGGTCCGTCTAAGAAGGGTGTTACTAATTAAAAATATATGGAACCGGATTTATTTAACATAATTCTAAAATGGGCCGAACTTTTAGTCACCCCAATGTTTCGGGACTTGTTTTGGTAATTGTTGGAATTAAATCCTAATTTTATTTTAATATACAAGATGGCTAAGTTATAAACTTACCTCTATAAGTAACTACCACTTAATTAGGAATTAAGTATTCCTTTTACGTAATATTTATTTAATTACTAATGCTTTATATAAATCTTTGTAGGTATTTTCTTTGGATTTTAGAGTAACTTAAACTTTTTAAGATTGTTAACGTTTTTTTTTTTGAGTAGTGGGAATTTCGAATTGTTAACTGAACTATATTGGACAGGCCAAAATCAACATTGGCCAAATCGGCCCATCCTAGTTAGGGTCCCCCGTTCTGTCTTCCTTGTCGATTCGTCGCCCCTCTCGATCCCCGCCGCCGGCCATCACCGGCACCGCCGGTCAATGGCCCCTTTCACTGCACCCCTACAACTTGCGCCTACTGGAGCTCCCGCGTCGCATTTCACCTTCCCCTTCCCCGGATTGTCTCCGGCGAGGATCGAGCTCGGGGACGCCGGGGCCCCTCCACCGAACTGCCGATGTCTCGGCCGGCGTTCCTTGTCAGCGTCGTGGTTCGGAGCCAGGAGGAGAAGTAGCTGGTCTCCATGCGGCGCTCACTTGTAGCTGGTCTCCATGGCCAATCAAGGTAATCTCCCCTCAAAAATCAAGGTAATAGAATCAGAAGTATCGACAATGAGCCTTTTTTTTTAATAATAGATGGGCATCTGTCGCACGTCAAAACCCAAAAGAGCTGCAGGAATTGGAAGGGCGTTGGCGGATTTGTACACCTGAGTATGAATGAACAGACGTTTCTTATATCTTACTAGTAGTACAGATAGCTTAATAACCGTCTTTTCTTTTCAAAGCTGGCTTTCTTTGTGGAAGAGTACTGTATTTTTTTGTGTGCTATGTACCACTGCATTATTAGCTACAAGTTTACTGTTTTCTTTGTGGAACAGACCCAGAAGCACGGGCATGTCAGACTCTTGTATTCCAGTTGCTAAGTGTTTTTAATTCCATTCGCCGTAGAGTATTTCAAAAGTAATACAAGGGTGCAACTGGAAGGGAATCATGTTACCTATTTGCATTTTTTTTCACGACTTCCCTAAAGGTTGAACATTGATGCGGCCATATTCTTTCAGGTCTACACTCCAGGATGTTTCATGGAAAGCAGTGATGGCGACTGAAAGGAAAACAAAGAGAAATGGCCGACTCGGATCGGCATATATATGTGAATTTCTCCGCTCCAGCACAAGGAGAATAATACTATATATCATGACATCTTCGTGTATCTATCGTACATATCGATCGCTTAGCTGTTCACATTGGTTACTGGTTAGTTTATTGGTAAGTCCAGTCAGCGTAACTTTTAGTAGCTGGATGGGATTGAGCTGCTGACTAGGGATTTCCGCCTCTGATTCTCTTGCAGCACTGCACGGCAATATTAGCCCATACTATCTGCCTCACCTGCAACATGCATTGGCTCCTACAACGCAGCTTCTTACTTATTCATCTGTGTAAGCTCTCGACCGTTCTCATCTGTTTATCCTCTACAGATCTGGCTGTAGGGTTCTGTTCATTATATTCGTTGTTGCAACTGCAGCCAACTAATTTGTCTTGTGATTTCCCACTCCAACAGGTTTTTCATCCTCCACTGTGTCCAGAAACAGTTCCAACAGGTTTTCCATCCATCAATATTTTCAGTCCATTCCACACAATTAGATAGAGAAATAGGGGAAAATTGTCATCATAGTCTTTCCTCCTACTTTTCCATCGTATACTTGGTCATATCCGTACCATGCGTTTCATCGTTTATAGCATCTTTATGGATCAAATCTGTTCTCCTGTTTTCCTCTAGAAACACGCAGTAAACTCTCTTTCCTCCTACCGACCCTCGCCTCAGAAGAGGAGAGGTCTGCCTTTTGGCTTCGTCTACCTGTTTCCCATAGGTTGTCTTTCTGCACCCAAGATCTGTGCATCCACCAAGCAAACAAAAGTCCCACTCACATACACCAAAAGACAAAAAAACAAAAAACCTGCAATACCATGGCACTAGTGGCGTTAGCTGCCTTAAGATTAGCCACATCGCCGGTTATGAAGAAGCTCCTCGCTAATGCTTCAACGTACCTTGGAGTGGATATAGCCTCTGAGCTCCATGAACTGGAGACCACTATCATGCCTCAGTTCGAGATTATGATTGAAGCAGCAGACAGGGGGAACCACCGGCCCAAGCTAGACAAATGGCTTCAGGAACTCAAAGAAGCCTTCTACGTGGCCGAAGACTTGATGGAACAGCATGAGTACAACCTCCTCAAGCGCAAAGCGAACGGGAAGGATAACATGCCGGCCGGTGCCTCCTGCATCAGCAGAACACTTATGAAGCATCTGTGTGCTGCATCCAGCAGGCTGTCCAATCTGAGCTCAGACAACAGGAAGCTACTTCGCAAGCTCAATGAACTAAAGGTTACCCTAGCGAAAGCCAAGGATTTCCGTGAACTTCTTTGCTTACCTGCTGGTTCTAACAATGCAGAGAGCCTAACCATACCATCAACTGCGGCTGTTCCTGAGGTCACGTCACTACCACCTCTGAAAGTGATCGGCCGCGACAAGGATCGCGATCATGTAATAGATTGTCTTACCAAGACAAGCACTATTGCTGAGTCTATTACAGCTATGTACTCAGGTTTGGCCATTGTTGGAGTTGGAGGCATGGGAAAGTCCACCTTGGCACAACATGTTTACAGTGACAAGAGGGTAAAAGAATATTTTGATGTGACAATGTGGGTATGCATCTCACGCAAACTTGATGTCCGCCGTCATACACAGGAGATCATCGAGTCTGCCTCTCAGGGGGAATGTCCACACATTGATAACCTTGATACATTGCAGCGTAAGCTGGCAGACATACTGCAAGAATCAGGGAAATTCCTGCTTGTTCTGGATGATGTTTGGTTTGAACATGGCAGTGAGAGGGAATGGGATCAACTGTTAGCTCCTCTTGTTTCCCAAAAGGTGGGAAGCAAAGTTTTGGTAACTTCTCGACGAGATACATTTCCAGC
The DNA here is from genome assembly GCA_910589775.1 of Avena eriantha. Taxonomy (NCBI): domain Eukaryota; kingdom Viridiplantae; phylum Streptophyta; class Magnoliopsida; order Poales; family Poaceae; genus Avena; species Avena eriantha. The sequence continues at coordinate 477,286,269 of OU342745.1, forward strand.
TGCTCTTTGCTGTGAAGACGTGTTTCCACTCGAAAACATGGAAGACACTCAGTTCTTGGCACTCTTCAAACACTATGCATTCTCTGGACCAGAAATCAGAGATCCACTATTGCGTGAAAGGCTGGAAGGTTTTGCAGAGAAGATTGCCAAAAATCTTGGACAATCCCCTTTGGCGGCAAAAGTTGTGGGTTCCCAGTTGAAAGGGAAAACACATATCGCTGCCTGGAAGGATGCTCTAACTATAAAGATTGACAAATTAAGTGAGCCCATGATAGCTCTGTCTTGGAGTTATGAGAAGTTAGATCCATGTCTGCAGAGGTGCTTCCTATATTGTAGCTTGTTTCCAAAAGGCCACTACTATTATATGGATGAGTTGGTTTATCTTTGGATGGCAGAGGGCCTTGTTGATTGGTGCAACCAAAACAAGAGAGTGGAAGATATTGTGGAGGATTGCTTCAAGGAAATGATCTCTCTTTCCTTCTTGCAGACAGTTTATGAGGAACACGCTCCCACACACTATGTTATGCATGATCTCCTTCATGATATGGCAGAATCACTCTCCAAAGAAGACTACTTCAGATTGGAAGATGATAAGGTGACAGAAATACCATCCACTGTTCGACATTTATCTATTCGTGTTGATAGTATGAAGCAACACAAGCAAAGTATCAGCAAGCTACATCATTTACGCACCATTATCTGCATAGACCCCCTTGTCGATGACGTATATGACCTTTTCAATGAGATACTGAAGAATTTGAAGAAGTTGCGTGTACTATTTTTGTCATCTTACAGCAGCAGTAAGTTGCCAGAATCTGTCGGTGAGTTGAAGCATCTTCGTTATTTGAACATCATCAGAACACTGATATCTGAATTGCCAAGATCTTTGTGTACTCTTTACCACTTGCAATCACTTCTGTTAAATGAAAAAGTTGAGATTTTGCCTGAGAAACTCTGCAATTTAAGGAAGTTACGACATCTTGAACGGCATGCTGATCGAATATGGAGGTCATACAAAGAAGTAGTGCCTCAAATTCCTAACATTGGCAAGCTTACTTTGCTTCAACATTTTGAGAAATTTTCTGTGCAAAAGAAAAAGGGATATGAGTTGCAACAATTGAGGGACATGAACGAGCTTCGTGGCAATTTAAGTGTCACAAATATTGAGAATGTCACAGGGAAGGATGAAGCCTTAGAGTCGAAGCTGCATCAGAAAAGTAATCTTGACAGCTTGCAACTTGTCTGGAGTTGCGAGGACAGCATGAATGCTGAGGACAGTTTACATTTGGAGATTCTAGAAGGCCTGATGCCACCACCTCAACTTGGAGACCTTACAATTGATGGTTACAGATGTTCAAACTATCCAGGCTGGTTACTTGATGTTTCATATCTTGAGAATTTGAAATCTTTAAGCTTTCTTAATTGCAGCGCATTACAAAGCCTACCGTCCAATACCGAGCTATTTGGGAATTGCTCTTCACTTGTCCTCGATAATGTGCCAAACCTGAAGACATTACCTTGTCTTCCGGTTGGCCTTAAAATCTTAGCAATAAACAGATGCCCACTGCTTATATTTATTTCTAGCGATGAATTGGAACATCATGATCAGAGAGAGAATATCGGGAGGACAAACCTTTTGGCAACGCGACTTGGTTTAATGTGTGAGATGGATTCAGGACCAGTTATTATGGGTGCACTCTGGTCTCAACATTCATTTCTAAAGCAGATGATGATATTGATGTATGCTGATGTGTCACACGTTCAAAACCTTGAAAATGCTCTAGAAAGAGAGAAAGGTGAAGTATTGGTAAAAGAGGATACAATCAACGCATGGATATACTGTCACGAGCAGAGGATGGGTCTCATGTATGGAAGGAGCATTAGGCTGTCGCTGGTTCCACCATCAGGACTTAGTCAACTTTCTCTTGGTTTATGCAGTATTACAGATGGAGCTTTAGCTGTTTGCCTTCATGGGCTGGCTTCACTGAAAATACTGTTCTTACAAGAGATTATGACTTTAACTACACTTCCTTCAGAAGAGGTTCTCCAACATTTGACAAAACTTGACAGCTTGGTCATCAAATACTGCTGGTGTCTGAGGTCATTAGGGGGCTTACGGGCTGCTATCTCTCTTTCATATTTTGGATTGTATTCCTGCCCTTCTTTGGAGTTAGCACGTGGAGCAGAATGTTTGCCACTATCCCTTGAGAGTATCAACGTAAACAACTGCGTGCTTGCAGCTGATTTCCTCTTCATTGACTGGCCACACATCAATGATATTTATATAAGCAACTGCAGAAGTAGCGCATGCTTGTCTGTTGGCAGTCTCACCTCCGTTAAAACCTTCTCACTGTGTAACATGCCAGATTTATGTACGGTGGAAGGACTGTCTCCCATGGAGCTTCAGAACCTATATTTGATAGAGGTTCTGAAACTCACTCCCGAGTGTATCTCACAGTTGAAAGTCCAGCACTCGCTCATTGTTAGCAGTCCTGCAATGGCTGAAGGTTTCACGGCTGTGGAATCTCTCACTCTTACAGGATGCATGGAACCATTGATTTCATTTGAACAGTCTGCAAATTTCACATCTGTCAATACGCTTAAATTCTGGGAGTGTGAAATGACTTGCCTGCCAACAAATCTTAGGTGCTTCCCTAATCTGAAGTGGATTGACATCCATGACTGCCCCAACATATCATGTTTACCAGATCTGCCATCCTCAGTCCAGCACATACGCATAGGGAGTTGTGAGCGCTTGAAGGAGAGCTGCCGGGCACCTGATGGAGAAAGTTGGCCAAAGATCGCGCACATCCGTTGGAAGGAATTTAATTGAAGTGTGATTTAGACTCTCCTGGAGGCTTTACTTTTGGTTTGTATAGATTTTAGTCGTTATCTCTTGTTTTGTTGTTGCATGCCTCTGCATAAATGTAACTCAAGGTCCCTTCATCATTCTCTCTCGCAATGAGTTATATGATCTACTGCGTGCAGTACCTGGATTTTCATACTTGATGTAATGTGCAATGTGCTTTTTCCCATTTTTTCTTGCATGAGGTAGCTTTTGTTGGAGACGTTGCTGATGTATTTCAGTATTTTTTTTTTCTTTTGATGGTTCTTCTGTTTTGAGCTGCGTGTCTGTTGGACATTCACTGAAGGCTTGTGAACTATCTGGTACTTGGCTGTCAGACCCAGAAGATGATCCAGGCTTGTGAACTATCTGGTACATTTTTAGTTATTCCGTCTGCAGTTGATCTATTCTACATAGTCTACATCATATGGTGTTAGATCCAGAAGATGAGCCAGGCATTTTTCTCCCTTGACCTGGTGTGAGAATCAAGACATTTTTTTTGTATCCTGTCGAGGTAATTCGGCTGCGAAAGGCAAGGATAGGCTTGTTACTAGACCTCCCACGTCGCGGTGCCCCTGCCTCAGGTTGTCTCCTGCGCGGCTGCTGGCTCGACCGGTTAGCTGTCCACCTTGTTTACTGGTTAGATTATTGGCAAGTCCAGTCAGCTTAACTTAAACAAAGCGCAAGTAGCTGGATCAGATCTGCCCTCTTTCCTCGTTGAGCAGGCTCATTTGCTTGGGGATTTCTGCCTCTCATTCGCTTGCAACACAACATGCTATCTACCTCTCTTGCAACCTGAGCAGGCTCCTACAATGCGGCTTCTCACTTCTTCATCTATCTGTGTAAGTTCACCACTATTCTCGTCTATTTTGTCTACAAGCCTAGCTGTAGGGTTTCTGTTTACTGTATTCACTGTTGTGACCTACTAATTTATCTTGTTGTTTCTCACTCCAACAGGTTTCTCATCCACCAGAAACAATTCCTACCGGTTTTTCATCCATCAATTTATTCAGGCCATTCCATACAAAAACTTGAAGAACGGAGGGGAAATTTGTCTTCATACTTTTTGCTCCTATTTTTCCATACTATGTGTTTCATCGTTTAGTATCTTCAAGGATGAAATCTGCCCTCTTGTTCTCCTCTAGAAACAGGCAGTGAAACTCTTTTTTAGCCTACTGACACGCACGCCACTACCTGCACCAAGCAAATCTTTTCATTCACCAAGCGAACAAAACTGCCCTCTCTAGGCGCATACACACCCAAAAAAAAACCCTGCAATCCGATGGCGGTGGTGGCGTTAGCTGCCTTAAGATTAGCCGTATCGCCACTCTTAAAGAGGCTCCTCGCTAATGCTTCAACGTACCTTGGAGTGGATATGGCATCTGAGCTCCATGTACTGGAGACCACTATCATGCCTCAGTTCGAGCTTATGATTGAAGCAGCAGACAGGGGGAACCACTGGCTCAAGCTAGACAAATGGCTTCAGGAACTCAAAGAAGCCCTCTACATGTCCAAAGACTTGCTGGAAGAGCATGAGTACAACCTCCTCAAGCGCAAAGCAAAGGGGAAGGATTCCTTGCCGTCAGATGCCTCCTCCATCAGAAGCACTTTTATGAAGCCTGTGTGTGCTGTATCTAGCAGGCTGTCTAATCTGAGCTCAGAAAACAGAAAGCTACTTGGTCAGCTGAATGAACTAAAGGCTACCCTGGCTAAAGCAAAGGGCTTCCGTGAACTTCTGTGCTTATCATCTGGTTCTAATAATGCAGAGAGCCTCACCATACCATCAACCCTGGTTCTAATAATGCAGAGAGCCTCACCATACCATCAACCGCTGTTGTTCCTGAGGTCACGTCACTACCACCTTTGGAAGTGATTGGTCGTGACACGGATCGTGATCATATAATTGATCGTCTTACCAAGACAACCGCTACTACACGGGAAGAGGCCGGGACTCATGTATGGAATTAGCTTTAGGCTGCCTCTGGTTCCACCACCAGGACTTAGTGAACTTACTCTTGCTTCATGCAGTATTACAGATGGAGCTTTAGCTGTTTGCCTTAATGGCCTGGCTTCACTGAAAATATTATTCCTAGAAGAGATTATGACTTTAACTGCACTTCCTTCAGAAAAGATAATCCAACATTTATCAAAACTTCACCGATTGGTCATCAAGTATTGCTTGTGTCTCAGGTCATTAGGGGGCTTACGTGCATGTCGGATTGTTTTCTTGCCCTTCTTTGGTGTTAGCATGTGGAGCAGAATGTTTGCCACTATCCCTTAAGACGCTCACAGTATCCAACTGCGTGCTTGGAGCTGACTTCCTCTTCACTGACCACCGGCCACACATGAATGATATTTCATAAGAAATTGCAGAAGCACCACATACTTCTCCGTAAGCAGTCTCACCCATGTTAAATCATTCTCGCTCTCTAACTTGCCAGATTTGGTTGGCGTTCCAAAACTCCCCTGGTTGATGTACGCTAGCTGGAAGGACTGTCTCCCCTGGAGCTTCATGACCTATATTTGGTTGGCGTTCCAAAACTCACCCCCGAGTGTATCTCACAGTTTGATGTCCAGCACTCACTCATTGTTAGAAGTACTGTAATACTCAGCAGCTTGCTCTCGGCTGAAGGTTTCACAGGCGTAGACTGGCTCACTTTTCAACTATGCAATGAACCATTGATTTCATTTGAACAGTCTGCAAATTTCACATCTCTCAATACGCTGAGATTCTGGGAGTGTGAAATGACTTGCCTGCCAACAAATCTTAGGTGCTTCTGCTTGACATCTATGACTGCCCTAACATATCATTGTTACCAGATCTGCCGTCCTCAATCCAGCACATATGCATAAATGGGTTGTGAGCTGTTGAAGGAGATCTGCAGGGCACCTGATGGAGAAAGTTGGCCAAAAAACGCGTACATCCGTTGGAAGGAATTTGATTAAAAGTGTGAGTTAGACTCTCCTGGAAGCTTTACTTTTGGTTTGTATAGATTTAATCGTTATTGTTGCATGCCTCTGCATAAATGTAACTGAAGGTTGTATTGCAACAAGTTATGTGATCTACAGCGTGCAGTACCAGGATTTTCATACTTGATGTAATGTGCAATGTGCTTTTGCCCATTTTTTCTTTCATGACGCCGCAACATGCTGAGAAGGTGTACCTAGTTGGAGAGGAGGATCACTTTCTCTCGCCGCCGGAATGTGACAACGGCTCATCGCCGCCTTTGAGGTGGAGGGAGCCATGGTACGAGTCCCTGCCCGTATCACAACAGCGGGAGAGACGTGGTGGCATGCCCAAGCATTTTCCTCCATGTGTTTGAAAGAACTGCAATCATTAATCATGAAACTAATGATTTAAGATTTTAATCCCAAAATTTTGTCAACACCGAATGTGCGAAGAAATATTGTTCTAGTTCCTGTATGATAATTACTTTGATGTATAAACCTTTGATACCAAAATTGAAATTTCCATGACTCAGCGGATTTTCCGCAGCTGAACACACGGTTGCCCTTCTTTTGAAATATTTGGAAAAGGAACATAAGAGTTTTGAAATTTTCCAAATTTTTCTCATGAATACATATACAAGGTTTGTACCTATATCCTGCAAAGTTTTGGTGGAAAAACTTGTTCAGTTTTGGGCTATAGAAATAAACAAATTTCTGACTGTATATGAGTAAAGATCAATTTCTGCGAGAAAACCTAACGAAACTTTGCACCAACAATGATCAATGTATATATCTAGCTATATATTTTGGGAAGAGTTTTTGGAGATCTAGAAGTTTGAATTCAAAATTTAGCTTAAAAAAGGGCTCACTAGTTTCCAAGTGCATGGATGATTCTTTTACGGACATGGAGCTAGTATAATAAAGAAGCCCACGATATAGCTTATTATATTTGGTTATTAGAAAAATAGACGTGCCTACTCAGAATACTAGATTATGTTTAATAATTCCGAGACAATGCCCACATGCATGGAACTTAGAGGTACCATTCTTTGACAACTTAGAGATAACTACGAACCACCAACCATCCAAAATAATTTAGCATTTATTCATACATTAAAATTTTAAATTATTTTTTAGTGGCCGAGATGGCACAACCTGTTGAAAGGTCGCTTGGGCCATAGTTTAGTGGTCGACGGATGACTCCATGGCGAAGGCTTTCCCGGCGTAATCTTTCCTTTCTTTCTCTAGTTCGCACATGGCTTCAAGTCTTGATGATATTGGAGTTATTTTTGCAATAATGTTTAAATGATATCGAGTCTTGTACCAAGGACGTTATCATTTTTTGATGAGCTGCTAATATACAACCTTTGGATAGCGAAGCAGAGAGAGGATGCGTTTTTAGATTTATAAATCTTTCTTCCATCAATGTGATGGCGGTGTGGTGAAGTAGACGGTTTGATGGATGGGATGTCGCATTTTTTGGGGTTGAAAATTAACTCTTTATTACTTATTAAAATAACGATTACACCCAGCCTCTACATAACTAAGATGCACGTAGCCGATCAACCACAAAAGTAAACATCAAAGAAACTAGGCCACCGTTAGGGGATGTGGCATCTAGCCGTTGTCGGTGGTGCTCCATAGTTAGCCTCAGGGTCCCACACATGCTGCTTCGCTCTGATTCATCCAAGTGAGTCCACATGGTGATATTGTGTATTCCCACGGCGACGACGGCTGGCTCAGTGATGCATTCATAAGCTGCAACAAGAAACGTAATGGCAACAACAACTGCCTAGAGTTCCTGATAGACCCGTTCTGATGTACAACTCCTCATGTCGGACTGACATGTCAACAATTAATGGGTCTTTTTTATTAAGCTTCATATTCGTAACAAAGCGGATTATTTCATATGGTCTCTAGTCGCTGTTTATGGGGCTGCCTAGGAGGTTTACAAGCCTGACTTTTTACGTGAGTTGTTTAATCTGGCTAAGGATAATCCATACCCTATTCTTATAGGGGGGACTTTAACTTACTACGATACCCTCATGAGAAAAGTCGGAGTCAATTCGATGAGCATTGGCCTTTCATGTTTAATGCTGTCATTGACAGTTTGAACTTGAGAGAAGCTACAATGTTAGGTCGACAGTATACCTGGGCTAATAGTCTTCCAGAGCCTACATATGAAAAGCTAGATAGGGTGCTTATGGATACTGAATGGGAAGATAAATTCCCTATGGTAACTGTTCGCGCCTTAGAGCGTATTGAGGCTCTGTCTGATCATGCTCCGTTACTACTCTCTGTTGGAACACCTATACGAAAGACCAAACACAGTTTCAAATTTGAACTTGGATGGCTGGATCGTGATGGTTTCTTTGAGTTAGTTAAGACTATATGGGAGAAAACTGTTAGTGATCAGACGCCGATACAACGATGGAATACTAAAATGCGCGCCTTGCGCAAGTACCTTCGTGGCTGGGCTAGACACACTGCTGGTATCCTAAAAAAAGAGAAATTACGTCTTACTTCTCTTATTAACGATTTAGAGGCTGCTGTGGAAGTAAGGCTCTTGACTGCACAAGAGATTGTGATTAAAACACAATTGAATGCAGACATAGCAAAACTACTCCGGGAGGAGGAACTAAAATGGTATCAACGCTCTAAAGCAAAGTTTATTCTTGAAGGAGACGTGAATGCAAGATACTTTCATGCTGTTGCCAATGGCAAGCATAAAAAGAAACTTATTCACTCTCTTGTTCAGGATGAAGGTACCATTGAGGGTCAGGAGCAGCTGAAATCTTATATTACTACTTACTATAAGTCTCTGTTTGGGGCATCGCAAGAGAATTCGTTCTCCTTGGACGAGTCCCAAACATCTGATATTCCTAAGGTCTCTGTTGAGGAGAATAACTTTCTAACAGCCTCCTTCACGGAGGAGGAGGTCAAGAGAGCAGTTTTCCAAATGGAACACAATAAGGCGCCAGGACCCGATGGCTTCCCAGCGGAATTCTACCAAAAATTCTGGGAAGTCATTAAGGGGGATCTAATGCATCTTTTTGAGGTTTTACATGCTGGTCAGTTAGACATTTTTAGTCTTAATTTTGGCAACATTATTTTATTACGTAAGGTTAATAATGCGGAACGAATACAGCAGTATCGTCCTATCTGCCTTCTTAACGTTAGTTTTAAAATATTCACAAAGGTTGCTACGATTAGATTAAATTCTGTTGCTGATCATGTTGTGCGGCCATCTCAAACTGCTTTTATGCAAGGAAGAAACATCCTAGACGGTGTAGTAATCCTGCATGAAACAGTTCATGAACTACAATCCAAAAAATTAAATGGGGTATTGTTTAAGATTGACTTTGAGAAGGCTTACGATAAGGTTAATTGGTCTTTTCTCCAGCAAACACTCCGAATGAAAGGTTTTTCGAAGGAGTGGTGTGCTCTCATTCAGTCTTTTGTGTCTGGAGACAGTGTTGCTATAGATGTCAATGGTGACACTGGCAAATACTTCCAAACAAAAAAAGGTCTAAGACAAGGAGATCCTCTATCGCCTATACTATTTAACATAGTGGCTGATATGTTGGCAATCCTCATTGAGAGAGCGAAGGCTGATGGCCAAGTTGAAGGTTTAGTTCCCCATCTGGTTGATGGAGGATTATCTATTCTTCAATATGCAGACGATACAATCTTACTTATGGATCATGATCTAGAGAAAGTTGAGAATCTGAAGTTAATTCTATCAGTATTTGAGCAACTCTCTGGTCTAAAAATTAACTTTCATAAAAGTGAATTGTATTGTTTTGGTGACGCCATTAACGACGCCCAACTATATGCTGATCTATTCGGCTGTGGTCTAGGGCTGTTTCCTATCAACTATCTGGGAATACCGATACATTATCGGCGTCTCACGATTGCGAAATGGAAACTCGTTGAGGAAAGACTACAGAAGCGTTTAAATAGTTGGAAAGGCAAGTTACTATCCCTCGGTGGAAGACTAGTTCTCATAAATTTCAGTACTCACCAATATGGTACTGTATATGATTTCGTTCTTCCTATTGCTGAAAGGGGTCTTGAAGAAAGTAGATTATTTCTGATCAAGATTCTTTTGGCAAGGGGATAGTGAAAAAAAGAAATATCGACTGGCCAAATGGAATGTGGTCTGCCGACCGAAGGAATATGGTGGACTAGGCATACATGATATGCAAGTCAAAAACACCGCAATATTAAGTAAATAGTTATTTAAACTACTTACTGAAGGGGGTGTTTGGCAGACCATGTTGTGGAGGAAGTATGTTGGATCCAAAGAAGTGTCTCAGATGGTTTGGAAACCGGGAGACTCACATTTTATGGCGGGGCTCATGGCCTCCAAAAAACAATTCTTTCGTTTTGGTACTTTTAATATTAAGGATGGTTCACAGATTCGTTTCTGGGAGGAAAAATGGCTTGGCCAAACTACTCTCCGAGAATAATATCCTGCTCTGTACTCGATCGTTGGACACAAAGGAGACACAATCTCCATGGTAATGGAAAATAATACTCCTAATGTGACTTTCAGAAGAAGTCTACTAGGCCCCAGACTAATATCGTGGAATAATCTTTTAGCCCGATTAAACACGGTACAGCTGTCGGAGGGGTTGGACGAGTTCAAGTGGAATTTACTAGAGAGTGGTAAATTTTCTATGGATTCGATGTACAGAGCTTTGATTCAACTGATATTCCAGTCGATAATAATAGTAAAATTTGGAAAATGAAAATACCCCTTAAAACAAAAATATTTGCATGGTATCTTCGTAAAGGGGTAATTCTTACAAGAGATAATCTTGCTATGAGGAATTGACACGAAGTAATCAATGTGTTTTCTGTCATCAGGACGAGACAATTAAACATCTATTCTTCCAATGCAAATTCGCTCGCTCTATATGGTCAATCATCCAAATGGCCTCGGGTTTATCGCCCCCTCAATCGGTTGCCAATGTCTTTGACAACTGGTTATATGGGATACATGATAAATATGGGACTGTGTTTAGGATGGGAGCGCTTGCCATTATTTGGTCGCTATGGCTATGTAGGAATGACAAGATTTTTAAGAACATTGTGTCTTCTTCTTTGCAGGTCATCTATCGAGCTACGGCTATTCTCCGATCATGGACTACTCTCCAGCGTATGGACCTCCGCCACTTATTTGTGGAGGGGTGTACGCGATTGGAGGACACGGCGAGGGATATTTTGTCTCGACATGGATGGCAGCGTGATCTTCGTATAGATCAACATTAGATGGAGGCGCTTTTTATTATTATCTCTGTGAGTTGTAATTCTATTTTACCTTTGGATCCATCGTGTGAGGTTGAACGGCTGTGTGCATCCTAGTTATGCAGAGGCCGGGTGTAAACATTGCTTTAAAGTAATATATGCGCCCATTTCCAAAAAAAATAATCTCTCTCTCTATATATAATTGTTTATTCAATGATGTGTCTCCATTTTCTTCTAATTGGAAGGCAAACCAGACCTCTAAGCTCAGGCTCGAGTGAGCTCATAAGGCATACTAGATTTAGGTGTGCGTCTTGGCGCATGACCCCCTATCTTCCGCACTGGTAAACTGTCGGTGAAAAGCTATATTAATAAGCATATTCCCTCCATCCTCAAATAAGTTTATTTCTAGGCTTATGCTAAATCAAATATTTTTACATTTTACCAATTATTTTTGGAAAATGTAGAAAAATATATAACATCAATTTGCTATATTATAAGGCATATTCCCTCTGTTCTAAAATAAGTTTATTTTTAGGTTTATGCTAAGTCAAATTTTTTAAATTTGACCACTTTTATTGAACAATGCAGCAAAACATTTAACATCAAATTGGTAAATTATAAAATTCCATTTCAAAACAAATCTGATGATGCTTTCTTTGCATCATAAAAATGATTCTACGTTTCCAACAAAGCTAGTGAAACCTTATATGTTGTTACACGGACAACAACAGAAGCTAGTGAAACCTTATTTGTGTATAAAGAGAGTAGTAAAGATACGCACAGTGATCATTATATTCATTAGTACCGCAACTACCGGCAATCAGTGAAAAATTGAAAAACTTAAGAAAATTTTACTCTTCACAATTTTATTATATGCAACATGTACAAAATTTCATCGAACAATAGGTACTGTATCTTCGGGTAATCTCAGGTCAACCTGGAAAATTACACTAAGAGAGAAACTCGTTCCACTTAAACAATAGTTGACTAGAAGAGGATGAGGCGTATAGAACCATCAAGCATATTTCGTTATCTGCAAGTTTCGAGTCCTTCTTTGACTTTCTCCTTGCCGCACTTTTCAATAGAGTAAAGATGTGTTGTAAGGATCAAGATAAACAAGTAGGAGGGGAGAACGAGAAATATAGATGGTCTAACTCTACCAATTGCGATGTCATCCAAACCAGCTAAATTATAGAGGATCGCAAAACTATGTTGATTAAAATATGTTTGCCACAATACGCACAGTCAAAAAATCAACGAAATTGCTCGATGAGTTTAGTGTCAATGCGAAGGAAATTTCTCAAAAATATCATCATTCAAATTCTGCCACACAAACAATGTCATATTACTTGAAAATAAAATTCCATAGGCTAGGGTAAAGTTAATCCCTAGTGTAAAAGGTACTGTGCCCTAAAATTAACTTGCTAGATCTATCCAACTCAACAATGGTCGATGTTTCCAGCCATATAATAAGTATATTATTCCATCATGATTATTGACACCACAGATAGTACTCCAAATTCCAAAGATATTAAAGTACACCTTATCTTGTCCATCCACTAAAAAACCTTATCCGGCCCATCCACGCAATGCTCTAGTAATCAACAGCAGAGCGTAAAAACCTTATCCGTAGGTCAGTGTACTGAATGAACATGTGATGATGTGAACTGCTACATAAGCTTCCTCATTCTGTGCAAAGGCTAAAAAACAAAATAATATGTTAAAACGAGAATGGAGAGCCGGATATTTCAACCCCATTGCTATTTAGAGGAGCCAGTTATTGTGATATGGCTAACTCGTATAAACAGGAGTTCAGTCCACTTCATCATGTTATAGTTGGCACTCTATCATATAAATGAGTAAATATCATGCCTCTTTTGTTATCTCAGCACGCAAGCTTTAATTAAAACATGTAGTCCCTCTTTTAGAAAGGAATGGAATTTCTAATTTTCTCGGCAAAGAGTTTCAATTTATTTTACACTAAAACTACATGATCCATTATGAAGTCAATCCCTAATGTAATAAGTACAAATACCCTAAAAGTATGTTGTTAGATCCATCCAACTTAATTGTAGATATCTTTATCTTGTCAATGTATCTTGCATGATTAAACTGGCACTTCAAATACATGAATGGAACCATTTCTATGTAATACAGTGAGTCAACACTAGGGTATCTTTACCCTACGTAGCTAAAAAGGGAACTAACTTTTCTAAAATGATGATGTTATTGGAGAAGTTAGTTTATTTTATTCAACTAAAGACGAGGAGAATATCCTAATGTTTGTTAGAGTATATTTGTATATTGTAGTTTCCCCATATGTTAGGGGGCTTTCTGTATATTTGCACCTGTACATGTATTATATATTCTGGCCTTTGGCCCTCTGGTAATACAAGCATCTATTACCCTAACATGGTATCAGAGCCGTAAGGCCTTTTTTTCCTCGCCGCTGCCGCCGCCACTCGCCCCGGCATCTCGCCGCCGCGCCGCCGCCGCGCCCCGACCGCCTCTGTCCCCGGTCGCCGCCGCCACCGCTCGCCCCGCCCCCCCCCGCCGCCGCGCCCGGTCGCCGCCGCCGCCGCTTCTCCTCCGGCCGGCCGCCCGTCACCGCCGCCGCCTCTGCCTCGACCGCTACCGCCGGATCCGCCTCCGGCCGCTCGTCTGCCGCCGCCGCCATCCCACCGCCGCGCCCGTCCGCGTCCGGCCACTCGTCCGCCACCGCCGCCGACCCGCCTCGGCCGCCGCCGCCAACTCCGCCTCTCTCCGGCCCGTCCGCGACTGCTGCTTGCCCCGGCTCTCTGCTGCAGCGCTCTGCCGCCGCCGGTTCGTCCAACCTAGTTCGGATCTGAAAAAAGAGAGCTATGTCTTCCTCGTCGGGCTATGTTGCGATTCCTCACTGCCCGGTGATTTTTGACGGCGCGAATTATCCTGATTTCGCTGCCTTCATGCGCGTCCATATGCCCGGTCTTCGCCTTTGGGGTGTGCTTTCCGGTGAGGTCTCCTGTCCACCGCGCCCCGTTGCGCCTCCGGCGCCTATTGCACCGACGCCCGTTGCCCTTGCCCCCGATGCTACTCAGGAGGTCAAGGATGCAGTCCAGAGTGCTGATGATACTGTTTGGGCTGATTATGATCGCCAGGTCCAGGAGCATTCTACTGCTACTGCGACCTACCGGCTGGATCTGGCTAACTACACTCAGTGGATAGATGAGGATGCTCGTGCTGCTGCTGTTCTCACTTCTAGTGTTCTGACTCAGTATGCTGCTGAGTTCATGGGTCTTCCCACTACTGCTGTTCAGTGGGCTTTTCTTCGTCAGCGCTATCAGCCGTCTGGAGATGCTCTTTATATGTCTGTGGTTCGTCAGGAGCATGATCTGAAGCAGGGTGATTCCACTATTGATGATTTCTATACTGAGAGTGCTGCTATTTGGCGTCAGCTTGACTCTCTTCGTATAGCGGTGTGTAACACCTGTCCCTGCTGTCTGATTGTGCGCGTGGATCTGGAGTTTCAGCGCGTCTTTGAGTTCTTGTCGTGGCTCCGCAAGGAGTTTGAGCCGCGTCGTCCCCAGCTACTTGCCCGTGGTCGTGTTCCGCTCTCTGAGGTACTGGCTGAGCTTCGTGCTGAGGAGACTCGTCTTCGTGGTGCTGGTCTTCTTGAGGTTCCTTCTGTTCTTGCTGCTCGTGGTCCCCGCGTGCCGCCGGCTTCGTCGCGGTCTCTAGCACCGCCGCTACTCTCTGCTCCACCGGCCCAGGGTCAGAGTCACCCTCAGCAGCCTCGTGGTTCTCGTCCTCCCTGCGCTCACTGTGGAAAGCCTGGCCACGATATCTCTGGCTGCTGGACGAGGGATCCCCGCTTACGTTAGCAGTACCTTGCTCGTCGGTAGTCTGGTTCTTCAGGATCTTCTGCTGTTGCTTCTGGACCTCCTGCTGGTGCCATGTCTGATCAGGATATTATTCGTGGTCTTCGTAGTCTGCTCGCTGCTACAGGCTCTTCCTCGTCGGGTACTGCTGGTTCTGTGCCTAGTTCTTCTAGCACCGCGCGACCATCACCTTCTACACAGTCAGGTACATCATCCCCGTGGTATCTGGATTCTGGAGCTTCTTTTTATATGACTTCTGCGTCTTCTATTCTTTCTGCTCTTCGCTCTCTTATTTCTTCTGTCCGTGTTATTACGGCTGATGGTACCTCTCTTCCTGTTTCCAGTTGAGGCACCCTCTCTACTTCCTCCTTCTCTGTTCCTGATGTTTCTCATGTTCCCAGTCTTAAGATGAACCTTTTCTCTGCTAGTCAGCTTACTGATTCTGGTTGTCGTGTCATTCTTGACGCTGATTCTTGTGCTGTTCAGGACCGTCGTACACATGCTCTGGTTGGAGCTGGCCCTCGCAGCATTGAGTCTCCGGGGCTATGGGAGTTAGACTGGCTTCGTGTTCCTTCCGCTGACACTTCTTCTGCCACTTCTCCTGCGGTTGCTGCTTCTGTCACTAGCTCGTTTCAGCAGTGGCATCATTGGCTGGGTCATCTTTGTGGCTCCCGTTTATCGTCATTAGTTCGTCGTGATCTTCTAGGGCCTGTCTCAGGAGATGTGTCGTCTTTACATTCGTGTCAGGGTTGTAGGTTAGGTAAAGAAATTCAGCTTCCCTATCCTACTAGTGTGTCTGTATCTCAGCGACCTTTTGATTTAGTTCATTCAGATGTGTGGGGTCCAGCTCCCTTTGCTTCAAAAGGGGGCCATCGATACTATATTTTGTTTATTGATGATTTTTCACGGTACACCTGGTTATTTTTTCTACGCTCTCGCAGTGAGGTGCTTGCTATTTATCAGCGCTTTGTGGCCATGGTTCGTACTCAGTATTCCACGCCTATTCGTGTGTTTCGTGCTGATTCTGCAGGAGAGTATATCTCCCAGCACCTGCGTGGCATCCTTGCTGAGCAGGGCACCCTTGCTCAGTTCTCGTGTCCCGGCACCCATGCTCAATCTTTTATGGGTTAGTGTTACTTGCCTCCATGGTTGCCCTTTCTAGCCCACTAATATCATTTGTCCTCTAGTGCTTCATCTAAATCTTATTTTCTCACTGCACTCTATTGTCATGGTTCGGCAACTCAACATAGTGTTGAATATGGTAGGTGAAGCAGAGTTTCCTCCGCAAGATATGTGTGAATGAATTTTCCTAGTAACCAACCAAACTCATCAATTGTCTCCACTGCACATTGAATACTATTTTATTTTCCACACATTAACAACTTATCTAGATCATACGTAACGCAGCTCCCTATAAATTGTAGCCGGCAACATACATTCGAGAAGCACCTCTCAACACAAAGCCAATAAACATTGATAGTAACCAAGGCAAGGAGCAGTAGGAGGCAATGGAGGGAAAGGGGAGGATCGGTAGCACTACCACGTTGATCATGTGCCTGTTCATCTTGAGCCTCACTATCAACTCAGCCACCGCAGCACAGTGCGGCTGCTGCGTAAGCGACCGGGCAAAACTGTGTTGTTCTCTTTGTATTGCTGCGGGTGGCACCGACTTTGCCTGCAAGAACACTTGTTGTTTCCCCTGTTTTCTTGCTGATTCTGGTAAATACTCTAAACTCAGTCTATTGAATTCCCTTTGATGTATGCATATACAAGATCTGTATCGTATCATGGGCTAATACATATGTGTGGCCTTCGATCTATTTCATTAATGTACACATCATTGAATTAATGTCCTTTCATACAACTTCAAGCATATTAATTGTTACACAACGACATATTATACTCTCTTTCCATTGCAAAATTAACTCATGCTCTAATTGGAGTTCCATATTTTAATTTGGCAGTGGTTGCTAAGATGGAAGAAATGAGAGTGGTTGCTAAGATGGAAGAAATTAAGATGGAAGGACAAGAATAAAATGGTAGGCATGCACTGCTATCAGCATGGATGCCACTCATATGCATCTATTGCGTTTCTTCAAGCTATGGCCAAGTTATGTTAATGTATACCTCCAATAAATTGCCCAGTGCGTGGAGCGACGACCTCTAGTCAATCCATGTGTTGATGTCAACTATATATGTGCCATGTATGTGGGCGTGTGTGTGCGCTCACATGCCTATTTAATTTCTCGTGCTGATTGTAATAAGGCCATAGACAATGTTCACCATGTTATGTGTCATGAACGTTCTAATATCCTTATATTTTGTCTCCAGTCTTGATAGTATCTTTTGTCTACGTATGTCCTTTATTTAGTTTATACTCGGAGGATTTTGGATGTTACTGTGAGTTTCAGACGATCCGAGATAATTAAGATCATCATGCCAAGTAAGATTTTGAATGCTAGTAGGCAAGCAAGGGGGCGAAGGCAACTTGGTAGTTTTATGGCTGCAATCATTTCACTTTTGGTTCCTGCGATTGGCAGGCTTGGTGTTAGGAACATAGTAAAACATTGTATATGTGGTACCACTGAGAAAATACAGCCTTACTGACCAGGAAGAGTCCACTAAAACATAAACTAGGACAACAAGGTGTTCTAGCTTTTTTCAAATGATATGGATGAGGTTCTATATTTCCATAGATGACGTGTTTTTCATGTGGCGTGTATGGTTCCCGTTCCCAATCGCCCATATGAGGTATTTGGCAACATTATCAAAAATATGTAACTACATTTGTGATTTGCAGATTAGCTCGTCCAATAAATTCTCCACACAAATGAGGTATGCATTTGTTTACTGTATCTTTGTAATGGGAAACGACACAACCCGTTACGGATATAGACTTTGTGTTATAGTGTTAGTACCTATATCAAATCGCTAGCAAACAAATGTTTAATGATTAAACATAATATCAACGTGGCATTTATTACAACATATGATCCATGAGAGTAAATAATAGTGGATGAAAGCCTCGGCCTAACCTTCGATCCACGTCGCCCCAATTCTTTTTGGCATTGGGATAGACAGCGGGGATGGTAGGCGTCACCATTGCAGCGGAGCCCCACCTCTTCAGGGTGGGGGATGGGGGGGGGGGTAGAACCACCGTGCAGGATTCCATCCCGCCCCTTTCCTGCCCCGTGGCGTAGGACAGTGGACTCCGCGTGCGGCATTGGCCAGCCGTCATCGTCCACGGGCAGGAGTGCGCTCTGTGAGAGGGTTCTGGAGTGCGGTAGAGCTCCGAACCATCCTGGCAGTGGGGCCTACCGGGAGGCGAGGTGGCTGGAGAAACCCTCATCATCTGCAGGTTCTCCCGTTGAGATTGTGCGGTGGCTCCTGTTTGTGCCAATGCAATCCAAGCTGGTGATTTAAGGTCGTCGTCGTACACGAGTCTTCACGATTAGTGCATGGACCACACGCGAAATCGGCTCTCATGCCTGACCGATGTTCGCTCAAATCGCAGGAGAGCTTGCGTTCCCTCCAACTTTCTGGCATGCCTATCTGACCTTAAGCCACCGAGAATTCTCACGATTCTCTATCCATTCCATCTACCTTATTCCTAAATCCTTTCAGTACTTTATAGGTTCCGTATCTTATCTCTCTTTCCCTTTGTTTCCTCGGCAACACCGATATCCTACGGCGAGGAGTTTCTGTACCATCTTCTTCCTCTCGTGTTGTGGTGGCTACGGGTGGGCGGTGGTGCTATAGACGCTTCCTGAAGCAGTAACATGTTGCCTCTCTCTGCATGGGGAGCTGCTCAAGTGCTATCATCCAGCGGCGCCATGGTGACTGCAGCGGATGATACCGTGGTGGTAACAGGAGATGGCGATGGCGCCGCTACTCACCGGTGCATGAGAGAAGCACCCACAGACAAGGGTAAAGCTAGAAACCCACCTTTTCCTAGCCATCTTTGCCACCGTCGTATGGATTTTTCCTATTATGCATCATGATCGAAACATTGCCATATTCTAGAGACCTATTCGTGAGTCTGGAGAGTGGATACATTTCTCTTATGACACACGAGATAGGTGCGGACGTAGAGACATAAGGCTGTGGAGGCTCTACAACTTCGTCCAGCCACTACACAAATTGTGATTACTTTTTATCCTTCATATTGGTCACTAGATGGTCAATGTTCTCCATTTATGGCATTTTCCACCACTTCCCTCCAATGCTTCCCGCCCTGTTCTTGCTATATGTAGCCACGGCGGCCATCGCCATTGCAGATCTGCACCATGCCACACCTCACATCCTCTCCCGCTATATCTAGGGCAGCAGACGGAGGTGCTGCTTTAGCTAGTAGGAGCAGCACACAACGATGCGTGGCCACTGTTTTCCTCCATCTCGTGCACCGTAGAAGAGCCGTGGCCGCCTCTCCCTAGCCCCAACCACACCGACTTGGAGGAAGAGGAGGGGGTCCCCTCCGATGACTCCGACGCAGCCAACACCGAGGAGTTGGGCGGCGGTAGTTCCAACGATTTCGAGGATCCAGAGGAGCCGCCATGTTTGTGTTGGAGATATGCCCAAGAGGCAATAATAAAAGCAACTATTATTATATCTTTGTGTTTATGATGAATGTTTACATCACATGCTATAATTGTATTATTAGGAAACACTGATACTTGTGTGTTTAGTAAACATAAAAAAGTCCCTAGTAAGCCTCTTGTTAAACTAGCTTGTTGATTAATTGATGATCATGGTTTCCTGATCATGGACATTAGGATGTGATTAATAACAAGGTTATGTCATTAGGAGAATGATGTGATGGACACACACCCATAGTAAGCGTAGCATAAGATCAAGTCATTAAGTTCGTATTGCTGTAAGCTTTCAAATACATAGTAACCTATTCCTTCGACCATGAGGTTATGTTAATCACCATCACCGGATGGATACTTTGATGACATCAAACGCCGCTTCGTAATTGGGTGGTTATAAAAGTGTCATTGGGTATTCTGAAAGTATGTGTTGAAGCGCATGAACCAAGATTGGGATTTGTCCATCCATATGACGGATAGATATGCTCTGGGCCCTCTCGGTGGAATGTCATCTAGTTAGCTTGCAAGCATGTGACTGGGTCACAAGGGATGACATATCACGGAACGAGTAAAGAGTACTTATCAGTAACGAGGTAGAACTAGGTATGGAGATACCGACGATCAAACCTCGGATAAGTATTGTATCGCAAGACAAAGGGAATTAGTTTCGTATGTAAGTGGTTCAATCGATCGCAAAGTCATCGTTGAGTATGTGGGAGCCATTATGGATCTCCAGGTCCCGCTGATGGTTATTGATAGGAGATGTGTCTCTGTCATGTCTACATATTCACGAACCGTAGGGTGACACACTTAAGGTTCGAAGTTGTTTTAAGTAGATATGGAATATGCGTTGGAGACCGAATGTTGTTCGGAGTCTCGGATTGGATTCGGGACATCACGAGGAGATCCGGAATGGTCCGGAGAATAAGATTCATATATAGGGGATCATTTTCTAAGTTAGGAAATGTTCCGGAGTGTTTGTATGAGGATTCTAGAAGGTTTTGGAATGTTCCGGAAGGTTCTAGAAGATATCTTGGAGTTTGCTTGAAAATCAAGATAGGGATCAAGGAGTCCTGGTGGGTCAAGATACGGAGTCGTGGGGGAGGAGGACTCCTCCCCCACCTCCAATCCGCCGGCCTACAAGGGAGGGGAGTCCTACAAGGACTCCCCCTCCCTAGGCGCCTCCCTTCTTTAAATAGAGGGGCAGGGGCGCCCCCTCCTCCCCGCTCCCATAACACCCAATCTCTGCCGCCTCTCTCCTCCACCTTCTTCTGCACAGGCATAGGCGAAGCCCTGCAGAATTCTCTACTCCACCACCTCCACCACGCCGTCGTGCTGCTGGGATTCCGTGGAGAAGATCTACTACCTCCGCTGCTCGCTGGAACGGGGAGAGGAAGGTCTGCTTCGACTCCGCACGTGTGACCGACTGCGGAAGCGCTGCCGAAACACGGCGCCGGAAGGATCGTCCACTTGACCGACTGCGGAAGCGCTGCTGGAACGCGACGCCGGAAGGATCGTCCACACGATCTTGATATCGGCAAGTGATCGACTACATCAACCATGAGATCTAATCTCGTGAACGCTTTCGGATCTACGAGGGTTAGTTCCTATCTATCTCGTTGCTCATATCTAATAGATTAGATCTTGGCTTTTATCTGGATTAGATCTAGGTTTTGTTCGTTCTTGCGGTAGAAATTTTTTGTTTTTCATGCTACGAACCCATCAGTGGTATCAGAGCCGTATCTATGCGTAGATCTGTTGCACGAGTAGAACACAATGTTTTTGTGGGCGTTGATGCTTTTGTTGTCGGTGTCTTAGCGTGTACTTTGCATCTTGCGGCATGGTGGGATGAAGCGGCTCGGGCTAACATTACATGTCATCGCACATGAGACTTGCTCCACGCTTGACGTGCAACTTGCTTTGCACAAGTGGCTTTGCGGGTGTCTGTCTCTCCCACCATAGTTAAGATTCAATTTACAATGAGCATCTTGACAACACTTGTATCAACGTTGTGGTTCATGTTCGTAGGTAAGATCGGTCTTATGCGAAAGCCCCAAACCACGTAAAACTTGCAAAGAAAATTAGAGGCGTCTAACTTGTTTTTGCAGGGGTTTTGTGATGTGATATGGCCAACATGTGATTGTGATTGTATTTGATGTATGCAATGATCCTTGTTGTAATATGGCAACCGGCAGGAGCCTAATGGTTGTCTTTAATTCTGTTAAGACCTGCGTGTCTATTCATCTTGTAATAGCTTTATTCCAAGTAGTTGTAATAGTTGCTGGTGATGATGGACAACCATGAAGCGGCGCCACTGACCTTGACGCAATGCTGGTGATGATGGAGATCATGTTCGTGCTTTGAAGATGGAGATCAAAGGCGCAAGAAGAAAAGGCCATATCATATCACACTAATTATGAATTGCCTGTGATGTTAATCCTTTATGTATCTTGTATTGCTTAGATCGCGACGGTAGCATTATAAGATGATCCCTCTCACTAAATTTCAAGTAATAAAGTGTTCACCCTTAGTTGGCACCGTTGCTAAGACTCGTCGTTTCGAAGCATCTCGTGATGATCGGATGTGATAGATTCTACGTGTGCATACAACGGGTGCAAGCCAGATTTGCACATGCGGAAACTAAGGTTATCTTGATGAGCCTAGCATGTACAGACATGGTTTCGGAACACGGAATACCGAAAGGTAGAGCATGAGTCATATAATTGATATGATGAACATGAAGATTGTTCGCCGATGAAACTACATCTTCTCTCGTGAAGATCGGACTTGGTGTAGTGGACTTGGTTCGTGTAATCACTAAGACAATGTGAGGGATGTTGTTTTGAGTGGGAGTTCACCTAGTTAGTTTAATAATTAAATTTGAACTCAATTTGTCATAAACTTAGTCTAAACTACTTGAAAATTGTTGTAGATTATGGCGACCCCCTCCATCAATTTCAATGCGTTCCTAGAGAAAGAAAAGCTTAAGAACAATGGAAGCAATTTCACGGACTGGTTCCGTGGACTGAAGATCGTCCTCAGGGCTGGTCAGTTGACCTATGTGCTCGATGCACCGCTAGGTGACCCACCTGCAGATAATGCCACCAATGACGAAAAGAATGTTTTCGCCACTCGGAAGAATCATTACTCCACAGTTCAGTGTGCCATCCTGTACGGTTTAGAAGCGGAGCCCCAACAGCGTTTTGAGCACCACGACCCGTTCGAGATCATTAAGGAGCTCAGGCTAATTTTTGAGACTCGCGCGGCCATGGAGAGCTATGAGGCCTCCGAGAAATTCTTTAACTGTAAGATGGAAGAGGGAAGCTCCGTTAGCGAGCATGTGCTCACCATGTCTGGGTACGCTAAGAAGCTCCAAGAGTTGGGAATATCGATTCCTAATGAATTGGGGATTCACCGTCTCCTTCAATCACTGCCACCAAGTTACAAGAACTTTGTGATGAACTACAACATGCACTGCATGAACAAAACGTTGCCTGAACTGTCGTCCATGCTGAAAACTGCTGAAGTGGAGATCAAGAAGGAGCAACAAGTGTTGATGGTCAATAAGACCACCAATTTCAAGAAACGGGGCAAGCCTAAGAACAAGGGCAACTTCAAGAAGGACGGCAAGAAAGCTGCCGCACCTGCTAAGAAGCCCAAGGCTGGTCCTAATCCTGAAACTGAGTGCTTCTACTGCAAGGGTGCTGGTCACTGGAAGCGTAACTGCCCCAAGTACCTGGCGGATCTGAAGAACGGCAACATCAAGAAGAAAGGTATATTTGATATATGTGTTATAGATGTGTATCTTACTAGTAATCGTAGTAGTGCCTGGGTATTTGATACTGGTTCGGTTGCTCATATTTGTAACTCGAAACAGGAGCTGCGGAATAAACGAAGACTGGCAAGAGACGAGGTGACGATGCGCGTTGGAAATGGCTCCAAGGTTGATGTGATCGCCGTCGGCATGCTCCCTCTACATCTACCTTCAGGATTAGTTTTAAATTTAAATAATTGTTATTTGGTGCCCGCGTTAAGCATGAACATTATATCTGGATCCTGTTTATTGCGAGACGGTTACTCTTTTAAGTCCGAGAATAAAGGTTGTTCGATTTATATGAGTAATATCTTTTATGGTAATGCACCTGAGATGAATGGTTTATTCTTACTGAATCTCGATAGTAGTGATACACATGTTCACAACATAGATGCTAAACGAATTAAATTGAATGATAATTCTACATACATGTGGCACTGTCGTCTTGGTCACATTGGAGTGAAGCGTATGAAGAAACTCCATTCAGATGGACTTCTTGAATCACTTGATTTTGAATCACTTGAAAGATGCAAAGCATGTCTAATGGGAAAAATGACTAAGACTCCATTCTCTAGTACAATGGAGCGAGCTACAGACTTATTGGAAATAATACATACCGATGTTTGCGGTCCAATGAGTGTAGCATCGCGTGGTGGATATCGTTATGTTCTCACTTTCACGGATGACTTGAGTAGATATGGGTATGTCTACTTTATGAAACATAAGTCCGAAACTTTCGAGAAGTTTAAGGAATTTCAAAGTGAAGTGGAAAATCATCGTAACAAGAAGATTAAGTTTCTGCGTTCTGATCGCGGGGGTGAATATCTGAGTTACGAGTTTGGCATGCATTTAAAGAAATGTGGAATACTTTCACAGTTGACACCGCCGGGAACACCACAGCGTAATGGTGTGTCCGAACGTCGTAATCGAACTCTCTTAGATATGGTTCGGTCTATGATGTCTCTTACAGATTTACCGTTATCATTTTGGGGCTATGCATTAGAGACAGCTGCATTCACTTTAAATAGGGCACCATCTAAATCCGTTGAAACGACACCGTACGAATTGTGGTTTGGCAAGAAACCTAAGTTGTCGTTCCTTAAAGTTTGGGGTTGCGAAGCATATGTAAAGAAGTTACAACCTGATAAGCTAGAACCCAAAGCGGAGAAATGCGTCTTCATAGGATACCCTAAAGAAACAATTGGGTATACCTTCTATCATAGATCCGAAGGCAAAGTTTTCGTTGCAAAGAATGGATCCTTTCTTGAGAAGGAGTTTCTCTCGAAAGAGGTGACTGGAAGGAAAGTAGAACTCGATGAGGTTATTGAACTTTCTCTCGGATTTGAGAGTAGCGCAGCACCGGAAGATGTTTTGGTGCCGCCTGCACCAATTGGAGAGGAAGCTAATGATAATGATCATGAAACTTCAAATGAAGTTACTGCTGAACCTCGCAGGTCAACAAGGGTTCGTACCACTCCTGATTGGTATGACTCTGCCTTGAACGTCATGTTGGTGGACAACGCTGATGACCCTGCGACGTATGAAGAAGCTATGGTGAGCCCAGATTCCGACAAATGGCTAGAAGCCATGAAATCCGAAATGGGATCCATGTATGAAAACCATGTGTGGACTTTGGTGGACTTACCGGATGGCCGTAAGGCTGTCGAGAACAAATGGATTTTCAAGAGAAAAACAGATGCTGATGGTAATGTTACCGTCTATAAAGCTCGACTTGTCGCGAAAGGGTTCCGACAAATTCAAGGAGTTGACTATGATGAGACTTTCTCACCAGTAGCGAAGCTAAAGTCTGTGAGGATTTTGTTAGCAATTGCTGCACATTTCGATTATGAGATTTGGCAGATGGATGTCAAAACGGCGTTCCTTAATGGTGACATTGAGGAATAGTTGTATATGGTACAACCCAAGGGTTTTGTCGATCCTAAAGATGCTGACAAGGTATGCAAACTTCAGCGCTCCATTTATGGATTGAAGCAAGCATCCCGCAGTTGGAATCAATGTTTTGATAAAGTAATCAAAAACTTTGGATTTATACAAACTTATGGAGAAGCTTGTATTTACAAGAAAGTGAGTGGGAGCTCTGTAGCATTCCTAGTACTGTATGTAGATGACATATTGTTGATTGGGAATGATATAGAACTTCTTAATAGCGTCAAAACCTATTTGAATAATAGTTTTTCAATGAAGGATCTTGGCGAAGCGGCATATATTCTAGGCATCAAGATTTATAGAGATAGATCAAGATGCCTAATAGGGCTTTCACAAAGTACATACTTGGACAAAGTTCTAAAGAAGTTTAGAATGGAAGATAGCAAGAAAGGGTTCGTGCCCATGTTGTCAGGTAAGACCTTGAGTAAAACTCAAAGTCCAGCTACGGCAGAAGATAGAGAGAAAATGAATAAAATGCCCTATGCCTCGGCCATAGGTTCTATCATGTATGCCATGCTGTGTACAAGACCGGATATAGCACATGCTGTTAGTTTAACTAGCAGATATCGAAGTGATCCTAGAATGGAGCACTGGACAGCGGTCAAGAATATCCTAAAGTACCTAAATAGGACTAAGGATATGGTTCTTTCTTATGGAGGTGATGAACAACTTGTTGTAAACGGTTACACCGATGCTAGTTGGAACACCGATTCGGATGACTCAAAGTCACAGTCGGGATACGTATTTATTTTGAATGGTGCTGCAGTGAGCTGGAGGAGTGCGAAGCAAAGCGTTGTGGCGAAATCTTCAACTGAATCGGAATACATAGCTGCTTCGGAGGCTGCACAAGAAGCCGTTTGGATGAAGGAATTCATTACTGAACTTGGCGTGGTTCCCAGTGCGTTGGACCCGATGGCCATCTACTGTGACAACACAGGTGCCATAGCTAATGCACAGGAGCCAAGGTCACATAGCAAGCTGAAGCACATCAAGCTACGTTTCCACGCTATTCGCGAGTATGTCCGAGATGGTGACATAAAGATTTGCAAAGTACACACTGATCTGAATGTGGCAGATCCGTTGACTAAACCTCTCCCTAGGGCAAAGCATGACCAACACCAAAACGCCATGGGTGTTCGGTATATTACCATGTAATCTAGATTATTGAATCTAGTGCAAGTGGGAGACTGTTGGAGATATGCCCAAGAGGCAATAATAAAAGCAACTATTATTATATCTTTGTGTTTATGATGAATGTTTAAATCACATGCTATAATTGTATTATTAGGAAACACTGATACTTGTGTGTTTTGTAAACATAAGAAAGTCCCTAGTAAGCCTCTTATTAAACTAGCTTGTTGATTAATTGATGATCATGGTTTCCTGATCATGGACATTAGGATGTGATTAATAACAAGGTTATGTCATTAGGAGAATGATGTGATGGACACACACCCATAGTAAGCGTAGCATAAGATCAAGTCATTAAGTTCGTATTGCTGTAAGCTTTCAAATACATAGTAACCTATTCCTTCGACCATGAGGTTATGTTAATCACCATCACCGGATGGATACTTTGATGACATCAAACGCCGCTTCGTAATTGGGTGGTTATAAAAGTGTCATTGGGTATTCTGAAAGTATGTGTTGAAGCGCATGAACCAAGATTGGGATTTGTCCATCCATATGACGGATAGATATGCTCTGGGCCCTCTCGGTGGAATGTCATCTAGTTAGCTTGTAAGCATGTGACTGGGTCACAAGGGATGACATATCACGGAACGAGTAAAGAGTACTTATCAGTAACGAGGTAGAACTAGGTATGGAGATACCGACGATCAAACCTCGGATAAGTATTGTATCGCAAGACAAAGGGAATTAGTTTCGTATGTAAGTGGTTCAATCGATCGCAAAGTCATCGTTGAGTATGTGGGAGCCATTATGGATCTCCAGGTCCCGCTGATGGTTATTGATAGGAGATGTGTCTCTGTCATGTCTACATATTCACGAACCGTAGGGTGACACACTTAAGGTTCGAAGTTGTTTTAAGTAGATATGGAATATGCGTTGGAGACCGAATGTTGTTCGGAGTCTCGGATTGGATTCGGGACATCACGAGGAGATCCGGAATGGTCGGGAGAATAAGATTCATATATAGGGGATCATTTTCTAAGTTAGGAAATGTTCCGGAGTGTTTGTATGAGGATTCTAGAAGGTTTCGGAATGTTCCGGAAGGTTCTAGAAGATATTTTGGAGTTTGCTTGAAAATCAAGATAGGGATCAAGGAGTCCTGGTGGGTCAAGATACGGAGTCGTGGGGGAGGAGGACTCCTCCCCCACCTCCAATCCGCCGGCCTACAAGGGAGGGGATTCCTACAAGGACTCCCCCTCCCTAGGCGCCTCCCTTCTTTAAATAGAGGGGCAGGGGCGCCCCCTCCTCCCCGCTCCCATAACACCCAATCTCTGCCGCCTCTCTCCTCCACCTTCTTCTGCACAGGCATAGGCAAAGCCCTGCAGAATTCTCTACTCCACCACCTCCACCACGCCGTCGTGCTGCTGGGATTCCGTGGAGAAGATCTACTACCTCCGCTGCTCGCTGGAACGGGGAGAGGAAGGTCTGCTTCGACTCCGCACGTGTGACCGACTGCGGAAGCGCTGCCGAAACACGGCGCCGGAAGGATCGTCCACTTGACCGACTGCGGAAGCGCTGCTAGAACGCGACGCCGGAAGGATCGTCCACACGATCTTGAGATCGGCAAGTGATCGACTACATCAACCATGAGATCTAATCTCGTGAACGCTTTCGGATCTACGAGGGTTAGTTCCTATCTATCTCGTTGCTCATATCTAATAGATTAGATCTTGGCTTTTATCTGGATTAGATCTAGGTTTTGTTCGTTCTTGCGGTAGAAATTTTTTGTTTTCCATGCTACGAACCCATCAGTGGTATCAGAGCCGTATCTATGCGTAGATCTGTTGCACGAGTAGAACACAATGTTTTTGTGGGCGTTGATGCTTTTGTTGTCGGTGTCTTAGCGTGTACTTTGCATCTTGCGGCATGGTGGGATGAAGCGGCTCGGGCTAACATTACATGTCATCGCACATGAGACTTGCTCCACGCTTGACGTGCAACTTGCTTTGCACAAGTGGCTTTGCGGGTGTCTGTCTCTCCCACCATAGTTAAGATTCAATTTACAATGAGCATCTTGACAACACTTGTATCAACGTTGTGGTTCATGTTCGTAGGTAAGATCGGTCTTATGCGAAAGCCCCAAACCACGTAAAACTTGCAAAGAAAATTAGAGGCGTCTAACTTGTTTTTGCAGGGGTTTTGTGATGTGATATGGCCAACATGTGATTGTGATTGTATTTGATGTATGCAATGATCCTTGTTGTAATATGGCAACCGGCAGGAGCCTAATGGTTGTCTTTAATTCTGTTAAGACCTGCGTGTCTATTCATCTTGTAATAGCTTTATTCCAAGTAGTTGTAATAGTTGCTGGTGATGATGGACAACCATGAAGCGGCGCCACTGACCTTGACGCAATGCTGGTGATGATGGAGATCATGTTCGTGCTTTGAAGATGGAGATCAAAGGCGCAAGAAGAAAAGGCCATATCATATCACACTAATTATGAATTGCCTGTGATGTTAATCCTTTATGCATCTTGTATTGCTTAGATCGCGACGGTAGCATTATAAGATGATCCCTCTCACTAAATTTCAAGTAATAAAGTGTTCACCCTTAGTTGGCACCGTTGCTAAGACTCGTCGTTTCGAAGCATCTCGTGATGATCGGATGTGATAGATTCTACGTGTGCATACAACGAGTGCAAGCCAGATTTGCACATGCGGAAACTAAGGTTATCTTGACGAGCCTAGCATGTACAGACATGGTCTCGGAACACGGAATACCGAAAGGTAGAGCATGAGTCATATAATTGATATGATGAACATGAAGATTGTTCGCCGATGAAACTACATCTTCTCTCGTGAAGATCGGACTTGGTGTAGTGGACTTGGTTCGTGTAATCACTAAGACAATGTGAGGGATGTTGTTTTGAGTGGGAGTTCACCTAGTTAGTTTAATAATTAAATTTGAACTCAATTTGTCATAAACTTAGTCTAAACTACTTGAAAATTGTTGTAGATTATGGCGACCCCCTCCATCAATTTCAATGCGTTCCTAGAGAAAGAAAAGCTTAAGAACAATGGAAGCAATTTCACGGACTGGTTCCGTGGACTGAAGATCGTCCTCAGGGCTGGTCAGTTGACCTATGTGCTCGATGCACCGCTAGGTGACCCACCTGCAGATAATGCCACCAATGACGAAAAGAATGTTTTCGCCACTCGGAAGAATCATTACTCCACAGTTCAGTGTGCCATCCTGTACGGTTTAGAAGCGGAGCCCCAACAGCGTTTTGAGCACCACGACCCGTTCGAGATCATTAAGGAGCTCAGGCTAATTTTTGAGACTCGCGCGGCCATGGAGAGATATGAGGCCTCCGAGAAATTCTTTAACTGTAAGATGGAAGAGGGAAGCTCCGTTAGCGAGCATGTGCTCACCATGTCTGGGTACGCTAAGAAGCTCCAAGAGTTGGGAATATCGATTCCTAATGAATTGGGGATTCACCGTCTCCTTCAATCACTGCCACCAAGTTACAAGAACTCTGTGATGAACTACAACATGCACTGCATGAACAAAACGTTGCCTGAACTGTCGTCCATGCTGAAAACTGCTGAAGTGGAGATCAAGAAGGAGCAACAAGTTAGGAAATGTTCCGGAGTGTTTGTATGAGGATTCTAGAAGGTTTCGGAATGTTCCGGAAGGTTCTAGAAGATATCTTGGAGTTTGCTTGAAAATCAAGATAGGGATCAAGGAGTCCTGGTGGGTCAAGATACGGAGTCGTGGGGGAGGAGGACTCCTCCCCCACCTCCAATCCGCCGGCCTACAAGGGAGGGGAGTCCTACAAGGACTCCCCCTCCCTAGGCGCCTCCCTTCTTTAAATAGAGGGGCAGAGGCGCCCCCTCCTCCCCGCTCCCATAACACCCAATCTCTGCCGCCTCTCTCCTCCACCTTCTTCTGCACAGGCATAGGCGAAGCCCTGCAGAATTCTCTACTCCACCACCTCCACCATGCCGTCGTGCTGCTGGGATTCCGTGGAGAAGATCTACTACCTCCGCTGCTCGCTGGAACGGGGAGAGGAAGGTCTGCTTCGACTCCGCACGTGTGACCGACTGCGGAAGCGCTGCCGAAACGCGGCGCCGGAAGGATCGTCCACTTGACCGACTGCGGAAGCGCTGCTGGAACGCGACGCCGGAAGGATCGTCCACACGATCTTGAGATCGGCAAGTGATCGACTACATCAACCACGAGATCTAATCTCGTTAACGCTTTCGGATCTACGAGGGTTAGTTCCTATCTATCTCGTTGCTCATATCTAATAGATTAGATCTTGGCTTTTATCTGGATTAGATCTAGGTTTTGTTCGTTCTTGCGGTAGAAATTTTTTGTTTTCCATGCTACGAACCCATCAGTTTGCCACTCGAACAACGGGTGGTCAACCATCGTGTTTGGGATGAGCGCCAGCGAGCGCTTCTGCGGCCACCACCATCCCACGGGCCGGTTAACCAAACCACCGGTAGGGTGGGACGTGCTCCACCACGTTTTCCTGCCGGAGCACCTCCGGCTGCAATATCTCGACGACACGCACACGCGTCTCGTCCTTGTGAGATACCCGGCGACGCGAACTTGTGTGCCCGCCGCGACCGAGCCAAGGAGGAGGCCAACACGTAGCTGGCGAGATACAACATGCTGTTTGACCTGTAGCTTGTCGATAGAGGCCGCCTCCGCGCCCTCCTGGCGAGAGCAGCGCCTCCGGCCGCCGGAGGTGTTAGTTTTTATTTTTGCTGCATGCCGGGCGCACCAGTATTGTATATAAACATATTTCACCATCTACGAAATCTCTGTTAATTTCGAATTTTTAACATATTTTAAATGATTGATTTTTTTGGTATGCCCCCACCCCAATTCATGAACCTATCCTATCTTGCGGCCTCCATACGGGCCAAAAAATGGCTGCCGGACGCCGTATTGGGGACGAGTGGAGATGCTCTTTTTTTCGAAAAAAAAGGGTCTGACAGCATGCGGCTTCCATTCATGTCAACAACGCAGCATCACCGTATTCTATGCACAAGTCATGGGTCTTGGAGTTAGCGGTGGTCACGGGTCTTGCATGGCGACATGTACTTTAACGTGAGTTATGCCTCATTTATGGAAACAACTCGATCCAACTAATCATGGCGTCATCATGTACTCTAAATGCTCGGGTGTACCTGTACATACATGCATGATCTTCTTAGCTTATTTAAGCAACATCTTCGTGCAAACAGCTTACCACCACATACTATTTTACAATACCTCTGCTCGCAAATTACCTCCCTGGTCACTGTGATGTCAGGATGAGAGAAAACCCAAAGAGACCTCCTGAGGATGGCGGATAGCACCCTCCATTCAGAGCCTGACAAACCTATGGTAGGGACAGAGTCGCCACAGAGGAATGACGAGGGTTCAGTCTACCAAAGAGGAACACGAGAAGCCAAAGAGAAGGAAGCTCAGCCAGGAAAGGCACGGGCACCCTCCCGTGTCTCATTGCCTCCTCTTCCCATGTTCACAAGGAACACATGAGTGACCCCATCATCAATACGAGGTGAGTGCCATCCTTTTCCAGCAGTTTGACTAACTTTATAAGAAATGTAGCAATATTTATGAAACTAAATTGGTACCACTAGATAAGTTTTCAAATTTAGTTTCATAATATATAAATTAGATGTAATATATACTGCTAGATTTATCTATAAAATTGGTCAAATTTCATAAAGTTTGACTTAGGCAAAAGCTAGAAGTACATTTATTTGTGGGCGGAGGGAGTATAGGAGAGTGGAAGAAAGACGGAGAATCCATGCTAACACTATTGCTATCTCAAGAGTTCATTTATAAGCGGGGCCAGCCCGCGATTGGCCGTGGGGGTGAGAGAGACGCCATGAAAAACTTTAAGCGGAGCGGTTCTCCTTGTTGGTCTGCCAGGACGAAGCATATGAAGCCGTGGGACACACGCGGAGTCTCCCATGCCAAAAGCGTAACTGAGACATGTCATCCATTGTTTTACGCACGTACAGATACCATATTTGTTAGAACTAGAAAGGGGCCCTCACAAATGCGAGGGCATCATCTTTATCATATTGAACATGTTCAAAAATAAGTTTGTGGTTCCGTAGATCCTAAGAGAATGGAATACTAAATTACACGATTCTATGAACACCGAACTTGTTATACCTATTTGAAATTTGTTAATTTTTTCCCTAATACTCATAGCCCCATTTATCATATTAGCATGTTACCAATTTTTGTAATGTGGAGCAGTGGTATTTTGATATATTTTTTACTTACTTCCTATTGTTCCATACTCTTCAGTCGAGGTGATATACAACCTTATTCACATGTATATGTTGTGTCCAGTTACATTGATATGCCAACTCAAATTGCTCATAATTTTAAAACATATTGTCACCAAGTATATACAATTAATTTGTATTATTTCCATGGTTCCACAAAATTATGCCTATCCTATCATCAACATGCACTCCTTTTCAGAATAAAAATTAATCCCCAATACCTTTTGTCAATTATTTGACTCATCTATCTAAAGGAGTAAAAATGAAATAACAGTTGACACGTCTATTAGCCTTTTTATGAAACACATGTATCTAGATGCCTTTTTCATGTTTTTCTCAGATCCTACTGAACAAAAGATGTGTAGGTACATACTTTCATAAAAAACTAAAACATCTTATAATTTGGAACATAGTGGGTATATTTGATTTTAAAAATTTATACCTAAAAGATTTTTTTTCCAGTTTATGTGTGATATATAGAGATTTGTACTAGTTTGCTTTCTTTATTAAAAACACAAATTTTTTTATTATTAGTTCCTACCTTAAGTTGCCATTATGTCTAGCATTGCTCCAATCACTATGTCACCTGAGGAAATGATTTTTACTTTCAAACAAGAAGTTGAAGAGAGTTTCAAAGAAGCTTGGTCTAGAATCTCTGATTTACATGAAAAAACTGAACCTAAAATGACTCAAAGCTTATTTCTTAGCAGTTTTTTACTTTGGGACTGCTCTATGCTATAGATATGCTTTGGATGCTATAGTAGGAGGAGATGTCCTCCAATGCAACGAGGATGAAGCTTTTAATGCCATAAAAAAGTTGGTCTTAACATATAACTTGCCTAGCAAATCTGATTTCTCCTTCATAAACATATTTGCTAGATTAAACACTCTTGAAGCCAACACAACTAGTTTAAAGATTGCTATAACATGCTTAGAGAGCATCATAATTATGTTCCAATAAACTCTGAACCCTCAAAATGGCTTCCTAAAGTAAAAGTTGTTATAAATAATGAAACTTTTCATGCTCGCTGTGATATCATGTCTGAATTCTGTCTTATACCTAAAGATATCTATGAATCTTTGAATCTTTGGGGACTTTATAAAAGGGGAGAAAAAATATCTCTTGCTAATAATTCCACAATATTACCCATTGGAATAGCTGAAGGAGTGTTTACAAAGATTCTAGGGAAAGTGGTGTCTACTGATTATCTTGTCATCGAATGTGTAGGAAAAGGACAAATTACACTTAAAAGATCCCTACTTAAACTCCTTGGAGCAACAATAGATGTGGAAAAGGGCACCATGCACTTTGCTTCTCCACCGAACAATCATACGTTCCCCAAGTATAAGAATAAAAGTAAGAGAGGTTTTAATAATTATTTTCTCCAAGTGATCCCATCTAAAGTGATCCACATTAGCTTAGCACTAGCATCTATTCAGGAGGGTATCACTATTGATGGGGGGTGCTCATCAAGTGTAACTATCCAAACTTAGTTCTATGCTCTTGATAGCATCTATCCTATTTTTCCACTAATCACCAATTAATGAACTATTTGAGAAACTTTGGTAAAGGAAAAGTAAAGCTTGTAGGTAAAACTAGGAATTGGTAAAGTTGCATCTCAAAGAATGCATAAGGTATCTTGCATATGCTAACTTTCATATGGCTAGCTTGCATAGGATGGCTTGCATAATTTAGCTTGCATTGTGAGGCTTGCCTTGATGGTTGCAGTCGTTGAAGTTCTCTTCTTCGTCTTCGTAGAACTCCTCTTCTTCGTACCCCGGGTCGGTACTAGCGTCTATAAATAAATACAAGGTACACAATCAGCAAACAATACTTAGCCACTTTTATTTAGCACCCAATGGCTCACACAAGATGATCTAGCATAGTCTTAATCATCACATGAAATATTGACATATTCTTATTTATCTTATTTGGAAAAGTAATTTCTACTCATTGAAAAATACTTAAGATTTAATATCCTCAAATTAGAATATGGGATCATGTTGACACATGTCATAACCACATATTACAATACTTGGAAATGTGATTTAAAGGGGTGATCATATATGACAAGATTTAATATTGCTATGCAATAATATTAAAGTGACTAGAAATGCCTATATAGCATTCTTTTAATACTAGTCCATGATTAATGCATGTAAAACTAAATCTTTTTACATATTCAGATAGAGCATGGAAAATGTGATTTTTGAGAGTTGGAATCAACTCAAAAGCATCTATGGTTGATTTTATAAAAATGTTTGAAGTTGGAACAGTCTTTGTCTTGTTATTTTTACTTAGGTGATCTATAATTTCAAATGGTTTGAATCCAACGGGAGTGAGTAGATATTTTCAATACCTTTCTAACAAAATTGGAATCATGCATTTTGGTTAAGTAATTCTCCCTGAATTCAATTTTGAAACTACTGACAGAATAGGATTTTAAACTAAATGGAAAATCTCTATTTGAATCTGTGGGCTATGCGCGGGAACGAACATGGGCCGACCCAGCTACACGGCGCGCGCATAGCGAGCTGCTTACAAGCTGGTCCCACATGTCAACGGTTGATCTAATGGGAAACGGTATTAACTAATCCCAGCCATACGATTAGAGATCGAATCGACGACTCTGGTTCATCGTCTACGTCGCAGGGGGTGCGCGAGATTCTAAACCTAACTCGAGGTGAGGGTCGATGGGGGCTTACCAGGGCTCCATCTAGGTCCGGTAATAGGGGTGAACGGGCCGGTAGACGACGACGGGTTGAATGGTGGTCGTGGCGGCTCCTGGGGTGGCTCTAATCAACGACGCCTTTCCTTCACTACAGCGGCAGGTCCGGCGAAATTCCGGCGGTTTGGTGCTCGCCTTGCTCCGGGGAAGGGTTAGGGGATTTCTAGGAGAGAGGGGAGTCGAATGGTGTGCCTTTGGAGGCTGGGGGAGGGTCCAATTTATACACCGGCGAGAGAGGCAGTGCAGCATGGCTCTGGCTCGTCAGCGACGTTGCTATAGAGGGCTATCAGCATGGCGGAGGGCATAGGTCGACACAGTGGTCTGCGGCAATCATCATGTGCATAGTGGCACGACAAGGGGCGGTCTTAATCAGTCGGGAGACGTCCGTCCTTTATGCGGGTACTGAGGTGTTCGTCATGGCGTATGGTGGTCACGGGGCGCGCGACAACGAATGGTCATGTCTGGGAGGTGGCTGGTGACGCGGCGAGTGCGGTGATGCAAGGGGAGAGCAAGGCGCAGCGTGGCTGCGCGAGGTGGCTTCAGTGCTCTGGCGTGCGCTCGGCATGTCAGCGAGTTAAATGGGCGTGGCTGCGCTGGCTTCTCCACTGCTCGCTGTTGGTCGAGGGATGGACAGAGGGGTGAGGTGAGGTCACGGCTACCGTCTAGACATCATGGGAGAGGGCGCCACGGCGTGTGGCGTCGTGTGCATGCTCGACCGACATGACACGCTTGGGTACGGGCGACACTGGTGCAAATGGCAAGTGAGAGGTGCTCCATTGCACGGCTGGGTACTAGGGCTGGTCGTGGGTGAACAATCATTGATCAAAACAGTAGATAGTTGTTAAACTTGTACTCTACCTATGAAGTGTTTGATTAAATGGCCGCATGAACTAAAGCTTTGAATTTTTGAATTCTTTTTGGTGGGTGTGTTGGTCACATGCTTGAGAGTCTCTGGTTGCAGGGATTTGTCAAGTGGTGATAGTTTGGTCGGTTTTTGAGAAATAGTCATCTAGATACCTACACTTGATTCAATTTTGAAATGCCTCTCAAATAGATTTGAAATTGGTTTTTGTAAGTCTGTAAAGTTTGCTTGTATTCATTTTCACTTAGTCTATCAAGGAGTGAAAAGAAATAGAATTGTTTCTGTTGGAAAACATTTAATAGAGATGCCCAAAGTGGGCTAGTGGTTAATTTTGGCAAAAGTGACCATATGATACATAGGGTTGGTTGAGGTGTGCCGCGGGGTCGAATTTCCGTCTTGCGGCATTGTTGTTTTGGTAGTTGCCTCCATCGAGACAGAAGTTCTTAGTTGGCATTGGCGATGAAGTCGGTCCTGCCATCGCCGCGGCGTTTGCCGGTGTGGGGGGTGTTGCTATAGCGCAGCTCGCGGTGTCTACTGTTGTCGTGGCCGCTCATGCAGCGTCATCCACCTGACTCGTCGTTCGAGTCCTGTTCCGGATCTTCCTCCACATACCGCTTGGCGATCTCGAGGAGGCCGGGGATGTTTTCGAGCGTCCGATAGACCCTCTTGATCTTGGTGAGTAGAGGTTCGTGCCAGCAAGCGTTGTTGAAGCAGTGGATCGTTGCGCGTGTGTAGGAGCCCTCGAAGTCGCCCCCTCCATCATCAGGGGAAGGTAGCGGGCGGAGAGTAGATCCATGTGAGCGGCAATCCCTATCTCCATGAGTACGTGTTGATCGACACTATCGGGTCGAGTATGTGATCATACTTCTCGATATCCTTTGGCCCCCCTTAAAGGTGGAGGGGTACGTTCCGCCTTGGATCATTGATCCGAAGCCCTTAGGCTCAGGCTAGCGGTCACTGCGGTTGGAGATGGTGTGTCGCAGGTCGTTTGGCTGGTGAGCACGCCAGGCCTGATTGGCGACGATGTGTGTTCGATTCTGTTTTTAATTTGTCAGGTAGTACTATATAATCCTCCTGTATATTGCACTGCTGATGGGATCAAAATAATTAGTGATGAAAAGGAGCAAAACAGAAGCACCATGACATTTTGGGTCAAGTGAGTTTGGCCAGTGTTCCACGTATGGAACGGCAGCCAACGATTGCATGCAACGTGCAATGGACTCGTGGTCTTTTTTTTACTCGGCTGTAATAAGGAATTGAAAAAGGAATATACTAGCGATTCAGATCACCTAGCCAGCTAGTTTGAAACGTACGTATGTTTGACCTTTGCACATACGTGCATGTGCATGGGGTGGAAATCAATTTGACCGTGTCGAGGGAAACGGCCCAGCTTAAAATATGGTTCACACAAACAGTGTCATTTTACTTGTAAATAAAATTAGTACATAGGCTACGCTGAAGTCAATCTCTAGTGTACAAGGTATATTGCTCTAAAATAAACTTGTTGGATAGTACTCCAAATTCCAGCCATATTGACACCAAAGATACTACTCAAAATTCCAAAGTACACCTTATCCGGTCCATCCACGTGATTTTTTTTTTGTACAGTTCATCCACACAATGCCAGAGTAATCAGCAGCAGAGCGGAAAAACCTGCTAATCACACCAAAGATCGTTTATGTGATTTCTGGCGAGTAATCGAGTAGGTCTGGAATATCGGATGTCAAGAGCGACAATCGAAGAAATCCTTGAAAACCCGCCAGGCGCAAGTCAGCAAGTTGTTGCTCGACGAATCAAGCTAAGTATCTGTAGGTGTTGGCCGTCTCCAGGTCACGTTCCAAGTATTCCCTGCTGATAAGATCCTCAATCCTCCTCTTGATAATTTTGATGTCAGGCTGGAGCAGAGACAATTAAAAATTTGTTAAAGACTATAGTACGCATCACACACAAGTGCGCAATGTTCAAAAGCTAAACTTGCTGAAGGAGTTTTTATCGGAGAACCTTGAACATGCGGCTGAGCTGCGCAACGCATTCTCCTACGAGCTGCTGATGGCCCATGACCTTGCGACTCTTCATAATGCGCACAATGCATGCATCGATTGAGAACCTCCTGTCCTTGTTGACATCGTCGATGACCTTTTTCTTGTCGTCAGTTGGAGGAAGCGGTACCTGCAAACAATACATTGATGTGGGAAAATCCAAAAGGACCATAGCAACGGGAAGAAACTAACCATGGAAACTGAAATTTGGAAATAAACCTTTATCCTCCGCATTTTGTCAGTGAATTTATGGTTGAACTGGAACATGTCACTTGGAGAAACTGTTCGGTTACTTGGCACTTTGTCGAGAATCTTGTACTTGGCACACGACAGTGAATGGAGCAGGCGCACAGCATCGTCATCAGGAAGGTTTAGTTGAGCCACAATCTCAGAGTAACTTAGTCCATCAGCTTCGTTGAATAGCAGCAGAAGTGCAGCCTGGCCAAAACAAAGGAGGTAAGGAATATGTTCGAAGTAGCTACGAGGAGTTCTACATCCTCAACACTATACCTGATATGTAGTGACAATCAGCTCGATAGGTTTTGTGTCAAACTTTGCAATGATGTTGCAACTTCCCATGGAATAGATCCAGTTAAGCTTTCTGTGTTTCTGGTTTTCATTATAATAGTTCTTGAAAACCTCCACACATTTAATCTGAAACCATGCAAGTAAAGTTAGACTGATCGGATAAATGGATAGCATCACAATATTCTAGTTAGCACAAAGTATCACATCACAATGCATCTTGGGATGTCTGAATATATCGAAGCCCACATGCACCAAGCAGACTCTGTCTGGCACCAATTATCTATTATATCAAGTTGATTGCATAATTCGGAACATCTCATTCCAATCATAAAATTATTTACTTATAAAATCAGGTTAGTTATGCATAGTATCTCATTCCAATCGTAAAATTATTTACTTATCAAATCAGGTTTATTATGCATAGGTATCTCATTCCAATAGGTTTGTGGAAGTAACCTGAATTATATCATTATCAAGTTCAACTGTGGTTCTCAATTAATAACTCTACTAGGTAGCAAAACGGTGTACATACCATTTCCGAAGGAAGATTTATATTAAAGGTTTTGTAACTTGGCCAGTATCCTGTTGTCAAAATGGTAACACTCAAATCCACCCCTGGAATTGATTCTGGATACTTCTGCGCTTCAAATTTTGTCTGATGGTCTCTTGCAGTTGTCATATCAAGGAGCATGCCCTCCATCTTTGAAGTAAACTGTCCTCCAAAGTACTGCTTTAGCTTCGAAAGAAGGCTTCGCTCATGATCGTTATTGGCACTCTTATCAAAGAGCAATCTCTTTCCAAGCTTCTTCCTGCAACACATTTTTTTCGCGGTAGATTTTGACTCTTCAGAAACATATTAAATATTTATTGTAGCACTCCAACCAATAGAAAATTACTAACCTGTGAAACTCAACAAAGAGATCTTTATCGCTGATATATGTGAGAATGTTCACAACCTGGGGAGAGTTGAGTCTCAAAATGAAGCAAAACAAATTGGAAATTTCTAGGTAACAGAATCGTAGCGAACCTACCTTATCAAGGGTCTCTTCTACAGCTTCGTCACTTAGCTTTTCACTTCCACCTTTCCGTAAGATGTTATCACAGAATGCTGCAAGCGATTCAGCACTACTGCAACCAGCAACATCTTTGTTACAGAAAAGTTCAAACGCCTCCTTAAGAGCCTGAGCAAAGATACAGAGTGACAAACACATTAGCGCTGGTTTAGGCACTGCAATTAAGTTGAGATAATTGTATGATAATAGAAATATTGAACTGCCTAACCTTGTGAAATGCCGTGTGGTTTTGGAAACAGCTGGTGATATATGTTAGATATTTGTCGTGGAGCTCAATGGCTTTCCGGACAAAATCCTAAAAATCAGCAATAAACAATTAGTAATATCAATAAACAACAAAAAAGCAGCAGCAACTAGTTAAAACCGAAGTTATATCAAACACTAACCTGCTCCATCGAACACGCTACTTCCTTCCTCTCATTCTGTACATATGCAGTAAATTTTTTCTAAATTGGTTAGAAAAATGTTGTGCATCATGTGACTTCTCAATAGAGTGGTTCTATTTAAAAAGGACAACTTGTGTACGAGGAACATTGAAAATTGGCATATGAGATAACAATTTAATTGTAAATCTGACAAAAGTCATAGCTAAAAGGAGACTATTTCGATAGCAAACCTTAGAAAAGAATACTCACTACATTATGAAGATTTATTATGGAATGATATTTAATAATCTAATAAATATTGTAAGAACAGTTCATACCAATAATTAATACTTCCTCTATCTCTAATTAGATGTCTCAGATTTTAGGACGGACAAAGTAATACTTATAATCTAGTAATCTAAATGATATTTGGAACATGAAATTTACTTCATATATTATTCAACTGGGATGTATTAAAAGCTCTCACACTCATCCTCGGGACAAACGCGAAGTCTAGAGTAATTACAAAGTCGAGAGTAATTACAGCACAATCATTGTACACTTATTCACACATAACTGGTTTAACTGATGGACCAAAAAGTGAATTAATTAAGGGAAAAGAAAACAACCAGCGCCGCATAAATCGCTCGGGTGGCGAACCATGCTAGTTTTTTCTCTCACATAAGTCGAACAGTGCTAAAATGATGTTAGAAACGTGCCTTTCGGCAAAAACATGTGTGCGCCTTTTTTGGGCTGCTTTTTTACTGACGAGTATGCAGGAAGCTGCATGCACACTTAAAAATTAAGAGTGGCTACATGGGATTAATGACGTGTTCCCACATGCAGTAGATAGGGGGTTCCATGCGCCGCCGTGTAGTAGAGTCCATTAATTAATTAACAATTACTCAAGGAAGAACATGAATATGCAGACTAAATAAAGGTCTAACACAAACAGGATACACAACCAGGCGGAGGTGGGGGGATATAGATGATTCACCTTTCTACTGTTGGCAGCATCAGTTACATGTTTTAACAAGGACATGCCCTCTTGATTAACATGCTACATAAAAGGAAGCATCTTAATCAGATACCACTATTTTAAGGGTGCATTTAAGCATATCACGAGCAATACCTCCTTAAATATTTGTGATACTTGAGATAGCCCATCCTCCATCTTAGAAAAGAGCCTATAGATCCTTGCCAGATCCTCAGTCTATAGAAAAATAAGATGAGCAGCAAATTTGAGTAAATCTTACATGTTAGAAGCATGGAAGGCGTAGATTAATTTCCGATCATACCTTTCCATCTAAAAGCAGCACTCTGCATCCAGAATTCTCCTTGTTCAGAATTTGTTCGGCACGCCTACTTATGAGCTCTAACATAGTATCCTGTAACCAATTGAGTTAAAAGGATAAACATCAGTTGCAAAAAAAAAAGAAATTGTAATGACTAACCAACATACAATAAACAACAATAGAATAAGAAAATAACTGATAGAAACCTCTAGCAACTTTGATTCAGTTGAAGAATGCAAGTAATGCGTCACTCGCTCTTTCTCCTTTTGTAAGCATTCCTCAGCCTATGCAACAAAGAACCAATCATATGCTATCCTTACACTTGTATATATATATTATAGAATATTAAGTCACGTGGAAACCTTGAACATGTATTCAGGACAAGAGTCCTCCAACATCCAGGTTTGTGCCTTCTTAGAATAGTAATCTGCAGTACCCTTGCAAAAATCTTGTTCGAAATCAAGCTCGTAAACATCCAAACTACCGCGTCCAATCTCGACATAGATACCAAGTACATCCTTCACAAGGGGACGGTCAATAAGCTGGCCATCCCTCTCATCATTAACCTGATAAAGGGAAAAATGATTGTGATTTCCTCTAGATAAAGTGCAGCAGAAGGGAACGAAATAGCAAAGCGCAGGGCCTACCATGTCAATAACAATAGTTGCCAGTGTTGTTTTGAGCTCATTGAAAACCTGTGAAGGAAAACACACAACCAATACATGTTTGAATCAGGCAACTGAATTTCTCCTCAGCAGAGAGACTTAGACAAAAGATATTATTCAAGGAACAGAAAGACTCGCCAGATTATAAAAGCAACTCATGCCGAGTTCTCTGAGCGGCAGAAGTAACTTGCGTGAGACATAGTACCGGTCGAGGTAGTGGAAGAACCTGCTAAGCCACCTGACCATCACCTTGTGGTTGTTCCACCTGTCCACCAATTCCCTGAGCAGAAACTCACCGTGTTTCTCCTTCAACGAGGGTAAAACCTATATGATTGGAAACGAAATTAAGAAATCGGAAGAAACCATGTGAGAGACAATGTCACGCGCAACAATTGATATCAGTAAATAATCCAACTATGCAGTCACCAATCTTATAGATGCAACTAAAGTTAGGAATTAAATAGTACGTACAACTTTCCAGTGCACAGCAAATTTATAAAAGTGATTTTGGTTAAGAGAGGGCAAATTCATCCTTGAAGACCAAGACCACATCACGGAACAAGCAGATATCTATTTTCAAGAACCGTGAGAATTCATCACACTTGCAGAAAAATATGTGGCATCGTCGTCGA
Source organism: Avena eriantha (assembly GCA_910589775.1). Lineage (NCBI taxonomy): Eukaryota > Viridiplantae > Streptophyta > Magnoliopsida > Poales > Poaceae > Avena > Avena eriantha. The sequence goes on from OU342745.1 coordinate 477,329,165, forward strand.
CCGCAAAATCTAAAGCCATGTAGCAAGCAAATCGAAATTAAGAAGCGCACTGCACATACGATAGATTTGATGTAATCTTCCAGGGTCTTGTTGTAGCGGTCGTATAGCTGCTTTGAGTAGTCGTGCGGCGGTTTCTGCGTGCACATGTTGAATATGGTTCTAGAACAATGCAATAAGATGAGATGAGATGAGATCGGCAACCAAGAAGAAGAAAAAAGATATATAGAAACTATATATATATCGTACGTGTATAGATGGATGTACTCCTCGGAGCTGAAGCTTTGACCGTCTACGCCGTGGAGGATGCGCTTGAGCCTGGAGACGCCGGCGTCCATGTCCCGCCACCCAATCTCGAGCTCTATCGGCATCTGCTCCATGCCGCCGGTCGACGGATCCGAGCGAGGGTGGGAGACGGGAGAGAGGGTTTAGGGGTTTGGGCGATCCGACGATTCGTTTTCTCCTAACCCTTGTATGTACGAGACTAGCTCTCTCAAAAAGAAAACCCTTGTACGAGACGGGGCCTTACTCCAAAGTCTGTTTCTCCTTACCCGTCGGAATAAATACAGAATCGAACACCAGTCGGTTACGTACTGGTTTTTTTTTTAAAAGGCCCCCTAAATCGCAATTGACAAATTCAAATATTTAAAAGGTCGCCCGAAATAAAACATAGGTTTGCCGCCACCACTGTAGGAGGCACCTCCGGGGTAGCTGGCGAGGGAATGGTGGTGCTGGCCTGGGTGCCGATCAGGGTCGGGGTCACAGTCGCCGGTGTCGGAGTGTTGGCCTTGTTGGCGGCCGTTCAGCTCTCGGAGAGGATCAAGGCACGCTGATCAACACACCACGCCTTCACCTCGTCGTCCATGTACGTAGCGTCGACCATCAAGGCCAAGTCCCTCCTCCTCTTCTTTGCTGCCACGTTGGCCTAGCTGAGGCTGATCTTGATCTCCTGCCGCTCGATGACCGACGCCCACCTTGCAGCGGTAATCTGTTCCATCCTGGTGGTCTCCATTGCCATCATGGCCGCGTACACAGCGGAGTCAGGATGGAATAGTGTAGCTTTTAGATGGAACAGTGTAGCTTTTAGATGGCCGACGACACTTTGACTTCTTGTGGCCAACGGGTCGACCCTTTGAGGCCGCCGATGGTGCTGATCCGGGGTCATAGGCGATGGCCTTGGCCTTGGTGAGAGAGCGGTCCGCGTCTCCGCCCATTTGTTGCACGTCTTGATCTATGCAAAGATGTGGATGGACTTTAACTCGTTGTCGTGGTTGTCCTCTCGGTAGGCAGCGACCATGGTGCGCATCTACGAACAATACCAACAATGGGACACAATTTCAAATGGGCGGAGTGGGCGGCGATGGGGTGAAAGGGAATTTCTCTCTCTATCTGTGTTTTGATGATTGTTGTCAACAAAAAGATTTTCTAACTATGTGCTACGTTGATTTCAGTTAAACATGATGAAAAGCTCAAGACGGTATTTGTTCCCTCAAAGAGATGAAAATATCATTGAAGTGTAGTCATAGGGCCCTTTAGTTTTGTTTACTAGTTTATTAGGGATACCGGACTATTAAGAGCGGTTACTCTATGGAAGGTATGTGGGGTTACCTAGTCTTTTAACATCCCAAATTATTTCTCCACAACCTCCCTATTGTTGCAGCAACGGAATCCTTCCAAGGAATTGCTCCTGGTGTCTTGAGGCCAGAGACTCCGGGGTGCGCACCTAGAGACTCTAGAGAGCGTCTCCTGCTTGGTCTCCGGCTTGGTTTAATAGATGCATTCCTAGGCAAGCCAGAGACTCCTGGGTTCACACCATAGAGACTCTATGTCAGGTAATTCGGAGACTAGACCGGAGACTCCGGCCACCCCAGAGACTCCAGGGTGCGCACCCTGGATACTCCGACCTAAGTGGACTCCAACGACTACTTCTTGCGAGCACCTATATACCTGTCTTCTACCTCCAGCTAGGTTGACGACTTTCACTCTCACTCCACCATTGGTGCTAAGCTCTAAATCACCTAGATCTCCTTCCCTAGCCAATATAACTAGATTCCCTTTGGGTAATCAAGAAAGTGGGCCTAGATCTACACTTTCACCGAAGGGATTTTTAATCCCCCCACTTTCCATTGAGTTTCTTATTAATCTTGGGTTGAGAAACCCTAGTCGGAAGAAGAAGTCGTCGCCAAGCTCGTCGTTGTTTGTAAGAGCTTGTGGTTGAGTCAGGAGCCTCCAATTCATGTGCATGCCTTCCGGTGTGTACGCGGGAGAATAGGGCGAGGCCTTTTGTGGCGTTGGTGGTCTTAGTACATGCTCTCTCGGTCCTCCAACGGAGACTTACTTCCCCTCAAAAGGAGGGAACTTCAGGAAAACATCTCCGTGTCCTCTCTTGGTGATTTCCATCCTTTACCCCTTATTATTGTTGTTGCATGCTTTCTTGCCATATAGGTTCTCTCACCTAGTTGCATATCTATAGAACTTACTTTGTCTCAAGCCTTAATTTGAAAATAAGCTAAAAATTGAGTAGCACCTATTCACCCCCCTAGTCGCTTATACCAATATTTCAATTGGTATCTAAGCAAGGTTCTCTTGCTTTGGATTAACCGCCTAAGAGAAGTATGAGCGACGGGAAAGGGAGTGAAACCACTCCCTATGACTCCCCATATCTAAGAAAGAGATTGTCGAATCGATGGATATGATCTCAAAAGAGATGAGAGCCATGTTTGAGTTATATCTTGGTAGAAATGAAGTTGTTGTTGCCGACATCGTTAATAGTGGTACCAAACCAGCAGTCGATCCCCTCAAGGAATCTTCCACCAGTGAGGGTAGCAATAAGGATAAAGGTAACCCAATGGGAAGCATTCCACCACCACCTAACTACAATGCCACAACCATTCCTACACCTCATATTAACCATCATGATCCACCTCCTAAGCTGGATAAATCAAATTTCTCCAATTGGCAATATCTTATGCGCTCTCACTGCAAAAGTTCTAGTGTTGATGACGAGGGGTTAACTCGTCAATGCCCATCGTTGATGGAATTGGGTTACAGGAAGTGGGGAGCTGAAGTCTACGCACTTCTATTCTTGTAGACAGTTGTTGGGCCTCCAAGTGCAATGGTTTGTAGAACAGCAACAAGTTTCCCTTAAGTGGATTACCCAAGGTTTATCGAACTCAGAGAGGAAGTGGTTAAAGGTATCCCCTCTCAAGCAACCCTGCAATCAAGATACACGAAGTCTCTTGTGTCCCCAACACACCCAATACACTTGTCAGGTGTATAGGTGCACTAGTTCGGCGAAGAGATAGTAAAATACAAGTGGTATGGATATAAGACAACGGTGCCAGAAAATAGCTTAATGGCGTGGAAGAGACTAAAGGCAAACTGAAATAAAGATGACAACACGCAAACATGTAACATATCTAGTTGCAAACGGTGTTTCAATGCTTAGAAACAATGCCTAGGGATCATACTTTCACTAGTGAACACTCTCATATAAATATCTTCTTTTTATGATACTACTCTGAACTACTCTCCGGTTGGACACTCTAATCCATGGTAGGGCTATAACAACACTCCTCAAAGTTCGCTTTGCCCATCTAGATAACCACACACTGTCACCCTGAGCTCTAGATGGTTCTAACAAACACCACAATTTCATAGAGACATCCAACTCCAAATATAACTCATAACAAGTATTTGTAATCTCTAGCCTATGGTGTCACTTTCACACATATGGGGAGAGCAGAGATCTATTAAAGCACTTGAGTAGCAAAGTAGATCTGCTTGATTACAAAGCTCATGATCACAATATGATCATGCATAGAGAGAGGGAGATGAACACATAGCTACCGGTAAAACCCTTAGCCTCGAGAGAGAACTACTCACTCATCATCATGGAAATCAGAACGGCGATGGAGATGGTGATGGAGATCGATGGAGATGGCTCCGGGGCACTTCCCCGTCCAGACAGGGTGCCGGAACAGAGACTTTCTGTCCCCCGAATCTCCTCTTCGGTGGTGGCAGTGCTACAGAACTTTTCGTGGCTGGAGGCTGTTCTATTTAGGGTTTTTGCATTAGAGGCTTCTTATAGGCGAAGGGGCGAGGTCGATGGAGTGCCAGGGGCCCCACACCACCTGGTGGCGCGACCAGGGGTCACCCGCGCCACCATATGGTGTGGCCAGGCCCTGGCCCTCCCCCGTCTCTACTTTGGGCTCCGTGAGTCTTCCGTTAAAATATTGACTTTGGCTTTTGTCCGGTCCAGTTCCGAGAATATTCATTTTCTGACTTTTCTGGAACCAAAAACAGCAGAAAACAGACAACTGGCACTGTGGCATCTTGTTAATAGGTTAGTTCCAGAAAATGTGTAAAAATACTCCAAAGTGTGGACAAAACATAAGAAAGTAGATATAAAACAAGCATGGAACATCAAAAAATATAGATACGTTAGCAACGTATCAGGAGCGCTGGAGGCATCGATCGGCTATCAAACAAGAACATAAGGGATATGCAGTTTACCTAGGTTCAGGCCCTCGGAAGGGACCCTACTTCTGCTTGTCTGCTCTTTGTTAATGGAGGAAATCAAAGGTTTACAGGCGGTGCGGAGATGAGGTTTGGCGTGGTGTATGCTATGGTTGTGAACATTGTTCTCGCTGCCCCTCCTATCATTTATATAGGGACGCCAGGTCTCGGGATAGCAAGACGAGTTAGTTACAGATTAGGATTTCACCCTTTTGAATATCTATCTATTGCTTGTCATGTCCTTCAAGGAGCCTCTTTCCACCGGACTTGGGCCACTCGAATCTTGTTGGCCTTCAATTGTCTCACAGGTTCCTCGCGGGCTGGACCGTATATGCTAAACTAGGGTACCTGTAGGGTATACCCATGTCAGGAGCCCTCGAGTGTCCAACCGAATCGCAGATTCATGTGAAGACTATAAACTATTCGAGTACTCAGGAGCCATCCAAAAGTGTTTTCGGGTTTTGTGTTTATGTCATAGGGTTTGTCTATATGTGTACCCGATACATCTGATGGATCGGGGTCAGTTAACTGCCATAAGGCAAAACAACGCTATCTACTCGAACTCAAGTCCCCGGAATCGAATTCGAAAATTGCTGGCATAATTCGACTCATGCCGCGGAGGCCTTACATAGTCCAATTTCAGTGTTTAATGTGTGGACTCGAGCGTCCGTCAAGGCTTTTTCATCGTCTCTTTAGGCACGGTTTATTTCTAGTAGAGCATAGTAGGTGCGTTGCTAGGTATTTTGCAGGTATTATCTTCTCGTTGTATACGCGGGATCCGAAGGTTTAGTTACCGCGGAGGTGATTCGGGTGGCCTAGGTGACGTTATCTCTTTGTAGGGTGTTTTTAGAAAATATCAGGCGAAATCGCCGGATGATTCGAATGCGGTCATGGTCAATGCACTTTTCATGATTAATTAATTTTTGTTTTTCGTAGGGTTCGCGGCCAGCGCTTCCTATGGGAGTAGCCCCTGAGTGCCTATTCGAGTCACAGACTTGAGTCGAGACTTTAAACTTTTTCGACTGTTGTTGACGACCATCTGTGTAGTTGAACGTGCTTTCAGCCCTTCCTATGGGAGTAGCCCTAGAGTCCGTAATCGAGTCCAAGAATCGTCTTTTTATTTTTGGCGCAGTGACATCGGTGTGGATGTGGTGTTGGGGGGGGGGGGAGTGGACCATGAGGAGGGAGCTAAGCTATGCGGTGCATGCGAGGGCGTGTGATGGCTCAATGCACCGCGCCCAGAAAAGTGCTTGGTGTGTGGTTGATGTAGAGCTCGTTGAGAACCCCAAGAGGAAGGTATGATGAGCACAGCAACAAGTTTCCCTCAGTTATGAAACCAAGGTTTAATCGAACCAGTAGGAGCAAGGAAACACCTCAAAGGTGTTACTAGCTGAGCTTTGGCAGGGCGCACTACCGGTGCTAGTAGCAACGTGGAGACCTGCACAACACAACCACATAACTTTGTCCCCAACTTGCGATGAGGTTGTCAATCTCACCGTGTTTTGCGGAAAACAAAGGATTAAACGTATCGAATGGAAAGAAGTAAAAGTTTGCAGAAAGTAAACACAAAGCAGTAAACAGTTTGTAGATTGTATGTAAAGAAAAGGATCGGGATCCATAGTTCACTAGAGGTGGCTCTCCATAGATAGATAACATGCTGGGTGAACAAATTACAGCGGGGCAATTGACAAACACCGAGAAAGCAATACATGCATATACTAATCATCTTGACTCCTTTGAGACTTGATTGGGCATTACAACATTATACATAGACCGCCATCCAACTGCATCTATGACTAATAATCCACCTTTAGGTTATCATCCGAACCCCTTCTAGTATTAAGTTGAAAGCAAAAAAATATTGCTTTACGAACTGCGTGTAAAGTAAACAATACGATTGTTCTATGAACAAAGGATTGTTGTTTTCTCCCTAGTAGCAACAGCACATCTAGTACCTTAGAGATTTCTGTCACTTCTCCAGATTACCAGAGGCATGAACCCACTATCGAGCATAAATACTAACTCTTGGAGTTGCTAGCATATACTTGGCCAAGATAGCTACTAACAACGGAAAGCATGCAAGATCTCAAATAACAAAGACATGAGAGAATCAATAATCAATCTGAAATAGCATCTCAATACCATCAGATCCCCGCAAACACAACATGCCGAATTACAAATAGATGATCTGATCATGAACGGAGCTCACAAGATCTAGACATGAAAGCACAAAGGAGGAGAACCAGCCATCTAGCTACTACATGGATCCGTAGTCCAAGGATGAACTACTCACGCATCACACCAGAGGCTTGCATGGTGATGAAGAAGGCCTCTAGGGTGAATTCCCCTCTCTGGCAGGGTGCCGGGAAGAGCTTCAGATCCCTCCCGATCTAGGGATGGAGATGACGGTGGCTACAAACTCTTTCATGGATTTTTGATCGGGTTCCTCGGGTTTACATCCCGAGGGTATCTTATAGTCGGAAGGGGAGGCCGAGGGGGTGCCTGGGCTGGCCACACCACCCCCTGGCGCGGGCCAGGCCTGGCCGCACGGCCAGGTGGTGTGGCCGCCCTCTGGCCCCTCTCCATTTCGTATTCTAGCACTTGATCACTTCCGGAAAAATAGGCACTTTGGCTTTTGTCCCGTCCTATTCCGAGAATATTCATTTTCTGACTTTCCTGGAACCAAAAACAGCAGAAAACAGGCAGCTGGCACTGTGGCTCTTGTTAATAGGTTAGTCCAAGAAATCATATGAAAAGTACTCCAAAGTTGGAAAAAAAGACAAGAAAGTGGATAAAACCAAGCATTGAACATCAAAAATTATAGATACATTTGCAATGTATCAACATCCCCAAGCTTAACTCCTGCTCGTCCTCAAGTAGGTAAGTGATAAAAAGAAAGAATAATTTTTGAGGTGACATGCACCATCAAAGACTTGATCAAAGTATTTGCAAAACATTTAAGGCTGGGATCATAGTACTTCAATCATAACATGAAAGACAAGGTTCTAGCAATAAGCAAAGAAACTATGATGCAACATGAAAAGGCACAAACAAAAGATTCATGAATAACAATGCTTTGCAAGACGTTTGTTTGTTTCACATAAAGAAAACATGGCATAATAGTATTCAGCTTGTCCCTCAATAGAGTAGCAAATATAAATGCATCGGACACCTTCAAAGTTCATAAGAGTGACTAGATACATTAGTTTAAAACAAGCAATATCAAAATATGCATCAATCAACTAGTCTTGGGACAATGCACATAGAACTAAGAATGGCCACTACGCTCTCAAAGTAGGTGCATAAAGATAGAAGGTGGAGACTCAATATAATGGTGGAAGAAAGGCATTTTGTAAAAGGAAGTAGGGATTCAAGTCTCATAAAGAGCTTCCAAAAATTATGGTACTTATAGCTTTCAGCTCTCATTGCCCCTATCATAAGCATCTTGAAGTGATTAAGGTTAAAGTGAACTAACTATGGTGTACATGCTTGACGAAGTATAAGTCAGAAATCTCATGTCCCTTGTATACGAGGGCCGCTCCTCATGCTACTCAAGTTTAGTCACCGGTAAGTTCTTGTCATTGTAAGTATATGTGTATCATAGAGAACCGCCAACGGGGTACCCCTTGCCCGATGATACGGAAGAATCCCCATATCAAAATGACAATGCAAGCAGACAACGAGCATCTCAGCAATCGTCTTATTTACCATGGGAATATGGTGCTTTTTTCTCTCTTTCCTCTTTTCATAGTATCTTTTTTTATTTTCTCTTTTTTCTCAATATAGGACTCTTTTTTTATAAGAAGAATGCTTCATAGATAGCTCATTATGGTTACGCTGCAGGTTTCCACCATGTCAGCATGGATTAGACCAGTGGCCCAGGCGTTTCTCTAACACATATACATAACTCCATGGACTTACAAGCTCCCCTTTCATTTCACACCGACGACATCCATATACAAAAGAGCATGATATCAACTAGGTACAAGTACCAAGTGCAATGTTGAAAGCATTCCCCATGAAAGCATGGTTCTGCTAATTCCCAACAAATAAGTGCAAGCATATACAACATAGAAGACACAATGGTTCAAGTTTATTAAGGGCAAGAAAAGTAAAGTGTGCCATCAAGTTCGTGAGAGCTTTAATCACTAGTTTTCTCATAACAAGTTTAATTTGGAAGGTAAACAAAAGCATGAATATACTTGGAATAGCATAAGCTAGTAGGTAGGTATGGTGGACTCTTTGGAATAACTTGGTTTAGGGAGTTGGATGCATGAGTGGAACTCACACTTTGTTGTGGAGGCTAGCAAAAGACTGGGAACGACAAACTAAGAGAGCAATAATGGCCATAATCATGCAGAGCGACAAAACATCATTGATCAAAGCATAAAGTGATACTACAAGTTGAAAACTGAAGGATCATAAAAGCTATGGTGACTTGATATAGTCATAACATGGTGTGAGCATGTGCCAAGTCAACCCAAATAAAGCATCAAAGGAGAATACCACTATACTATGCTTTAATATGCTAAAACAACGCATGATTCATCCAAGTCACATTAAGCAATCTCAATTGTTTATAACAAGTCATGCTACAGCAAAGAATACTAAGCAGAAAGCCAAAACAATATCAAGCGTGGAATTACAAAGCATAGGCCACAGTCAAAAACAAGCTCTTTTTACCACATAAGTATGAACTTTCCTACTCTTTTTCAAACCAAACCAAACTATTCGCAAACCAATGTATGAAAGAGGGGGTCCAACCAATTTATTTAGAAAACTAAGCAAACCAAAGCAAACGAAAACCAAAACGAAAACGAAAAAGAAGACGCTCCAAGAAAAACACAACTGTGCATGAAACAATAAAAATGAAGCGTTTGGAAGGAACCTAGGATTTTTATTGATGAAGAAGGGGATGCCTTGGGAATACCCAAGCTTTGATGCTTGTACTTCTTGTATATTTCTTGGGGTGACACGCGTGTCATCCCCAAGCTTGAGCTTTAGTCCATCCTTCATCTCATTACTTATTCCTTCCATACACCTGAAAATTTTCCTTCATACAAAACTTCACACAATCTTTATTAGCAACATTAGTGCTCTCAAGATAAATAAGTATTAAGGTTCAGTTCTACCACCAAATAAACTTCCATTAGAACACTAGCTACTGTAGCACTTCCCTCAAAAAGCTCAATTCCCCAAAAGAACTCAAGAAGGAACCAACAAGAAGCAAATGCAGAAAATGGCAGAAATCTGTCAAAATAGACCAGCAGGTAAAGACGAATTTTTTCGAAGACCTTCTGTTGCTCAAATAAAAAAGTGTTGTACTAACGAAAGTTATATAACAACCTGGGGCAGAAGCACAAAAAATTACAGCTCAATACGACATACATAGCTCTCTCACGAATGTTTATGGTGAAGCACAGAAATCTGTTTCGGGACAACAACTTTCCCAATCATTACTTCTCTCTCATTAGAGGTTACTCTTGGCACAAAAAGCAAATAAAAAGGATAAGGAAAGGTTATTACAGAGGTAATAAATTCCAAGACTCATCTAAAACTTTTGAGTTATCTCCCAATAAGTACTTTTCTTTAACGCCTTTAAGTTAGGCATAAGAAGCAAAGAAAGAATCAAGTGTTCTCAAATGAAGAAGCATTAACACCAACTTTCTTGCCCTTACCTCTCTTATTTTTATTCTTAACCTTTGGGAAAATGTGATTGTTTGGTGGATAAGAAAGGTGCATGGTCCCCTTTCCTACATCTATTATTGCTCGAAGGAGTTCTAATAGAGACATTCCAAGTGTAATTTGTCCTTTTCCTGCACATTCTATAACAAGATAATCGATAGAAATCGTTTTCCGAAGGATCTTTGTAAACACTCCTTTGGCTATTCCAAGAGGTAATATGGTAGTATTATTAGCAAGAGATATTTCTTTTCCTTCCTCAGTGAGCCTCCAAGTATTCAGAGATTTATAAATATCTTTGGGCATAAGGCAAAATTCAGACATGATATCACAGCGAGCTTGAAAAGTTTCAGTGTTCATCTCAATCTTTACTGTAGGGAACCACTTTGATGGTTCAGAGTTTATTGGAACATAATTGTGATGCTCCCTAAGTGTATTATAGCAACCTTATAATCTAGTAGTGCTAACCTCAAGAGTGTCCAACCTAGCAAATATTTTTGCGAAAGAAATATCAGTTTGGCTAGGCATGTTGTAAGTGAGGATCAATTTATTTATATAATTAATAGCATCATCCTCATTACATTGGACGAAATCTCCTCCCACAACAGCATCTAAAGCATATCTATAGCAAAGAGCAATCCCAAGGTAAAAACTGCTAAGGAACAAACTTTGAGTCATTTTAGGCTCAGTTTTTTCATGTAGATCAGAGATTCTAGACCAAGCTTCTTTAAAACTTTCCTCAATTCCTTGTTTAAAAGTGAAAATCATTTCCTCAGGTGACATACTGATTGGAGCAAGGCTAGACATAGTGGCAAATCAGGATAGGAACTAATTTTGTGTGTGTTTTTGAAATAAGAAAGCAAACTTGTAAAACTATTTTTTTTTTGTGTTTTTGAAGAACAAAACAAGCAAACAAATCAAAAAGAAACTAAGAAAAACAAAAACAACAAAGTAAAGAGATTGGTTATGAGGGACTCCCCTTGTGAAGATGTCCTTGACTCCCCGACAACGGCGTTAGAAAATCGCTTGATGGCTCAATGCACGGCGCCCAGAAAAGTGCTTGGTGCGTGGTTGATGTAGAGCTCGTTGGGAACCCCAAGAGGAAGGTATGATGAGCACAGCAGCAAGTTTCCCTCAGTTATGAAACCAAGGTTTAATCGAACCAGTAGGAGTAAGGAAACACCTCAATGAGCAAGTTTCCCTTGTGAAGATGTCCTTGACTCCCCGACAACGGCGTTAGAAAATCGCTTGATGGCTCAATGCACGGCGCCCAGAAAAGTGCTTGGTGCGTGGTTGATGTAGAGCTCGTTGGGAACCCCAAGAGGAAGGTATGATGAGCACAGCAGCAAGTTTCCCTCAGTTATGAAACCAAGGTTTAATCGAACCAGTAGGAGCAAGGAAACACCTCAAAGGTGTTACTAGCTGAGCTTTGGCAGGGCGCACTACCGGTGCTAGTAGCAACGTGGAGACCTGCACAACACAACCACAGAACTTTGTCCCCAACTTGCGATGAGGTTGTCAATGTCACCGTGTTTTGCGGAAAACAAAGGATTAAACGTATGGAATGGAAAGAAGTAAAAGTTTGCAGAAAGTAAACACAAAGAAGTAAACAGTTGTGGATTGTCTGTAAAGAAAAAGGACCGGGATCCATAGTTCACTAGAGATGGCTCTCCTTAGATAGATAACATGCTTGGTGAACAAATTACAGCGGGGCAATTGACAAACACCGAGAAAGCAATACATGCATATACTAATCATCTTGACTCCTTTGAGACTTGATTGGGCATTACAACATTATACATAGACCGCCATCCAACCGCATCTATGACTAATAATCCACCTTCAGGTTATCATCCGAACCCCCTCCAGTATTAAGTTGCAAGCAACAGATTATTGCTTTATGAACTGCGTGTAAAATAAACAATACGATTGTTCTATGAACAAAGGATTGTTGTTTTCTCCCTAGGAGCAACATCACATCTAGTACCTTAGAGATTTTGTCACTTCCCCAGATTACCAGAGGCATGAACCCACTAGCGAGCATAAATACTAACTCTTGGAGTTGCTAGCATCTACTTGGCCAAGATAGCTACTAACAACGGAAAGCATGCAAGATCACAAATAACAAAGACATGATAAAATCAATAATCAATCTGAAATAGCATCTCAATATCCATCGGATCCCCGCAAACACAACATGCAGAATTACAAATAGATGATCTTGATCATGAACGGAGCTCACAAGATCTAGACATGAAAGCACAAAGGAGGAGAACCAGCCATCTAACTACTACATGGATCCGTAGTCCAAGGATGAACTACTCATGCATCACACCAGAGGCTTGCATGGTGATGAAGAAGTTCTCCAGGGTGAATTCCCCTCTCCGGCAGGGTGCCGGGAAGAGCTTCAGATCCCTCACGATCTAGGGATGGAGATGAGGGCGGTATAGACTCTTTCTTGGATTTTTGATCGGGCCCTTAGGGTTTTCGTCCCGAGGGCAATATATAGGCGAAAAGAGAGGCCGAGGGGGTGCCTGGGCTGGCCACACCACCCCCTGGCGTGGGCCAGGCCTGGCCGCGCGGCCAAGTGGTGTGGCCGCCCTCTGGCCCCTATCTGACTCGTATTCTGGCACTTGATCACTTCCGGAAAAATATGCACTTTGGCTTTTGTCCCGTCCAATTCCGAGAATATTCATTTTCTGACTTTCCTGGAACCAAAAATAACAGAAAACAGGCAGCTGGTACTGTGGCTCTTGTTAATAGGTTAGTCCAAGAAATCATATGAAAAGTACTCCAAAGTTGAAACAAAACACAAGAAAGTGGATAAAACCAAGCATGGAACATAAAAAATTATAGATACATTTGCAATGTATCAGCGTGGCGTGGGCGAGTGCAGGGCGGAGTAGGCGCAGACGAGAGACCGACAGAGCAGGTGGAGGTCACGGAGGAAGATGGAGAAGGGATAGGACCCCAGGTTTTGCCGGGAATAGAGGAGGGTTGTTTCTACAAAATGCGGGTCGCGAACAGTAAAACGAGCCAGAGGGAGAAAGCAAACAAGTCAACTTAGAGCTCGGCCTTGTACCCTGGTCGTCCTCTCCAGTTACGCCATGGTGGAGAACCGACGTTGACCTTGGCAGGCGACCATGGGGCCGGGTAGACAGCGTCGCGCTGGAACTCCGGTGGCATGTAGCGACGGCGGCGCTGCTGGGAGGTCGAGGCACACTAGTAGAAACCGGGAAATTTGCCCAGGTTCATAAGGGCCTTTAGCCCCGGATTTCGAACCGGGGCTGCGAAAGCGGGACTAAAGGTTCAAGCTTTAGCCCTGGTTTAGTTACGAACCGGGGCTAGAGGTCCAACCACGTGGCCTGCTAGGCTCGCTGGGCGGCAGGACATTTAGCCCCGGGTCGTGTTACGAACAGGGACTAAAGGTTCCCTGCCGCGGCAGCATTTTGTGCCATTTGGCTGCCGCGGCAGGGGATGGGTTTTAGGGGTTTGTGTTTTTCTTTTCATTTTGTGTTTTGTGTTCAATTATTTTTCATTCTGTGTTTTCATTAGAAACAAGTTTTCGTATACATACAGAACGCTACTCCCTCCGTTTGGAAATATAAGACGTTTTAGCTTTGTGAATAGAATGTATCTAGATGTCTTTTAGTGTATAGATTCATAGAGGTTTGGAGTGAACCTACACACTAAAAGGGTCTAGATACACTTCTTTCACAAAGCTAAAACATCTTATATTTCTAAACGGAGGGAGTACTACACAGTACTTGGCCACATTGACGCAATATATAATATAATTATTCTTACAAGCATATATGGAGTCCCAACAAGGTCCAGAGCATGTCTATTTGATTACATGGAGATCATTACATGGATGCTTTAGGGTCTACTTATACAGTATTCTCCGCGTGGGTCTATGACCTCGTCGAGAAAAATGCAGCAAATTCCTCTTGGATTGCTATTAGGCGGTCCTCTGGTAGGAGCTTGTCCCGCACCGCGTCCAACTATGTAAAAAGGAGAACGTATGGATTAGACTCAACACGATTTTTTGTAATAAAAATAAAGGGTGAATATATTGTTTACTTACTCGAACATTTTCCGAGGGCTTCTCAATACTGATGCGAATGACTCGCACATGTAGAATCCACATAGATTAGTTCCCTGTGGCTGCCTCGCGCACTTTATAAGAATAGAATTCAATCAAATAATAACGCTAGCATGATAAATGCACATAAACTAGAATTAAATAGATGCGCGGACTTAGCTCGTACTACTTACCGAGAGTGATTTAAAAAATAGCTCCTCATGCCATTGACCGTGGGCATGTTTCTTGAACTGTGTCCAAACCCTACCTGACAAAGAAAATTAATGTATGAGTTAATAACTACTTGATATCCCAGAAAATGAACGAAAGAAACCGATATAGTGCGATAATGGTTGAAATTACCTCTGGAGCGCATCGATAATGATGCGGTAGTTTTCAATGTCTTTGTTTAGTGAGTCCATGATGTGAACTCTTCCCATGTCAAGTGAAATGCTTAGAAGAATCAAGTGGTACCTACGCAAGGTTTACATACGTCAGTAAAACTCATCATTTACACTAAACATCGAGTAAGCAAAAGTTAATGTGTACAAAAACTCACTTGCCGTCGTGGTAAGAAAATAGTATTTCGTTACAGAAATGTTGTTTCGTGAGAAACCGCAACAAGTTCTGCTCGGTCTCCAGTGGTTTATCCTTTCGTATAGCTCCATGAACTCGATGTGGGTCAATGCACCCAAATCCGTTGATAGCCTTTCTTTTACAATCGAGCATCTTCATTCTGCATCATTATATATAGCGTACAAAAGAATATAGTGAGTATACTTACCGGCAATGAATTGAAAAAGCTGAGATAGAGGCCTAATTACATAAATAAAGTAATCACTTACAAACAATACGAACTGAGGATAGTTTTGTCGAGTTCCTTTAGATTGAATAACTGAAATAATTCTGTAAATTCAATAGGGACCTCGTCTTCAATGAAGTAATGCGATTTTCGAACTTTCAGTATGAGCCAATTTCGCTGTTCTTTTGATACTTTCATGTACCATTCATGGAATCGTCGCATTTGTCTTGGCATATCCCGAAGCCTTTCAGAACTGACCAGAGGCTCCCCGTTAACAAATTTGGGTGCTACCTCAGCCTTGGGCATATCGCCGTGAATAATTTCATGAATAGGCATACCACATTGCTCGGCCAATATCCTAGCCGTTTCCGGATCCATAGGTTCTTCCTCATATAGTTGAGGTTTGGGTATGTTCACCTGGAGTGGGGGGAGCGATTGGTTTGCTTGTTTCCTCAGCTGGGGAACATCTCTTTTGGTTCTTCGGCTACCACTCGATTGTTTTGCTTGTTTTCCCAGCTGAGGGACGTCTGTTCTAATGCTTCCGCTACCACTCGATTGTTTTGCTTGTTCCCCCTATAGGGAACCTCTTTTTTTGATGCTTCCTCTACCGCTTGATCTCTTTTGTTTCAATGTCTTATGAAGACATCGTGTATAGTCATCTGGCGCATTTAACTGAGCTTGGGATGGCTGTGTCAGTAATTTCCTAAAGTGCTCCTTGGTTTCCGGTTTTATTTGGACCTCTGGCTCAAGTTGTTTCTTTTTAAAGTGAGCATCCACTTCGGCACGTACGACCGCATCGGTCTCCTCATCGGTCAGGTCGTAAGCCCTCTTGGGAGGAACCGGCGGTACTCTTGGGAGGGGCGACAACTGTCGCTTCGGGCGTTGGTTATCGCTCGACGGAGCGGTGGTATTCTTCCGCTTTTGCCCCTTAGTGGGTGGAGGCGGCTGCGTAGATTGAGATGGACTCGTGTTGGGGTCATGGATTGGACTATTACTGGGAGGAGACAGTGCACTTGGAGGTAGACTTGGAGGAGACGGTGCACTGGGAGGAGACGATTGCCTTGGTGGAGAAGGTGGCCTTGGTGTCGAGCCTGGAAACTTGATGTATTCTTTTTTCCAAAGAATGAAGCCACTCGTGACTTCTCCCAGTGTCGTCTCCCCTTCACCTCCAGGGATGTCAAGCTGTAGTGACTGACACATAGGTAGAATTTCATCCACACCGACACGAGCATAGCCAGCTGGAATCGGATTGCAGTGGTAGGTCGCTCCCAGTGCAGAAGGTAAAGCAAAGCCGACCGCCACCTTCATGGATATATTCTTCAGTTCAACATGCAGCTCACAACTAGTCTTCTCCTTAATTGCATCCACGGGGTACACATCCATCGTTGCATCATTATCGTGGCCCTCCGTGGAAGCCACGCTGCTTTTCCGTTGCGATGAGCCGACCGTACTGTCCGGTGTAGGATCTTGCTGTCGGAGTCCTTTAAGTTCATTAAGCTCTTGGCGATACTCCTGGAGCGCGGCTTCAAACCTCGCGAACCGCTCCGTATCCTCCTCTTTTTGCCGGTTTGTTCTTCTCGATCGGCTTCTGTACGTGTCACGGTGCTCGGGAAACCCGATAACCCATGGATAAGAAGGTCCGAACCCTCTTGTTCGTCCAGCCTTTTCAAGATTCCCGAGAGCCTTTGTCAGCTCATCGTTCTCTCTATCGGGAACAAATGTTCCCTCTTCAACCTCTTTCATCACTTTAACAAGTTCTTTCTTGGGTGTAAAATTTCTTCAGCTGCAACAATCTCGCCTGTTTCTGGGTCTAATGATGCCCCATGCCCGAATACCCAATTTCTTGACCTCAAGGGCCCACTAGACGTAGCTGGAGTGACCCCTTTAGCCTCTAGGTCAGCCTCAGCTTTATCCCACTTAGGCATGGCACTCCTGTAGCCACCTGTGCCCATATGATGGTGATATTTCTTTTTGGCTGCATTTTCCTTATATTTTGCTGATATTGCCTTAGCTGGTGCTAAGGTCTTATATTCCACAAATGCGGCCCAGTTATCCTGCTGCAACTCTAGTGGGCCAACGAATGGAGGAGTTGTTTGCTTCAAGACATACTTGTGGTACAATCTTTTTTTCCATTCCTTGAATAGTTCGGCCATCTTCTTAAGAGCAAAGTGCTTGACTTTCCTCGTCATTTGCTGTGTGAGCTCATCAGTCTCCAAGACATGTAGGGTGAAATGTGTCATGAGAGAATTCCACATTGTATCTTTCGCTCTATCATCTACAAAACTAGCCCCAGCTGGATCCTTTTTCTTTCCTGGCTTGTTCCAGTTTCGCGTGGTGATCGGGACTTTGTCTCTAACAATCACTCTGCATTGACTTGTAAATGCATTCGCAGCTTCTTTGGGCTCCAACGGTTGACCCTGCGGAGAGACTAAGTCAATGCTGAAACGGACATCAGCAGGCAACTTGTGTGTCAGGCCTCTTGTATTTGTATAAGATTGGCTGGAAGCGGAGGTCTAAGAGAAAAAACATTCATCTGTACATATATACGAATCAATTAGTGCATCTATACTAGTGAACCATCGATAGAGGCTTTATATACCTTGACGGAGTTTGTCATTATTATGGTGTCTTCACCATGGTCTCCACGATGGTTAGCACCATCGTCTCCACTATTTGGTCCACCATCGTCTCCTCTAGACAAATTAAGATATTTGGAGCCATCATAATAAGACCCCCTAGTACCCTCATCTATAATGTCGAGGAGCTCCTCTTCATTCTGTCTACCGTCCATAGCTTAACTAATACAGAAAAAGAATATTGCATTAAGTAAAAGAATATTACAACTGCGACAACTCGGATACAGTAGTTAGTGATTAAGATAAATTACAATAATATAAGATAAAGTACATTATTAATACATCACCGGAGAATAGCTCGGGTGCATTATAGGATAAAGTATAAGATAAAGTACATTATTAATACATCACCGGAGAATAGCTCGGGTGCATTATAGGATAAAGTATAAGATAAAGTACATTATTAAGATAAACTAGCGAACGCGGCTGCCGCGTTCTATGCTACGGGAGCTCTGCAGCCACAGAAGAGGAACCATCACCGGAGAATAGCTCGGGTGAGATCCGTGAACCTGCCAGATATTGGAGAACCTAGTCTCCAAAAGATACATGGATCGCCGTACATGCTCGTCCTCCTCCCTGATACGACGACGTACCACCTCCTCGGGGCTGGCTCCCTCTGCACCGCCCCTGGACCTCATGGACGCCACCAAAGAAGCTCCGGGTCGACGATGATACCCGGATTCCTCACCAAGGTACGAGTCTCGACAGGTAGCACCTCCCAGTGCCAACCCGGCGGAGCCCAGACTCGGACATCCCCGACGGAGTCCAGTAGGCTCGGACGAGATGGACGCGGCATAACTAAATAATAGCAATATACAATCATAAACAGTAACTAAATCACTAAGTATATATTGCCCTAATAACAATAACCCTAAACCTATCACTAACTAAACTAAACCTCATTAACTAAGTATTCTAAATACTAATACTACTAACACTAACCCTAACCTAACACTAACTAATACTACTAACTAACACTAACCAAAATACTAAACTATCTAAATACTAATACAATTAACACTAACTAAAATACTATCTAACCATAACACTAATAGTAACTAAATACTAATACAATTAACACTAACTAAAATACTATCTAACCATAACACTAATAGTAACTAAATACTAATACAATTAACACTAACTAAAATACTAATACTACTAATTAACACTAACTAACATACTAATACAACTAACACTAACTAACACTAATTAACACTAACTAAAATATTATCTAACCATAACACTAACACTAACTAAATACTAATACAATTAACACTAACTAAAATACTAATATACTACTAACTAACACTAAATAACTAATATACTAATATACTTATAACGAATACAACTACTAACCAAAATACTTATAACTAATACAATTAACACTAAATACTAATATACTACTAACTAACACTAATACTACTAACCAAAATTAACTAATGTAACTAACCCTAATTAACCAAAATTAACAATCTAGCACGGCGATCACCTGAAGACGTACGGCGAGGCGGCGTCGGACGGAGAAGACGCGGGGTGGAGAAGGTGCGGCGGGGAGGCGGCGCGTCGCGGCGGCTCGGGGCGCGGTGACTCGGCGTGGGGCGGGGCGGCGCGACGCAGGGTGGAGATGTGCGCGGGCGGCGGCGCGGCAGCGGCGCGGGGCTTCTCACGGGCGCGTGCGGTGGTGCGGCGGACGGCATGGGCGCGGAGAAGAAGAAACCAGCGATCTCCGGGTCGTGGCTCGACCCGGGGCGGGGGTGGTATTTATACCACCCCCCTTTAGCCCCGGGCGGGCTAAAGGTGTTTTCGGCCCGCCGCACTTCCCGCGCGCCGAAACCCTTTAGCCCCGGTTCGTATTACAAACCGGGGCTAAAGGTTATTTTTGGCGTCAAACCAAAAAATGGTTTATAGTTTTCAGAAAATTATGTATTATATATCAAAATTTTCAGAAAAATAAGATCTATAATTTAAATTTATTATCACACTTTATTATACAACTTAAATGAAATTATCTATTATCTAACAAGTATTATATTTAGTAGAAATGTTCACAAATAATAATAAAAATATAGTTTATTATTTAAAAATAGAAAACTACATATAATATAGCAAAATATTCACAAAAATATAGTAGAAATGTGCTCCCGCCATTTCCCCCGCTTCCCGCCATGTTCTCCCGCCATTTCCCCCGCTTCCCTCCAAGTTCTCCCGCCATTTCCCCCGCTTCCCGCCATGTTCTCCCGCCATGTCCCTCTATATCTAGGCCGACCGCCATTTCCATCGACACATCCACACTTTGTCTCTCACAACAATGGACACCGCTTACTGGGCTTGTCTGACGCTCGAGGAGACCGAGGCGCTGTGCGCCTCCAGCTACCCATGCCCGCCGGGGTACCGGCTGCCCGCTGGATGGATGCTGAGCGCTGGAGGGGTTCCTGTTCCTTCTATGTCTCAAGGTTCGGCCCGCCAGGCGGCCATCACGAACCACTTCTACCTCGAGCTCACGCCGGAGCAGCGGATGGATCCCTATTGGGATCCCGACAACCTCGACACATGGAATGCCTTCTTCGCAAACCGGCGGGAAAGGGAGCTCGCTAGGTACGAGGGTGACGGCCCGCCCCCAGTGAACCACAACGAGGCTGGTCACCGCCTGTGGTGGGCGAACCGGACTATCGCCAGTGTGATGCGCTACATCGCCATGGGAGACCATCCTCGCCTGAGGTACCCGCACTTTCACCAGCAGCATAGCCACAAGAATGGTGGTGGTGGTGAAGGCCTAGGACGTACTGGGGTCGTCATCCGGGAGCCCCCTCCCCCATGCGTCGTGAATCCGAGGCCGGAGGATCCATCTGCGTGCTACGAGGAAGGGCTGAGGATCCATCCGCGTGCTACGAGTGACGACGACGACGATGACGATTCCGAAGACGACCCAGAAGCTGTGTACTACTGGGCTAGATATGATTATGACTAATTTTTACGTTTTAATATTAATAAATGTCTGGCCACAACAAGTTGAAATACTACCTATTGAGATCGAGAAAGTTCATATCCATATACATATAAGAAGATCATTAAAAATAAAGATTTAATAATATTGTACATCACCAACATCCACACATGTTAGGGTTTTCTTCTAATCTGTAGTAATGGCTCATGGGATGGAGAAACAAGCTTCGGTGGGGTTTAAAAAGTAAAGGCTATGCAGTACTTGGGATTCAATTTTAATGCAATCGCAACTCAATGATGCAAGAATAAGATAGAGGCAATAGGTACTATATGTATGCAAGCATGTGGTAGTGCTTGCCTGGCAGCTCAGTTGAAGCGAGAGACGGTTCTGGGTAGTACTCCTGGGATTCCTGATATTTCCCCTGCTCGGTGTCTATTCGAAGAAGAAACAAACAAACAAGGGCCCACATAAATAAAGTGCACACGCATATGAATAAAATGCGACAAGCAAACAAGCATGCCATGATGAATGATGCACAATTTACATGGCAATAATGTAGCATGGCATGGGTGAGGTGTGGGGTACAAGAATAAAGCATTTTATTAAGATTTAGTCATGTTTTGCTCCCATAACACTTGCTGTCCACTTAATATTTATATGATGCATGGTGAGATTCAGAACATGGAATGCATAGTTAGAACGTGCTCGTCGCGTTGGTCGATTTAGACATATTATTTGTCAAATTTGGAGTTGTGGATTTAAAGTTATTAATTAATTAAGAAGAGGCATTTTTATTGCAATTTAATTATCTCGAAAATTTAAAGTGGTCAAACATTATTTTGAATGGCATATTTTAATTCCTCACATTTTTCTGATTCAAAAACATATATTATTTGTATTATTTGGAATTAGCAATTAAAAGTTATTAAAACAAAATTTAAAATCATATTTAAACATTTCTAAAATTATTTTTATAAAACAGAAAAACACCGATACTTTTTATACAGGAGCGGCGGATTGCCGGCGATGCAGACGGCCGGTGGGGGCTAGGGTTTCGGTGTCGTCGGCGATTGGCGGCACAGGGATGGCGCCTCCTCCTCGCTGCGGTGCACAGGGACGGTCCAGGGCGCTCCGTGACCTTCCCCGACACCAACACGCCATGCCCGCCGCCTTGTTTCGAGGAGATGGAGGTGGAGCCGACGGTGGCCGGTGATGGAGAAGTGGTGGCAGGTGAGGAAAAAGGGAGGGGCAGGGGCCTGGGGATGGGCTGCGGCACGGTAGAGAGACGGGAGGGGGTGGAGATAAGGACGGGGTGAGAGAGGGGGTGCCGTGGGGCTCGAGTGGAGAAAAGGTGGCTTCGGCCACCTTTTTCTTCTTCTCCCTCACGTGCTCGACGTGGGAAGGGGCCAGGGCAGGGTGGCTGTGGCTGGGCCCAGTAGAGGGGAAGGAGTGGCTCGGTTGTGGGGCCTCTTTGGCAGGGGGAGAGAGAGAGAGGGAAGAGGGGAGGCTCGGGTTAGGGTTGTTAGGGTGGCATGGGTTAGGGTAGGAGGGTGGCTCAGCCGGTTAGGGTTAGAGAGGGGGGGGGGGTTAGAGAGAAAGGGTGGTATGGGTGTGGTTAGCTAGGATAGGAGGGGGTAGATGGGGGTGGTGCCTCGACATGGTGAGGTAGAGCATGGGGTGGTGGTGAGGTTAGGGTTAGGGGGGTACCTTGGCCAAGTGCAAGATCAAGCAAAGGTGAGACGAGATGGTGAGAGGGTGAGGATCTTGATGCACATGGCAAGGAAACTAAGACCAAGATGAGGAGGTTGAGAGAGAAAAGGGGAGCTCACAAAAGAAAGGATCCACTCAAAAAAAGGAAAACCAAAGGAGAACAAGATGGTGGTGAGTTGCATGGTCCATGCATATCCATTAAATGCCATGCTTATTCTTGTGAAAACAATAATAATTCACATGGCATTTATTCACATGCATTCCATAAATATGGATCTAAGGCCAAGCCAAAAGAAATAAGGTGGATGTTCCATGTGGAGTAGATGGCATATGCTCATATTTGAATATAATTTAGACATGCTAGTGTGTATGTTCCACCAGATGAATAATAGCCTCAAAAATATTCCAACATAAGCATACATTCAAAACAATCCATATGGAGGCTTGAAAATGGTTCCACTCACATAGCATGCAAAGGTGGCCATGTGGCTCCACATATTAATAATGTGAAAACATCATGATGCATATATGGGAGCATGTGTAATTAGAAGTGGATCCATCCAAACTCACATGAGCTAGAGGTAAAACCAATTAAAATGCAAAGCTCACATGTAGTAGGGTGGTGGAATTATGGGGTGGTGACAAGAAAGGTGGTGGAGTTAATAAAAGATATGCCCCCAACTCAACTTGGGCATCAAGCATTTATCAAGAACCAACTACAATGTAACAAGAGGCAAATACAATCAATAAATGCATAGGAGATAAGAACCAAAAGAAAAAGGGTTTTATATGATGCTCAAATGCAAGGTGGCATGATGACATGAGCATGATATACTTATGACGCAACAATTATATGTAGGAAGTAGCATTTTATTATTAGACCATGTAGCATTACAGATGTTAGACAGATGGGATGCTACAACTGTCCCCCACTAAACCGGAATCTCGCCCCGAGATTCTAGGAAGAAGAACAAGACACGAAGAGGGTAGGGTACTTGGCACGGACCTCATCCTCGCGTTCCCAAGTGGCTTCATCAACGGAATGGTGCGACCACTGCACCTTGCAGAACTTGATAGACTTGTTGCGAGTCTTTCATTCTGCGACTTCTAGGATTTTTGTGGGGTGTTCTTGGTAAGAGAGATCTTCTTGGAGATTGATGAGCTCATGGTCCACGGTCCTGCCGGGATCCTTGAAGCACTTCTTGAGCTGAGAGATATGAAAGACATCATGGACCTTGAGTTTTTCAGGGAGCTCAAGAGCATAAGCAACTTCTCCTCTTCTTCCACGAACTTTGAAAGGACCGATGTATCTAGGAGCCAGCTTCCCTTTGATACCAAACCAGTGCGTGCCTCTCATGGGAGTGACACGAAGGTAAACGAGATCACCAGGGGCATACTCCATGTCCGTGTGCTTTCTGTCATAGTTGCTCTTCTAGCGACTTTGAGCCACCTTCAGATTTTCAAGAATGATGTGAACCTTCTCCTCCGCTTGAGTTACAATGTCGGGGCCAAACGATGTTCTTTCACCTGCGCCCGACCAACCAATCAGAGTTCTGCATTTGCGTCCATAGAGAACCTCAAATGGTGCCATCTTTAGACTTTTCTGGAAGCTGTTGTTGTAAGAGAATTCAGCATAAGGAAGGCATTCTTCCCACTTCATGCCGAAAGAGATAATGCAAGCACGAAGCATATCTTCTAGAATCTGATTGATCCTTTCAACTTGTCCTTGCGACTGAGGATGGTAAGCTGTGCTGAAGTTCAACTTTGTTCCCAAAGCATTTTGGAAACTGCCCGAGAACTTGGAAGTGAAGATGCTTCCACGGTCTTAACTGATCTCAAGAGGAACCCCATAGAGAGAAACAATTCTGTTGATATAGAGCTCCGCCAACTGAATTGCAGAAATTGTTTCCTTGACGGGAAAGAATTGAGCCACTTTAGAAAGCCTGTCGATGACAACAAAGATTGTATTGCTGCCCTTCTGCGACCTTGGAAAACCAGTTATGAAGTCCATCTCAACATTCTCCCATTTCCATTCCGGAGGCTTCAATGGCTGTAGAAGACCGGAAGGTTTCTGATGGACAGCTTTAACTCTGCGGCAGACATCACACTCGGTGACATACTTGGCACAACATTGTTTCAACCCAGGCCACCAATATTGAGTTTTTAGGTCCATTTACATCTTTGTGCTGCCAGGATGGATAGAAAGAACAGAATCATGTGCCTCCTTAAGAACTTGCTCTCTCAAACCCAGGTCGTTCGGAACGAACATCTGGTGTTCAAAGAATAAAGCTCCTTGATCATCGACGTGGAAGGACTCATACCTCGGCAGCTGAATGTTGGAGATGATGTTTTTGGCGTAAGCATCACCTTTTTATCTTGGACGATCGTGTAAAATGTATTCCCATTTATCTCGTACCCTTGGAAAGTCAATATAGTCGAAGATGGTGACCTGGCCAACAAGTACAACTCTCTCCAACATTTATGTCATTCATGAGATGTGACTGCAACCAACCGCCGAAAGTCCTCATATGTTCATCTCTAATCCAGGAGCCAGGCTTCCCCGGATTGTTGGAGTGTACAATATTCTTGTGTTCCTCGATATACGGAGCCACCAAGGTGGAACTTTGCAGAACTGTGTAGTGTGCTTTAGTGAGAGAATGTCCGTCCATACATATCCTTGCTTTCTTTCCTAGCGTACCTTTTCCACTAATTCTACCCTCATGCCGTGATTCAGGAACACCGATGGGCTTAAGGTCAGGAATAAAGTCAACACAAAACTCAATGACCTCCTATGTTCCATATCCCTCAGAGATGCTTCCTTCTGGCCTAGCACGGTGATGAACATATTTCTTTAACACTCCCATGAACCTCTCAAAGGGGAACATACTGTGTAGAAATACAGGACCAAGAATGTTAATCTCATTGACTAGGTGAACTAGGAGGTGAGTCATAATATTGAAGAAGGATGGTGGGAACACCAACTTGAAGCTGACAAGACATTGGACCACATCTTTCTGTAACCTTAGTAGACTATCTAGACTGATTATCTTCTGAGAAATTTCATTAAGAAACACACATAGCTTCACAATGGGTACTCGAACATTTTCCGGTAGGAGTCCCCTCAATGCAATCGGAAGAAGCTGGGTCATAAGCACATGGCAGTCATGAGACTTTAGGTTTTAAAATTTTTTCTCTGCCATATTTATTATTCCCTTTATGTTCGACGAGAAACCAGACGGGACCTTGATACTATAAAGGACTTCAAAAAAGATTTCCTTCTCTTCTTTGGTAAGAGCGTAGCTAGCAGTACCTTCAAACAGCTCTGGATGCATGCCGTCTCGGTCTTTTATACGTTGTTGGTCCTGCCGTGCTTGAGGTGTATCTTTGCTCTTCCCATACACGCCCACGAAGCCTAGCAGCGTCACGCAAAGATTCTTCGTCAGGTGCATCACGTCAATTGCAGAGAGGACCTCTAGGACTTTCCAATAGGGTAGCTCCCAAAATATAGATTTCTTTTTCCACATGGGTGCATGTACGACATCGTCCTTCGGAACAGATTGTCTACCAGGACCCTTTCCAAATATTACTTTTAAATCCTTCACCATGTCAAATACATCAACACCAGTACGGCGGATAGGCTTACACCGGCTGTCTGCCTCACTATTGAAATGCTTACCTTTCTTTCTTAGGATGTGCGAGGGTGGAAGAAAACGACGATTCCCCGGGTACACATTCTTCTTACATTTATCCAAATATATACTTTCAATATCGTTTAAACAGTGTGTGCATGCATTGTATCCCTTGTTTGTCTGTCCTGAAATGTTACTAAGAGCAGGCCAATCATTGGTTGTTATGAACAACAACGCTCGTATGTCAAATTCCTCCTGCTTGTTCTCATCCCACACACGTACACCTTGTCCGTGCCACAACTGTAAGAGTTCTTCAACTAATGGCCTTAGGTACACATCAATGTCGTTGCCGGGTTGCTTTGGGCCTTGGATGAGCACTGGCATCATAATAAACTTCCACTTCATGCACAACCAAGGAGGAAGGTTATAAATACACAGAGTCACAGGCCAAGTGCTATGACTGCAGCTCTGCTCCCCAAAAGGATTCATGCCATCTGTACTTAGACCAAACCATAAGTTCCTCGCATCACCTGCAAAGTCCGGAAACTCTCTCTTGATTTTTCTCCACTACGACCCATCAGCGGGGTGTCTCAATATCTCGTCTTTCTTACGGTCTTCCATGTGCCATCGCAACAACTTGGCATGCTCTTTGTTCCTGAATAAACGTTTCAACCGTGGTATTATAGGAGCATACCACATCACCTTGGCAGGAACCCTCTTCATGCGGCGCTCGCCCTCAACATCACCAGGGTCATCTCGTCTTATCTTATACCGCAATGTAGTGCATACTGGGCATGCATCCAAATTCTCGTACTCGCCGCGATAGAGGATGCAGTCATTAATGCATGCATGTATCTTCTGCACCTCTAATCCTAGAGGGCAGACAACCTTCTTTGCTTCGTAGGTACTGGCGGGCAGTTCGTTATCCTTTGGAAGCAACTTCTTCATTATTCTCAGCAACTTTTCAAATCCTTTGTCAGTCACACCGTTCTCTGCCTTCCATTGCAGCAATTCCAGTGTGCTACCCAGTTTTTTGTGCCCATCTTCACAATTTGGGTACAACAATTTTTTGTGATCCTCTAACATCTTCTTGAACTTTAACCTCTCCCTTTCAGTTATGCATTCTTCCTGGGCATCAGCAATGGCCCAACTAAGATCATCATCGGGCAGATCTGATGCCCGTTCTTCATCTTTGTCTTCATCAATGTCTTCCATTGTAGTACCATCGTATTCAGGGTAGTCATTGTCATTCTCTTCTTCTTCGTTGTCTTCCATCATAACCCCTCTTTCTCCTTGCTTGGTCCAACAATTATAGCCGGTCATGAAACCGGACCGAAACAGGTGGCTGTGAAGGACTCTTGAGGAAGAGTATTCTTTATGATTCCGACAGACACCACATGGACAAGACATAAAACCACTCCGCTTGTTTGCCTCGGCCACAAGAAGAAAAGAATGCACGCCTTTAATGAACTCGTTAGAGAGTCGGTCAGCGTACATCCATTGCCGGCTCATCTGCAATATATAATTAATTAAGTACATCAAACATAATCATAATTAATTAGTACTAATCCAAAACCAGCATCCGGGACTAAAGATATGATGAACCTTTAGTCCCGGTTGGAGGCACCAACCGGGACTAAATGTGGATGTGGAGACAACATGTCGACACTATGTCCTCAGTGGGCAGCACTAAGCTAGTAAATTAAATGCCGACACTATTTTGGGTGGGTGGCAGCACTATGCCAGCGTGAGTGTGTCGACATTATGTCATTAGTGCCCGACACTATGTTGTGCTGCTTAATCTATAAATAGGTATGCATTCTTGTGAAGAACTGCAAGATGGTGTGTGAGACCAGGGACACCACTACGGCGGAACTTCTCGAAGATGTCTTAGGACCTCGTCCTCATACATCTTCGAGGAGCTCACCGTAGAGGCACTCTCTAATATGTGAAATTAGTTAGCTCCACCAGCATACTGATTTAGTTAGAGAAGATATAAACCGAAAGATGGTGTGGGAGAGCAGGGACACCACTACAGAAGAGCTTCTCGAAGATGTCTTAGGATCCCGTCCTCAGACATCTTCGAGGAGCTCGCCATAGAGGCACTCCCTAATATGTGAATTGTGATGTCTTCTTATCAAGCTTTTATGAATTAACCCTATCTTTGTTACAAATTTTTCAGTTTGTTGAACGTAGGTAGACGAAGAAGGATATTTTGCCCAGCTAGCTAGTTAGTTAGAATGATGAACTCACGCATGTGTGTGCTTCTAAAATCAATTTTCGAGACTCTATGTGCCAAAACAAGATATATATTGATAGAATTATCCACATATTGTGATATTTACCTTAGAGTTCCTTACATTAATACAAGATAGATAGAATCTAAACATTGATATCATGCTATCACTGCAAAAATTACTACCAAACTAAATCCACAAATCCATCTATAAGATAGAGCATGAAATGAGCTAATATAGCAATGAGAGTTCAAAGGATGAAGTTGGTCACCTTTTAGAACCTTTGGATAGATGGGGCACCACAAAATCTAGACAAATCTTGAGGAAAAAAAGGGCATGAACTCGAGCTTGAAGCAAGAAAGAGAGAGAGAGGAGAGCCACCAGCTTCAATGGTGGCTCGGGCAGGGGAAGAAGAAGATATAGCCAGACCTTTAGCACCGGTTCGTGTCTAGAACCGGGGCTAAAGGTCCACCTTTAGCCTCAGGTCTTGTAACAAACCGGGGCTAAATGGTCTGACGCCCGACCCGGCCTGCCTGAAACCCTTTAGCCCCGGTTTATTACACGACCCGGGGCTAAAGGTCCCGTTCGAACCGAGGCTAGTGTCTGCCACCCCCTGGGGCCAGTTCTAGCCGTTGGACCAGGGCATTAGTCCCGGTTTGTAGCAGAACCGGGGCTAATACCCCTGGACCAAAGGTCTGTTTTCTACTAGTGGCAGTTCTGGATGAGGTCGATGGGAAGTGGAGGCGTGGCACTGTTGCTGGCGTGTGGCATCACAGTTACTCACATCACGGTTCACCTGCTTACGTTCTACCGAAGGCATCACAACTTCAGCCGAGAAGGAGAATGTGGGTCATGTGGTCATGCGGGTTAACATGCGGGCACTGCGGCGTGACTGCTTCGGCCCGCTAGAAAAGACGCAGCCAGTCATGCGGCATTTCACGGGTCGTTTTTGCGGGGCGGCGTGGCGGCGTAGCAGGCTGTCCCGCCACGCTTGCAACCTGAGTCGTGGAGCAAACAGCTGCTGTCGAGCAGGCAGATACTAATGCTGCTAGTCCTGCTATAAATACTAATGCTACGTATGAGTGCATGTGGTCACAGGAAATAGCTCAACACATGCATGCATGTACGGTCGACATGAATGTTCTTGCTTTGGAGAAGAAGAAGCTGTCCGATCACTACTGCTACTGAGCGAGGTTGCAAAGACGCCGTGTGTCATGGATCATGCATGCGGTCAGCTGAGAAAAACCCGGCAGTGCAATCATCTATGACCGATCGGGCGATGATGGTGTTGCGCACTATTCTTTTTTTGGAGGCATCGCTTTTGGAGAAGCTGGACTTCTGTTATTGTCTTGGTGGTGGTAGTACTGCTGTTTCAACGAATGGGTCACTGCAGCGGAAATTTTCCTTTTTTGTAATTTTTCATTCCTTTTTTGGCCGTGTGGATCCGTATGGCCAACGAATAGGTCACTTTAGTGGGACTTTTCTTTTTTTTGTAAGTTTTCTTTATTTTTTTGGCTGTGTGGATCCGTATGGCCGCTAGGGCAATGCGTTGTTGCAGAGAATGGGTGTAATTGGTATCTTCTGATATTAATATATGCTCCTTGCCAGAAAAAAAAGACCGATCCTATTGTTGAGCGAGTCTGCACGGAGATGCTATGTCATGCCTCAGAGGTTGGTTGTGTATGCGATGCGGTGCCGCAGGGGCTCTCTGTGAAGAACAACTCTGTAGGTATGGCTGTCATTTTAGACTATTTTGATAATTCATGTGGTGCATCCCCAACAACAATTGAGAGGATTTTTACAGGGCATGAAACTTTTTCACATTCTCTTTCTGTGGCTAAGGAAGTCTCAAGCCTATGTGAGGATTTGGTTGATGACGAGGAGGAAGAATCTGGGCTGGAGGATGTATTGGGCTGCAGCATCGAACGTTTCTTCTAACAGACCACGTCATAAAAAGGTGTATGATTTTTCTAACGTGAGGCGTGTTGAATAATTAGGCACAATTTCCATGATTAATTCCAGAATATTAAACATGACAATACCAGCTACTAGCACATGTAACTCGAACATACTAGATGTACTAAACAACAAGATAAACGGAAACAGGCAGCAGCTAAACATGTACTCGCAGAACATGATGAATAACTAGACAGCAGCACGTCGCACGTACCGTTCGATTGTAGTAGTCGCAGCAGTAACCTTGGGGAAGATTAATCGAAGCAGACGGCGGTGAAGATGACGATAGGCAGCACCACCCGATTTGGATGGAAGACGACCCGTGATGAAGAACTCGAGTAGTCACGCAGAGCGCTTCCCAAAAACCTTATTCTCCTTCTCCCGTACAGGATCGCAAAGGCGAGTGGTTCCGGAGACCTGCTCTCCCGTTCGCTGGTGCACGCCGGCTAGCGGGATGGAGTAGGCTACGGTGGCGGCGCAAGGCAGAGAGGAGGCAAAACCCTAGATTGATTTTCAGTGTGTTCATGGTGGAAGCCGCACTGGCGTATATAGAGCGGCTCGGGAATCCCGCATAGGGCACATCGTGGACCAAGCCCACGTTGCGCACGTTCAGGTCGGTTACAGATAGCCCATGATCCGGAAGCGACCCAAATAGGTTGACTGTTGACACGTCTGTCAAAACCGCACAAGTTTTCCCAAGCAGCAAAAATAAAGCTCGGCTCGGCGAGATTCCCGCAACCCGCAACCTGCGCGCGTCGTGACGAGCGGGCGGGCGGGCGGGCGGGTGTGCGAGCGGCGGCGTCGTCGTCGGAGGAGTGCGCGTGTAGTTCTCCTCTTCTCACTCACTTTACTAAGTGGTGAACCACTCCACCTTATAAGGTGGTGTAACTCTCCTTCAACTTTCCATGTGGGACTAAACTTTAGCTCCCACTCCACTCATATGTGAGCTGCCACCAAATTGGGTAAATCACACATGGGCTTCCACACACATGGGCTTTGAGATTTAGGGATAAACTGAAATCACATATGGGATTAAATAAATTAGCCCATTATTTCTAACTATCCCCCAACGCATCTCAATTGCGCATTTGAAGATTTGCGAATCCTCGCTACTTGTTTATATACCAGTGTTTCAGCAGAGACTGTTAAGTTGAACATCCGCATAGAATCTTGAACTACATCTATCAGCAACTTGAACAATGGACGAACCTTGAATTGCAAGTTTGGTGCCAATAGGTTTCACTCAAAATCATAACTAGTACCTGGCTGCCAGTAGCCTACACCGCGGGTTGGAGCATATGCGTCATACTCCCTGGTCTCTTCATGAGTTTACTAGATACCACCCAAGTCTCATAGACCGCAACGTTTATAGTCGAGCTCATATAGGTGTGTTCTTTCAAGAATGACCTATAGGACGGCATCTTCGGTAGTTATAGCCAACAAAAACACATTAAGGCATGTTGCCAACCTGCCTTACAGATTTGAGAGTCATGCATCTTCACCTAGAGAGGGTTACAAAAGTACTCTCCTCAGTCAAACCACTAGCTTGTTCTTCCCAGATCCTAATTCATGGGATCTCCGATCACATAGGTTGGGTTACCACTATGGTGTGACACCCATGGGTCTCAACCCATCTCCCTCGATGCATTTTTCTATCACAATTCGTGATAGTCCCTTTGTAAAGGGATCTGCCAGGTTTTTATCTGTTTGAATATATGTAACAGTTATTACTCCGGAGTTTCTCAATTTCCTGACAGATTTCAAACGTCTCTTGACGTGTCTTGATGACTTCGCATTATCCTTAGAATTGTTCACTTTGAAAATAACAGTTTGGTTGTCACAATTCATAAGGATTGCCGGCACAGGTTTTTCAACCACAGGCAAGTCCATCAAGAGTTCACGCAGCCATTCTGACTCAACACTGGCTATGTCTAAAGCAGTAAGTTCTGCTTCCATAGTTGACCTCGTCAATATGGTCTGTCTACGAGATCTCCATGAGACTGCGCCACCTCCAAGGGTAAACACATACCCACTCGTGGCGTAGAGTTCATCAACGTCAGAGATCTAGTTCAAATCACTATATCCTTCAAGCACAGAAGGGTGCCCTGAATAGTGAATCCCATAGCTCATTGTACCACATAGATAGCGCATGACCCTTTCAAGTGCATGCCAGTGATCAATACCCGGGTTAGAGATGAACCTACTCAACTTACTAACAACAAAAGAGATATCGGGTCTTGTAGCGCTTGCTAAGTACATGAGAGAACCAACAATTTGTGAATATTTCAACTGGTCTGTTGGTTCCTTTTTATTCTTTCGCAATGTCAAACTGGGATCATAAGGTGTTGGAGAAGTCTTGCTATCAAAAAAGCCAAAATGGCTCAAGACCTTCTCAACATAATGAGATTGTGTTAAAGTAATTCCATTCTCGTTCTTAATAAGCTTGATGTTCAGAATCACATCAGCCTCTCCCATATCTTTCATATCAAAACTCTTTGACAGGAAAGACTTGACTTCATTTATCACATCCATGTTTGTACCAAAGATTAGAATATCATCCATGTACATACATAATATAATGCTATCGCCCCCACCTAACAGCCTCATTAATGACAGAGCCAACAGAAAGTAGAGTTCTGTCAAACTTCTCATGCCATTGCTTAGGAGCTTGTTTCAGGCCATATAAAGATTTTAACAAACCCATCCAGTTGATCAATATAAACCTCCTCTTCCAACTCTCCATTAAGGAAAGCTATCTTCACATCCATTTGATGAACGAGAAGACCATAAGAGGCAGCCAGGGACAGTATTACTCGAATGGTGGCCAGTCTAGCGACAGGTGAATAGGTGTCAAAGTATCTTCGCCTTCTTTCTACGTGTAGCCCTTTGCTACAAGCCGTGCCTTGTACTTCTCAATAGTACCATCAGGCCTTAACTTCTTCTTGAACACCCACTTACAACCCACAGGTTTGCAACCGTAGGGTCGTTCTGATAGTTCCCAAGTTCCATTAGAGAGAATCGAGTCCATCTCATTTTGGACAGCTTGTTTCCAATCATCTGCATTAGAAGATGCATATGCCTCTGCAATGGATCTGGGAGTATCATCCACAAGGTACATGATGAAATCATTACCAAAGGATTTTGCAATCCTCTCTCTCTTACTCCTTGTGGGAGGTTCATCATCATCCTTCTCTAGGACTTCCTCATGTGTTTGTTCAAAATTATCAATAGATGCACTATATTCATGAAGTATTTCAGAAGAAATTCTAGCAATGCTATGCATATCATTCATAGGAAATATATTGTCAAAGAATGTTGCATCACGAGATTCCATTATAGTATCAACATGCATATCAGGAACGTCGGACTTAACCACTAGAAATCTATAGCCTATACTCCGCGGAGCATATCCTAGAAAGATACAATCCACTTTCTTAGGTCCAAGTTTGTGTTTCTTGGGCGGTATGTTGACCTTAGCCAAAGACCCCCAAGTGTGCAAATATGCAAGTGATGGTTTTCTCCCAGCCCACTCCTCATAAGGGGTCTTTTCTTTATTCTTGTTAGGAACTCTATTTAGGACATGACATGACGTCAACAAAGCCTCCCCCACCATGCCTTTGATAAACCAGCAGTGGCTAGCATTGAATTCACCAAGTCATTCAGCATGCGGTTTTTCCTCTCGGCAACCCCGTTTGATTGGGGCGAGTAGGGAGGCGTCCTCTCGTGAATAATGCCATGTTCCTCACAGAACTCGTCAAAGATTTTGGGAAAATATTCACCACCACGATCCGACATAAGACGTTTGATCTTTCTCTCTAGTTGATTTTCAACTTCGGCTTTATAAACTTTAAAGTAGTCTAAAGCTTCATCTTTAGTGCGCAACAAATAAACATAGCAGTATCTAGTCGCATCATCAATCAATGTCATGAAATATCTCTTTTCACCTTTTGTCAACACACCATTCATCTCACATAGATCAGAATGTATGAGTTCTAGAGGTGCCAAGTTTCTCTCCTCGGTAGCATTGTGGGGCTTCCGAGGTTGCTTTGATTGCACACAACTATGGCACTTAGAACCGTTGGCAATAGTGAAATTCAGAATTAAACTCATGCTGGACATCCGAGACATTAAACCAAAATTAATGTGACATAAACGAGAATGCCAAACAATGGTATCATCATTAACATCACCACAAATATGATTCACGGATTTATTACAAAACTCTGAAAGAGAGAAACGGAACAAGCCTCCAAACTCATAACTTTTACCAACAAATTGGCCATGTTTCAAAACAACGACTTTATTAGACACTAAGACAACCTTGAACCCATCTCTGCATAGAAGGGAGCCACTAAAGAGATTCTTGTTCATAGTAGGGACATGTTGCACGTTCCTCAGCTGCACGATCTTTCCGGAAGTAAACTTCAGATCCACCGTGCCAACACCACAAACAGAAGCATGTGATCCATTCCCCATTAGGAAAGATGAATCCCGTGCGACCTGATAAGAAGTGAACATAGAGATGTCAGCACACACATGAACATTAGCACCCATATCAATCCACCAACATGGTGATTGAAACACCGAAAGAACAGTAAATAAATTACCATACCCATCCGTGTTGCTAGCGGTCACGACATTGAAAGTCTTTCCACTTTTCCCTCTGCGACCTGCACGTTCTGGGCAGTCCTTGGAGAAGTGTCCGAGCTCTCCACAGGTAAAGCATCCTACCTCGGCTTTGTTCGGCTTCTGCTTCTTCTTGAAGGTTGTAGTTTTTTCAGGATTGTTGAAGGAGGGCTTATAGTTCCCTTTGTTCTTGCCGAAGGTCCTCTTCTGCACCATGTTTGAGCTAGACTGACCCTTGCCTCCTTTCTCAGCAGTGTCCTTAGCCCAAGCCTTCTCCTCAACATGAAGAGACACTATCAGATTTTCAACCGATATCTCTTGTCTCTTATGCTTGAGAGTTGTGGCGAAGTTCCTCCATGAAGAAGGCAGCTTTGCAATGATGCACCCAGCCACAAACTTGTCGGGTAAGTTACACTTAAGGATTTCAAGCTCCTTGGCAAAACACTGTATCTCACGAGCTTGTTTGACTACAGAACGGTTGTTAACCATCCTATAATCATGAAAGTTCTCCATGATGTACAGTTCACTGCCAGTATCTATTACACCGAAATTAGCCTTTAGTGCCTCCCAGAGCTCTTTGCCATCTTTGAAGTGCATGTACACATCAAACAGCTTGTTGTCAAGAACACTCAGAACGCATCCCACAGAGGCAAGATTGGTTTCCTTGAACTTGTTCTGATCTTGTTTAGATATAGTTCCTTCAGGTAAACCCTCACTAGCCTCGAATACTTTCAGATTTTGCAGCCACATAGTGGTCTTATACTGCCACCTCTTAAAATGAACACCGGTAAACTTTTCTGGCTTCATCGCATCAGCCAAGTGTCCCATGTTTATCTCAGAAAATTGCCTATAATAAGGTTTTTGGATTGTTAGATAATTAGGCGCAATTTCCATGATTAATTCCAGAATATTAAACATGACAATACCAGCTACTAGCACATGTAACTCGAACATACTAGATGTACTAAACAACAAGATGAACGGAAACATGCAGCATCTAAACATGTACTCGCAGAACATGATGAATAACCAGACAGCAACACGTCGCACGTACCGTTCAATTGCAGTAGTCACAGCAGTAACCTTGGGGAGGATTGATCGAAGCAGACGGCGGCAAATACGACGATAGGCAGCACCGCCCGATTTGGATGGAAGACGACCCGTGATGAAGAACTCGAGTAGTCGTGCAGAGCGCTTCCCAAAAGCCTTATTCGCCTTCTCCCGTACAGGATCACAAAGGCGAGTGGTTCCGGAGACCTGCTCTCCCGTTCGCCGGCAAGCGGGATGGAGTAGACTACGGTGGCGACGCAAGGCAGAGAGGAGGCAAAACCCTAGATTGGTTTTCGGTGCGTTCGTGGTGGAAGCCGCACTGGCATATAGAGCGGCTCGGGAATCCCGCATAGGGCACATCGTGGATCAAGCCCACGTGCGCACGTTCGGGTTAGGCTAACTGTTGACACGTTTGTCAAAACCGCACAAGTTTTCCCAAGCAGCAAAAATAAAGCTCTGCTCGGCGAGATTCCCGCAACCCGCAGCGCACGCGCGTCGTGACGAGACGAGACAGACGGACGGACGGGCGGGCTGGCGGCGGCGTCATCATTAGAGGAGCACGCGTGTAGTTCTCCTCTTCTCACTCACTTTACTAAGTGGTGAACCACTCCACCTTATAAGGTGGTGTAACTCTCCTCCAACTTTCCATGTAGGACTAAACTTTAGCTCCCACTCCACTCATATGTGAGCTGCCACCAAATTGGGCTAAATCACACATGGGGTTCCACACACATGGGCTTTGAGATTTAGGGCTAAATTGAAATCACATATGGGCTTAAATAAATTAGCCCATTATTTCTAACAAGGCGGAGCTCTAGAAAAAGAACAGAAAAAAATATTATAGAAATGCATAATTTAAAAGAAATGACATGGAACAGTCAGGGTTTTAGAGATCCTGCGAAACATAATTTTGTGAAGGAATCTATTGGGGACCATCATTTAGACTTCATTGCCTTCCTGGGGACAGCAAGGTCTAACTTTGCGACCCCATTTTTAAAAAACCTCGCGGGAGGAGTGGACTTTGTATGGTTTTGTTTACCACCTCATGGTAGATCCGTGTAGCACCCCGCTAAAACCACTACTAGAAAATCACGTGTTGTTTTTATTTTTGTGCATCATCATGACCACATGCTCATGTCATCATGCCACATTGCATTTGAGCATCGTCATGTCATCTTGCATTTGTTTGCCTAAAAGACTATCTTTGTTCTCTAAATACCCTCGTCTTTATTCAAATCAAAACTCCGGTGTTTCTAGATATTTTGTTTTGTATAAAAACTATTTATAAAGATGTTTTAAAATAAAACAATGTTTTCGGGGTGGCAGTCCAGCCGATTGGGCCAGAGGCCCAACCAGCCGGTCCAACCCATCTAGACCCAAACCCTAAATCTATGTAGTCCAAACCCTAACCTGACCTACACCTAGTCCCACCCCTGCCGCCGCCACACAAGAAACACAACGCCCACACGCAGCCATCGGCACGTCCACCACTCCATCACACGGGCCCCGTAATCCTGTGCAGCGCACGTCACGCTCGCTCACCGTGCCGCTCCCTGGCCCACCTCCTCACGCGTACAACCCATGCCAGCCCCACCCTCTCAACCTATGCTCCGTCATGACCCGGCCCCACCCCGACCGATCCGGCTCGCCCTTTCCTCTCTGATCCCGCGAGCCCCCGCTCCCCACACGCGCTTCCCGACCCCACACGGGTCCCACCCAGCACATCGCTCCTGCACGCCACCTCCTCTTCCTTCCTCGCATTTCCCTTTTTCCTTGCATCGCCTTTGCCTTCGCTCCTCTCTGCCGTCGCAAGCAGCTTCTCTCTTCGATCCCGACCCCATCCAGCGAACTAGCCCGACTGCTGCCAGGCGCCGCCGCCAACAAGGTCACGCCAACGCCGTCCGTGCGAGGCCCCGATCGAGCCACCACACCACCGTATCCCTCCTCTACTTACCCCGCCGGCCTTCCTCGGCCCTGGCCTCCTCTCCGAGCTCCTCTCCCTGTCGCCTGTCCCCGCCTCGCTGGAACCCGGTCCGGCCTGCGCCGCCTCTCTCTGCTTCCTAGTGTGGCCTCGAACTTCCCCTTCCCCGGCGCCTCATCGGGTTCGCTCGCGCTTCGCCTCCCTGAGCAGCGACCGCCCCCGCGCAGGTCCGCCTCTGCCTTCTCCCACGCCCTCGCCGTGGCCTCCGTATCCGTTGGCCTCGACCCTGGAGAGCCCTATCCTGCCTGCTATTCGCAGATGCTGTAGACGCTCCTGTTCCCACCCTGGCATCGGGGTGCCCTTCACCTAAGCTCTCTTGCCATCAAGCTGCACGTGCGCACGTCGCCTGGTCATCGCCCTCTCTTCATTGGTGTCTCTCTTGTCAGTGTTTGTGGTATGTGGCTACCGTTCTTGTGCTTGTGGTTTCTGATGCGACACCTGATGCTGTCCTGAGGCTTGTCAATATCGACATGTTGGTGTGGTTTGTGGCAGATAGTGGGTCACTGCAGAGATGGTTGTTCGCCTCTGGACACGTGTGTCGTAGTCAAGATCTTCAAAGGGACAACCCCGATGTCTACTTCCTCGGTGTTGCCAACGACGTACACTGAAATCTACCGACACCGAGAACCAAGCCCGACACCAACAATTGAAGATGGCAACCCCCAAGTTCTCCTTCACAGACGGCAAGTTCGTCGATATGGAGTCCGAGACCAGACCCGAACCACATCGAAGACCAAGATCGTCGATACCCTAATGTGATTCCCTTTCCGAGATCCCTATTTTATAATATGACATCTATCTTGTGCATATAAATTATTCATGCTTGGATACATGTTTGGTGGTTTGGGGGCATTATGGCGATTCACTCATAATTAAATATGGAGCGCATATGCGGGTTATTCCTGTCTATTAACGCCTCCATTTAATTTGTGTAGCAAACTGATGCCATGTTTTGCCTTATTAAGTCAACATTTAAATTGCGGGTTATGTAAATAACTTGAATCTTTTATTTAAATGTTGGGACCCCAGTTCCGCTTAATATTTCCTAGTTGCATCGTACCTTTGCCATGTCATGCATCATACATGCATCATGCCCGATCTTCTACCGTAGTATTAAATAGTGCATCCGATGTTTCTTTTAGCCTCTGCTTCTTCACGGACTAGGCCGTTGAGTTGATGTGAGTATCGGCAAGTCCTTCGGATAATGTATCTTCGGCAGTGTTTTCCAGGCGAGCATTCTTCCCCTTTCTACCTATTTTGCATTTATAGACTTTACTTCCTCCTGTTGATCTAATGCTATCTGTGTCGCGATGCTTTAGTGTTCCGTACCAGATATATCCCTTGCAGCCTTTATATTGCCTTGGACACATCCTATTACCTGTTGCTTGATAGATAGTCAGTCTTGCGAGTCGTAGTCTCTTGCTGATGTGCTGGTTCGCGTCGTTCTCGTTCCACCATTGATGGAAGGTTGGTTTATGTCTAATGGTAGAGAAGCTTTACGGTGGAGTTGATCATGACTTTAAATACAACTATTATATTGCTAGGATAACTAATGAAAGAGGCACTGATACATTGCAAATGTATCTATAATTTTTGATGTTCCATGCTTAGTTTTATCTACTTTCTTATGTTTTGTTCCAACTTTGGAGTACTTTTTATACACTTTCTGGGACTAACCTATTAACAAGATGCCACAGTGCTAGTTGCCTATTTTCTGGTATTTTTGGTTCCAGGATGTCAGAAAATGAATATTCTCGGAATTGGACAGGAAAAAAGCCAAAGTTGATATTTTACCGGAAGACTCACGAAGCCAGAAGACGAGACGGAGAGGGGCCATAGGGTGGCCACACCATGTGGTGGCGTGAGCTAGCCCTGGCCGCGCCACCAGGTGGTGTGGGCCCCCTGGCCGCCCACCGACCTTGTCTCTTCGCCTATAAGAAACCCCCCGATGCATAAACCCTAAATGTCCAATCAGAAATCCACGAAAAGTTCCATAGAACCGCCGCCACCAATGGGGAGATTCGGGGGGACCGAAAGTCTCTGTTCCGGCACCCTGCGGGGACGGGGAAGTGCCCCCTGATACATTGCAAATGTAACTATAATTTTTGATGCTCCTTGCTTGGTTTTATCCACTTTCTTGTGTTTTGTCCACACTTTGGAGTACTTTTCATATGATTTCTTGGACTAACCTATTAACAAGAGCCATAGTGCCAGCTACCTGTTTTCTACTGTTTTTGGTTCCAGGAAAGTCAAAAAATGAATATTCTCGGAATTGGACGGGACAAAAGCCAAAGTGCCTATTTTTCCAAAAGACTCACGGAGCCAGAATACGAGACGGAGGAGGGCCAGGGCCTGGCCACACCACCCCCAGGCGTGGGCTGGGCCTGGCCGTGCCAGGGCATGGTGTGGTGGCCCCAGGCATCCCCTCGGTCTCCCTCTTCGCCTATAAGAAGCCTTCTTACCTAAAAACTTTGGGGGGTTCGACGTTTTTCCACGAAAAGTTCTACTGCGCTGCCGCCACCGAAGGGGAGATTCGAGGGATAGAAAGTCTCTGTTCCGGCACCCTGCCGAGACGTTGAAGTGCTCCCGGAGCCATCTCCATCGATCTCCACCATCATCTTCATCAACCATCCATGTTTCCCCCATCTATGAGTGAGTAATCCCCCGCTGTAGGCTATGGGGATGGTAGGGATTGGATGAGATCGTTCATGTAATGGCATCAGATTGTTAGGGCATGGTGCCTAGTATCTTTTATTAGTACTTTATGACTTTGTTGCGACTTGTTGTGCTTAAGGCTTGTCACTAGGGCCCGAGTGCCATGATTTCAGATCTGAACCTATTATTGATTCATTATGATAGTATTGTTTTTGGTCTTATCTACAAGTTGTATACACACATCGTTGTCCGGAACCTATGGCCCCAAAGTGATAGAAATCGGGATAACCGGAAGGGAAAGGCTTTGATGTGAGGATCACATGTGTTCACGGAGTGTTAATGCTTTGCTCCGGTGCTCTATTAAAAGGAGCACCTTAATTGCCAGTAGTTCCCTAGAGGCCCCGCTGCAAACGGGCTGGCAGGACAAAAGATGTTGTGCAAGTTCTCATTGCGAGCACATATGACTATATATGGAACACATGCCTAGGATTGTCTAGTACTTGGGTGCTTTATCTTATTTATCTGCAATTGCCCTATGTTTTGATTGCTATGTGAATTGTCATGTCCATGCAACGCCCGTCCATCCATCCCTATGCCTACCGCACTGGAATCCCACTGTTTACTGCTTTTGTTACTACTGTCTTTGCTATA
The DNA here is from genome assembly GCA_910589775.1 of Avena eriantha. Lineage (NCBI taxonomy): Eukaryota > Viridiplantae > Streptophyta > Magnoliopsida > Poales > Poaceae > Avena > Avena eriantha. The sequence goes on from OU342745.1 coordinate 477,370,326, forward strand.
CTACTGCTGTTACTTTGCTATTCCTACAACAAAACTGTTGCTACTGATAAACTGCTGTGAGCAAGATTGTTTCTAGGTGTAGCTGAATTGACAACTCAGTTGTTGAGGCTTATAAATATTCTTTGGCTCCCCTTGTGTCGAATCAATAAATTGGGTTTCACTTCCCTCGAAAATACTGCGATACACCCCCTATACTTGTGGGTCATCAAGACTATTTTCTGGCGCCGTTGCCGGGGAGCATAGCTTTATTTATTAAGTTCACTTGGAATCACTATTGTTCAAGCTAATTTTATGTTTCTCCTTGTTTGCTTGTTTCTTTATCAAAAATACAAAAAAAATTAGTTCGTACTCTAGTTATTATTTTCGTTGGTCTGTTATTGTCTTGATTTATCATGCTTGTTGTCAATGGTTGGTTTCTTCGAAACTGAATCTTATTGGCAAGGCGGGTTCACGGAAGATGAAAAATATTATTATAAGGAACACCGCTTGTCACAAAAAGGGAAACACTTATGGGGACAAATTGATAGATTGTATACCGTTGCAAGAAATGTGTGCTCTACTTATAATGTTACTTATTGCCTTGATAAATCTTGTTGCTGTAGGAGGAACAAACACCTCCCTTTTCAATGTGAGTATGATGATAATGTTACCATATCTTCCTATGTTAAGGGAAATTATGACCTTTATGATGTGGAACAAATTGAGGAATTTATTGCTTGCAAGGGTGCACTTGAACTTGCTAGTTTGCTTGAAAATATTGATGATTCACCTTATAAGTATGAGGTTTATGGTATACTTAAAGTTTGCTTTGATAATTACAAGGATGAAAATGGCTATATTCTTGAATATTTTAATAGATGCTTTCCACAAATGGAAGAGACAAATGCCTTGCAGGATCCTATGGAAGAAGAAATTGATGAACCTGAAATCTCATTAGATGAAAAAGAGAAGGAGAGTGATGAACAAAAGCAGGAAGAATGGATTAGCTACCGATACCTACCTTCTAATGAGAGTAACTCTTTATCCCTTACATTATTTGATTGTCCCCCATGCTTACTAAAGAAGGATGAATGTTATGTTCCCGATGATTCTTTTGAAGATGTTTATGATAAAGCTCTAGTGCTTGTAGATCATGAAAAGAATGCTTTATGTGATAGTTATATTGTTGAGTTTATTCATGAGGCTACTGAAAATTATTATGAGAGAGGAAAATATGGTTGTAGAAGTTTTCATGGTATTGAAACACCTCTCTATGTGCTGAAAGTTTTGAAGTTACTCTTGTTTTATCTTCCTATGCCTGTCACTTTGTTATTTGCTTACACGATTCCTATGCATAGGAAGTGGGTCAGACTTAAATGTGTTTTGAATTTGCTTCTTGATGCTCTCTTTTAGTACAATTCTTATTTCTTATGTGAGCATCCTCTCAAACTATTATGCCTGAAGATGATATTATGTCTATTATTCTTGGGAGACCTTTTCTTAAATACTGTAGGAGCTATTATTAATTGTAATCAATGGAAGGTGACTTTCAATGAGAATGACAAGGAACATACTGTCTATTTCCCCAAGAAGATTGAAAGGACTTATGGTTTTGAATTCAATTAAACATGTTGAGGGCATTCAAGTTGGAGAAATATATTGTCCCATACCAAGAGAAAAATTTGAAACTATTATGATTGGGACCATTGCTATCAAGGTTGAGGTAACATAATCATTAGTGGAATACAAAGTTTTGTCTCATATGAAATTGTTTTGGCAACAAGACCTGATCAACCTTGTTAACAAAAGGATTTCATTGAACAAAACAGTGTTTTCACCATGATTATCTCCACTTACTTCTATTCTATCCATTTTAGTTTTTCCTTATGCCTAACTTAAAGGCGTTAAAGAAAAGTACTTATTGGGAGGTAACCCAAAAGTTTTAGATGAGTCTTAGAAGTTATGACCTCAGTAATAACCTCAGTAATTACCTCAGTAATAACCGCTCCTTATCCTTTTTATTTGCTTTTCGTGCCAAGATTAACCTCTAATAAGAGAGAAGTAATGATTGGGAAAGTTGTTGTCCCGGAACAGATTTCTGTGCTTCACCATAAAATTTCGTGAGAGAGATATGTATGTAGGATTGAGCTGTAATTTGTTGTGCTTCTGACCCAGGTTGTTTTATAACTTTCATTAGTTCAACACTTTTTTATTTGAGGAGCAGAAGGTCTTCGAAAAAATTCGTCTTTACCTGCTGGTCTGTTTTGACAGATTTCTGCCATTTTCTGCATTTGCTTCTTGTTGGTTCCTTCTTGAGTTCTTTTGGGGAATTGAGATTTTTGAGGGAAGTGCTACAATAGCTAGTGTTCTAATGGAAGTTTATTTGGTGTTAGAACTGAACCTTAAGACTTATTTATCTTGAGTGCACTAATGTTCCTAATAAAGATTGTGTGAAGTTTTGTATGAAGGAAGATTTTTAGGTGTATGGAAGGAATGAGTAATGAGATGAAGGATGGACTAAAGCTCAAGCTTGGAGATGCCACGTGGGTCACCCCAATAAATATCCAATAAGTACAAGCGTCAAAGCTTGGGGATTCCCAAGACATCCCCTTCTTCATCAATAAAAATCCCAGGTTTCTTCCAAACACTTCATTTTTATTGTTTCATGCACAGTTGTGTTGTTCTTGGAGCGTCTTGTTTTTCGTTTTCTTTTTGGTTTTTAGTTTGCGTGGTTTGCTTAGTTTTCTGAATAAATTGGATGGACCTCCCCTTTTATACATTGGTGTTCAAATGGTTTGGTTTGGTTTGGAAAAGAGTAGGAAAGCTCATGCTTAAGCGGTAAAGAGAGCTTGTTTTTGACTGTGGCCTATGCTCTATCATGCCATGCTTGATATTGTTTTGGCTTTATGTTTAGTATTCTTTGCTGTAGCATGACTTGTTATAAACAATTGAGATTGCTTAATGTGCCTTGGATGAATCATGCGTTGTTTTAGCATATTAAAGCATAGTATAGTGGTATTCTCCTTTGATGCTTTATTTGGGTTGACTTGCCACATGCTCACACCATGTTATGACTATCTCAAGTCACCATAAACCTTTATGATCCTTTAGTTTTCAACTTGTAGTATCACTTTATGCTTTGATCAATGTTGTTTTGTCCCTCTGCATGATTTTGGCCATTATTGCTCTCTCGTTTGTCGCTCCCTTACTATTGCTAGCCTTCACTTCCACTGAGTGTTCTACTCATGTTTCGAACTTCCTAAACCAAATATTTCCAAAGTGTCCACCATACTACCTATTAGCATCATTTGCTACTCCCGTGCATATTCAATATGCCTTGTTTTCTTCCGAATAAAATGTTTGCTTGTTTTGGGAAAATTAGTTAGTAAAGCTCTCACGAACTTGATGGCACACTTTATTTCCTGCACTTAATAAACCTGAACCATTGTGAACTCTCCATGAAAGTTATATGCTTGCAAATTATAGGCTAGGGATTAGTAGAACCGTGCTGTCACGAGGAACGCTTTCAACACTTGTAAATATATACCCAGTTGATACCTTGCTCTTTTGTTTGCGGATGTCGTCGGTGTGAAATAAAAGGGGAGCTCGTAAGTCCATGGAGTTATGTATGTGTGTTAGAGAAACGCCTGGGCCGCTGGTCTAATCCATGCTGACATGGTGGAAACCTGCAGCGTAACCATAATGATATCTATGAATTATTCTTATTATAAAAAAAGAGAGAGATAGCTATTGAGAAAAAGAAAAAAAGAGTTTTATGAAAAGAGGAAAGAGAGAAAAAATCACCATTTTCCCATGGTAAATAAGAAGATTCCTGAGATACTCATTGTCTGCTTGCCTTGTCGTTTTGATATGGGGATTCTTCCATATCATCGGGCAAGGGGTACCCCGTTGGCGGTTCTCAATTATACGCACATACTTACGATGACAAGAACTTACCAGTAACTAAAGTCAGAAAATGAATATTCTCGGAATTGGACGGGACAAAAGCCAAAGTGCCTATTTTTCCAGAAGACTCACGGAGCCAGAATACGAGATGGAGGAGGGCCAGGGCCTAGCCACACCACCCCCAGGCGTGGGCTAGGCCTGGCCATGCCAGGGCATGGTGTGGTGTGTTGGGTCCGCAGCATAGAAAACAAAAAATTTCCTACGATGAGAACTATACGCCAAGATCTATCTACTAGATACAGAGCAACGGGTGGACATACATCCATGGAGAACTTACCCTTGAAGACAACGAGTTTTGTTAACGAGTAGGAACTCGTGGTTGATGTAGTCGTACGCTTGCCGATCTCAAGATCGTGTGGAAGTTCGACAGGTCCAGCAGCTCCAGCACCATCAGGTACAGCACCATCAAGTCCAGCACCGCAAAGTAGCGGTGCATCCGTGATTGCACACACATTCGGTCCACCGAACAACCTCCGCCTCCTCGCTCCAGCGATGCAGTGGAAGCAGCAACTCCTTTCGAGATAAAGCCACCGGGAACATGTATCTCGCTAATCCGAGACCATGGGGAATAACTAGAGGGAGAAGAGAACCTTCACGAGGAGGTGGTGCAAGATGAGAGGAGGGAGTGGGGGGCCTTTTATAGGGAGAGGGGGGCAGCCCCTCACCATGGCCGGCGGCCAAGGGAGGTGCCCCACCTCTTCCACATTCATGTGGGTGGAGCCCCCACTCACATAATTAGCCACCCACTCAAAATTCCACTCACCTCCATTAAATTTCCACCCAATTTAATGCAAGTTCTCATTAAATAAAACACTTTTATTTATTTTATTCAGAATTTTGTCAATTACATTAATTAACAAACATTCACATAAAACCCCCTGCAACATTTCAATATCACATGCAAAACTAGTTTCTGCAATTTCACCCGAAACGATTCCGGTTACCATCAAAATGATTCCAGCGCTTTCTTAAATCTTTATCTGAAACATATTTGCTCCAAATGGTGTCGGTATCCCTTAAGTTTGTCACCCTATGGTTCATGAATAATCAGCAGCGGGACCTGGAGATCCGTACTGACTCCCACATATTCAACGATGACTCTTGTGATCGTGTTAACCTTTAACGTTGTAACTAAATCCCTTTGTCTCGCGATATATTACATGTCTGAGATTTGATCATCGGTATCCAAATACCTAGTTTGATCTCGTTACCGACATGCACTCTTTTCTCGTTCCCGTGATATAACATTCTAGTGATCACATCACTTGCTTGCAAGCTATTTCAATGTGATATCACCGAGAGGGCCCAGAGTATATCTATCCAACATCGGGATGGACAAATCCCACTCTTGATCCATGAGCCTCAACATAACACCTTCGTAGCACTGAACCCACCTTTATAGTCACCCTATTACGGTGTGACGTTTGATGTTATCAAGATATTCTTCCGGTGTTAGTAATTAACATGATCTCATGGTCTAAGGACTAAGATTACTTCGTATGATGTTATAGCAATATAAACATAATGACTCTGATCGTAATGCTATACTTCGGATGAATGTTCATCACATCATTCCACCAATGTTGTGACCTCGTTATTAACGACATCCAATGTCCATGATCAGGAAACCTTGATCATCTTGTTAATCAACGAGCTAGTTTATAAGAGAGGCATAACTAGGAACTTTCCTTTTGTTTATTAAACACACATGTATTAACGTTTCCAAATCAATACAATTATAGCATGGAAAATAAACATTTATCATAAACAAGGAATAAGATAATAACCACTTTATTATTGCCTCTCGGGCATATTCCCTTCAGTCTCCCACTTGCACTAGAGTCAATAATCTAGTTTGAAAAACTTTGCGTATTGAACACCTATGGCTTTCTGGTGTTGCATATACGCGATTGCTAGTGGTTAACATAATCTCCTGCTCTGACAGTTTTAGTTCCGTGTGTATTTGCATGTCTTTGCGTCTCTACGCATCACTCATTCTCAAATGAGATGGCATTGTATAAATTTGGTCCTTTGGTAGACCTTTAGTTCGTTCGGGTTAAAATATGTTGATACTATTGTCACACAATATATCTTCATAGTATTAGCCCACTTTGAACCACACCTAGTTTGATAACAAACTACTTAACACAAATGCCCTGCTATGCTGCTACTATAGCAGTCATATACTTAGCCTTTTGTTGTAGTATCCGTCACAATGTCTCAACTTTGGAATTCATCTAAATCCATCATGGAACATCCTTTCCATTACATTGTGCCACCCATAGTCTAAATTGAGATAAATTTAATTTGTATCTTGTGACAAAACTAGTATCAATGTAACACTTTACAATGAACTACCTTTAACTATTTGTCACTTATATATTATATATTCTTAGTTCTTCCAAAAGCTCATAAGAATATCTTTACTATTGTCCAATCATCATCTGATGAATCATTCTGGTATATGCTCATAACATTTAGAGCATAGGACATTATGGTTATATACATATCAAGGGATAATCGATCAAAATCTTCATGTGATTTTACTCACCAAGTGTTGAAACACTTGAATTTTGATACAATCCTTTCCATGCAGCAAGAACCTTTCTTGTTGTTTCAATATTGAACCCTGTCAATATCTCATATATGTATGTCTGGCACAACCATATTAGCGCCTTAATCTATCCATATAGATATTGATGCCTAATATTCTGGGTTTGCCCAAGTCTTTCATCGAAATCTTATTTTAATGAAATCCTTAACTTGTGTCAATTCAAGATAAATCATTTCCAATCAACAATATGTCCTCTACATAATGTATTAGAAATATGTCTCAGTGCTCCCACTTAATTTCTTGCAAATGCAAGCATCTTCATCATCTCCGATGAATTTAAACTCTTTTAATAGTTTCATCATGGTGAAGATTCCAACTCCGCTATGCTTACTTCAACTATTGAAGTTTACATGCCCTTTTAGCACCCTTTTAATTAACAAAACCCTTCGGACCATGTCATGTACATGTCCTAGGTTACCATTCTATTAGAAGAACCTTGTTTTGTTTATGCAACTACCATATACCAAATTATATGTAGTGGTTGCTACATTAATCCGTCAAGACTATATATCGCTATGAAAGATCAAATCTTGTCATAGTCAACTCCTTGAACATTGTCGTAAACTTCTTTCCGACATGTTGACTATTTCATAGATGTTAAACGTCCATGTCTTATTTCTTTATAAATCCAAACACGATCGATAGGCTTCACGCCTTTTCGGAGGGTCTTCCAAGTTCAGAAACTTGATTTCTCGTGTATGGATACTATCACGGATTCTATGACTTCTAGTCATTTTATGGAGTCAGGGCCCATCATCACTTCTTTGCATGCAGTCGGTTCATCATTGTCAAAACAATAACGACTTCTCTTTCAAATCTTACTATTTGATTCTTACCGACCCACATGGTTCAATAAGAACTCTAATCTCCAAGATTACACCCTTTGTAATCACGGGAGCCATGAGCATTGTGGCCGCCACCGGGACACTTTCCGGCGCTGCGCTACCCAGCACATATAGCTAAGGTTCAACAAACTTATCAAAGTTCTATTGTCCTCCCACATAACTTTTCACGAAAAATTCCTTCTCAAGAAACTTGACGTTCCAAGCGACAAACTCTTTTGTCCTCGGTGTTATGGAGGAATTCCCAACAAATTCTTTGGGATAACCTACAAAGACGTGCTTATCCGACTTTGGTTGTAAACATTCTACTTATGCATAGCATACCAAAATTTAAGAAAAGACAATTCGGGTTTTATCCCAAACCATAACTCATATGGTGTCATTTCAACGGATCACGATGGTGCTCTTTTCAGTGTAAAAGCGGCAATCTCTAAAGCTTTAATCTTTAAAACATAATGGCGGTTTTATAAATGACACCTTTGATCTTACCATGTCAAACAAGGTTTGATTTGATCTCTCGAACATACCATACTCCTTCGATTTATCGGGAAATGCAAATTCATGGAACAATTCCTGAAAACTTATGTGTTTTGCTAAACCTGTAACTCAAATATCTTGCTTGATGATCAAATCATAAACTCTTTTATTTTCTTGTTACAATGATTTTTCACTTCATCTTGAAAGTCTTTGAACAATTTTCAAATGTTTCATACTTCTTCCTTATTAAGTAAATATATAAATATATTCACTCAAATTTCCGGAGAAAGCATATGAAGCAAAAGGATCCATCGCATATGGCTACACATAATGGACTATATACATCAACATGCATAATATCCAATAAGTTAGTCATCCGTTCCTCTTTGGCCTATGGACAAAGTTTCAATTATCTCGAGGGAAGTTTCACAAGCATCAATTGATCAAAATCAAAAGACTCCAAAAATCCATCAAGATGGAGTTTCTTCATGTTTACTTTCCATTATAATTCAAACAGCGATGTGACTTCATAAGTGATCTTTCAATCATTTGTCTTGCGACATTTTAGCAATAGTATTTATGGATGTGATTTCTCCAACTAGACTTGTAAAAGTTCATCCATCCTTTATAGAATACGGTAATTATTTGAATAGCCATTGTTCTCATGATACCAGAACAAAATAACAATTATTTAAACAAATCTTGAAGGCTTGGTTTGATGACAACGAAAAACACAATAACACTTTATTTGTTTTCGATGAACATCATCACTCATTCTCTTGCTGGTTACTTAGGCCATTGTAGTTCATGAATTGCGTTGTCCTGTATGACACTTCATACCAACCAAGTCGGTATCCAATACCGGTATCCAATACCTAAGAACCATATTGTTTAACAAGCAAGGAATATAGCCATAACATGTATATCTTCTATATACCTAAGTTGGACATCTCCAACCTTTTATTTTCTGCCAAATATTTTATAGATTCCCTTTCAGCAATTCCTTTTCTTTTAAAACAATATATCAACATCAATAGTGGTGTCATCAACATGACACATGGTACAAAGCGTATATAGTCAAATACTAATACCTTTGGACTTGCACTTTGAAGTGGATCACCATCATCAAATGTTTGGTGTTCTTTCAAAAATCCATTCTTTAGTAATCTATTAGTGTAGTAAACATTTTACTTACATCTTCTATTCATCCTTATCATGACAACTTTCATGATCAAGCTACTATAGCCTATAAGGAAGAATCACGAGTATAATGTTAGTTCCCAACACCTTTTTGGGAGCTCCGGATGCCTAGCATCTCCATCCTTCACAAATTCTCATACAATATGAGAACATGTATTTTGCTAAATTATACTCTATCATAATGCAACCAAAAACATTGTTTCAGATATCACAATATCTTCCACACATGATGGTTCCTGAAACAATTCTTTCAGCTCCTAGAAAACCTTGATATTAATTTTTTTTGAATATCAATAATCATGGAGGCAAACATGATACTTTAGATACTAACATTGGAATTCTTACTCTTTATTTAATACTACTTATTAAACTTCATGGAGTAAATAGAGTTTGCTGAAAGTTTGCAATAGGACTTATAAACTTTAAATTGACATTCAAAACAATACGATACCAGTTCGTAAAGTAAATATCCAGAATTCTATAGTTCTATTATCTCAAATAAAACTAAGTATAAGGTAGTGAACAGATGCCAATGACTACAACAAATTATGCAAATTCACTTTGATTTAGTTTATGACAAATAGAGTTCAACTAATCCAAATTAGAAATGAACTCCCACTCAAAAACGACATCCCTCGTGCCTTTTTGGTGATTACATGAACCAAATCCACTACACCAAGTCCGATCATCACGTGAGTCGGTGTAGCTTCAAAGGCGAGCATCAATATGGTCATCACATCAACTATACGACTCATGCTTAACCTTTCGGTCCGTGTTCCGAGGCCATGTCTGTACATGCTAGGCTCGCCAAGTAAGAACCTTAGTATTCGCGTGTGTAAAACTGTCTTACACCCGTTGTATGAAAGCGTAGAGTCGAGTACACCCGATCATCACGTGATGCCTCAAAACACGATTCACAAAAACGGTGCATACTTAAGGAAGAACACATTTTATCTTGATATCTAAATGAGGGATCATCTTATAATGCTATCAATAGCGCCAAACTAGCAATATAAGATGCTAACATCTAATGTGTGAAGTGAGGTGATATGGTCCATGCATTTGATCTCTATCATTTACATCGTGGTATGATCTCTATCATTCCTTTGTGTGTAAGGCCAAGGTCTATGGAACTTACACGTTAAGTGAGTTGTAAGAGTATCTATCATGCATCTACTTACAACAATACCATATCAAGACACTAGCCCAGCAACGATCTAAACTAGACGTCTCTAATTTATTAATTGCATGTTTTACGTGGCTTAGGGCTTTCGGAGATAGAACCGGTCTCACCTACGAACATGAACCACAACGAGGATAACCAAGTTATTAGAAACTCATTGTAAATCAGATATTGACTATAGTAGGAGAGACAGACACCCGCCAGCCACTGATGCAAAACTAGTTGCATGTCAGTCGTGGTACCGGTCTCATGTACGATGACATGTAAGGTTGGTCCGGGCCGCTTCATCCCACTATGCCACCAATATCCAAAGTACATAGAAGATGCAATAACATGATCATCATCGCCCACATATAAACATATGTGTACTACCCGTGCAAAGCACCTACGTATAGATCAGGCTCTGATACCACTGTTGGGTCCGCAGCATAGAAAACAAAATTTTTCCTACGATGAGAACTATACGCCAAGATCTATCTACTAGATACAGAGCAACGGGTGGACATACATCCATGGAGAACTTAACCTCGAAGACAACGAGTTTTGTTAACGAGTAGGAACTCGTGCTTGATGTAGTCGTATGCTTGCCGATCTCAAGATCGTGTGGAAGTCCGACAGGTCCAACAGCTCCAGCACCATCAGGTACAGCACCATCAAGTCCAGCACCGCAAAGTAGCGGTGCATCCGTGATCGCACACACATTCGGTCCACCGAACAACCTCCGCCTCCTCGCTCCAGCGATGCAGTGGAAGCATCAACTCCTTTCCAGATAAAGCCACCGGGAACATGTATCTCACTAATCCGAGACCATGGGGAATAACTAGAGGGAGAAGAGAACCTTCACGAGGAGGTGGTGCAAGATGAGAGGAGGGAGTGGGGGGCCTTTTATATGGAGAGGGGGGCAGCCCCTCACCATGGCCGGCGGCCAAGGGAGGTGCCACCACCTCTTCCACATTCATGTGGGTGGAGCTCCCACTCACATAATTAGCCACCCACTCAAAATTCCACTCACCCCCATTAAATTTCCACCAAATTTAATGCAAGTTCACATTAAATAAAACACTTTTATTTATTTTATTCAGAATTTTGTCAATTACATTAATTAACAAACATTCACATAAACCCCCTGCAACATTTCAATATCACATGCAGAACCAGTTTCTGCAATTTCACCCGAAACGATTCCGGTTTCGATCAAAATGATTCCAGCGCTTTCTTAAATCTTTATCTGAAACATATTTGCTCCAAATGGTGTCGGTATCCCTTAAGTGTGTCACCCTATGGTTCGTGAATAATGTAGACATGATTGAGACCCCTCTCCGATCAATAATCAGCAGCGGGACCTGGAGATCCGTACTGACTCCCACATATTCAACGATGACTCTTGTGATCGTGTTAACCTTTAACGTTGTAACTAAATCCCTTTGTCTCGCGATATATTACATGTCCGAGATTCGATCATCGGTATCCAAATACCTAGTTTGATCTCGTTACCGACATGCACTCTTTTCTCGTTCCCGTGATATAACATTCTAGTGATCACATCACTTGCTTGCAAGCTATTTCAATGTGATATCACCAAGAGGGCCCAGAGTATATCTATCCATCATCGGGATGGACAAATCCCACTCTTGATCCATGAGCCTCAAAATAACACCTTCGTAGCACTGAACCCACCTTTATAGTCACCCTATTACGGTGTGACGTTTGATGTTATCAAGATACTCTTTCGATGTTAGCAATTAACATGATCTCATGGTCTAAGGACTAAGATTACTTCGTATGATGTTATAGCAATATAAACATAATGAATCTGATCGTAATGCTATACTTCGGATGAATGTTCATCACATCATTCCACCAATGTTGTGACCTCATTATTAACGACATCCAATGTCCATGATCAGGAAACCTTGATCATCTTGTTAATCAACGAGCTAGTTTATAAGAGAGGCATAACTAGGAACTTTCCTTTTTTTTATTAAACACACATGTATTAACGTTTCCAAATCAATACAACTATAGCATGCAAAATAAACATTCATCATAAACAAGGAATAAGATAATAACCACATTATTATTGCCTCTCGGGCATATTCCCTTCATGGTGGCCCCAAGCACCCCCTCGGTCTCCCTCTTTGCCTATAAGAAGCCTTCTTACCTAAAAACTTTGGGGGGTTCGATGTTTTTCCACGAAAAGTTCCGCTGCGCCGCCGCCACCGAAGGGGAGATTCGGGGGACAGAAAATCTCTTTTCCGGCACCCTGCCGGGATGGCGAAGTGCTCCCGGAGCCATCTCCATCGATCTCCACCATCATCTTCATCAACCATCAATCTGCCGAAGGCCGAGGGGGTTCCTTGGGGGGCCACTGATAAACTGCTGTGAGCAAGATTGTTTCCAGGTGCAGCTGATTCGACAACTCAGTTGTTAAGGCTTATAAATATTCTTTGGATCCCCTTGTGTCGAATCAATAAATTGGGTTTCACTTCCCTCGAAAATACTGCGATACACCCCGTATAGTTGTGGGTCATCACCCCCGAAGCCATCTCCATCGATCTCCACCACCATCTCCATCACCTTTGCTGATTCCCATGATGAGAAGGGAGTAGTTCTCTCTCGAGGCTAAGGGTTCTACCGGTAGCTATGTGTTCATCTCTCTCTCTATGCATGATCATATTGTGATCATGAGCTTGTAATCTATAGATCTACCTTGCTACTCAAGTGCTTTAATAGATATCTGCTCTCCCCATGTGTGTGCAAGTGACAGCGTGCACACCATGGTGGCACTTAGGCTAGAGATTACAAATACTTGTTATGAGTTATATTTGGAGTTGGATGTTTCTATGAAATTGTGGTGTTTGTTGGACTCATCTAATACTCAAGGTGACAGTGTGGGATTTTTTAGATGGGAAAGATGGACTTTGTGGTGTGCTGTTATAGCCTACCAACGATTAGAGTGCCCAACCGGAGAGTAGTTCAGCGTAGTATCATAAAGAGAAGATATTTATATGAGAGTGTTCACTAGTGAAAGTATGATCCCTAGGCCTTGTTTCTAAGCACTAAAATACCGTTTGCTATTAGATCTGTTACGTGTTTGCTTGCTTATATCTTTATTTCAGTTTTACCTTAGTCTTTTCCACGCCATCAAGTTATTTTCTATCACCGTTACCACTTATAATTATCCATACCACTTGTATTTCACTATCTCTTCGCCAAACTAGTGCACCTATACACCTGACAAGTGTATTTGGTGTGTTGGGGACACAAGAGACTTCTTGTATCTAGATTGCACGGTTGCTTGAGAGGGAATACCTTTGACCACTTCCTCCCTGAGTTCGATAAACCTTGGGTAATCCACTTAAGGGAAAACTTGCTGCTGTTCTACAAACCTCCGCACTTGGAGGCCCAACAACTGTCTACAAGAATAGAAGTGCGTAGATATCAGGCACCAGTGGGCAATATCTGTTATTTGGTTTTTCATGTCCACTTGTGTCCCGTAGGCCCCGAGTACTTGATACTTGTTCCTTGATTATTCGCACTATCCACATCCGGGAGACTCTACGAATCCCCCTTAGCCACATCTTGATTCATTTCTTATTTCTTGGGGCCACAAACTAGTTTGGGGCTTTATTACTATCCTATACTTTTGCCATGCTTTCCTTCTTTATTTAAGATTGTGCGTGGAGCACCTGTACTATTTTGGATCATGCCACAGTTTCGCGGTATCGACAAGCCCAGTCACACTTTCGGGTTCCCAGTCATTTACAACCGTCGTCACAAACCCTGGGTCCTTTCCGTAGCCGGCCAACTTCGTTGCGTGTAGCTTAGTGGGGTGGCCCCCTGAAATATTTTATGAATCCTATGATTGCTTTGTCGTTAAAGCCTCATTGGGTTTTGATTTGGTTTTTCCGAGGTTGATTGTGTGTGTGTTGCTATTTATGCACCCTGCAGGGTAAATCTTTCTGAAAGCCGTGTCCGCGGTTATGGACGACTTGGAGCACAGTATCTCGATCATAGACAAGCATAACTAAAGTAGTGCTATAAATATGACTTAATATCTGAATAGTAATCAACTTCACTACAATGGAATGGATAATAAAAGTGGCAACAACTGGTGGAACTAGGGTGTATCATGTCATGTTATACCTGTCTAGTAAGTATCACAACTCCAATGGAATGAAATGAAAGTGCCAACAACTGCTGGGTTTGGGATGTCACATGCTAATTGTATAAGTATTGCAACTACAACTGAGTTGTTAACTAAAACTGCCCACTGCTTATGATATCAGGATGACTCATGCTATATATATCTGACTAGTAAGTGCTACAACTATAATGGAATCAATAAAACTGCCAACCGTGTGAGTTCCTCGGTTTGACTTCCTCGTTTGGTCTCGAGGGGGAATACCAACATGGGTATGATTGGTGTTACTATCAGGTTGGATCCGGATAGGTCTTTCTTATCCCTCTCTAATAGCCGATAGTTGTATTGAGTCTCTATAGGTTGTTTAGTGCATGCTTCGCTGCCGCTTTAGTCCAGCATACCTATGTAGGCGAGGGCCGCCAAATTCTAGCCTCGCCATGTACTGGCCTCAGTACTGACGCTCCTCTTTTTTCCTTTGCCCTTTGTTGGCACCTCCTTTTGTTTTAGCAAGTTTGCGATCAACGTCGTTAGCAGGATTACCCTTCCGGCTTGGCCTGGGCAGGGTTATGGACGCCATTGGTTGTTCTTCAGGGCTCTTAGCCCCATTCGCATCTTATCCGTACTCGGATGTTGTATCGTTTTTAAGGTGATCTGGATCTTTGTATTATATATCTATATTCTTGACTCGTTGAGTCATTGTTGTATATATATGTTCTGCGGGTTCCATCGTGGACTATTGTGTAATGATATTACTTCGTTCTCCACCCGCACGCAAGTGCCTAGTGGGCATCTTTGAATCGTTTCCATGCGGGTTTGGCGGGAATCGCTGAAACTTGCATAGGGCCGATTCGAGGGTGTTACAAAGTGGTATAAGAGCTCAGCAGTTGCGATACCCCACTGGTCCATCCTGTAGGATAACCTAGCTAACGGCCGATGTAGAGTGTCAAAACTATTTTTGCAAAATCGCTTGGATAAATCTGACTAGGTCTGCTTTTACTCCTTACCCCATATGCTATTATCCTCTTACCTCTGCGTGTTTTGAATCTACTCTTATCTTTTCTTCGAGTCCAGGATTTCCCGTGCTTGGGTTTCCGTCGTACCTCATGGTTTCTCTTTCTCCCTTTTATAACGTTGGTGCTACAACCATCTAATCTGCATCTCGTTGTTGTACCATTCATCCAATCTTTCTGTTATTGAACTCTTTATCTGTATCTGCACCTTGACGGATATCCGTAGGTTGAAAAACATATGAGAAGGATGAGTATTGGTAAAGTTGGAGTATACCTTGAGCATGTGTTGTTCATGCCAATGGAACCATCGCGAAACCTAATCATTGTGTCTTTTCTTACGATTATCTTTGTATCTTCCGGTGTTTCCTTTCTCGACGACATCATCTACGCCAGATCCGACGAAGAGCCTGCATCACTCCTTTGTTTCCGAACATCGCTTGTGAAGATCTTCAGTCTGAATTTCGAGAGTTGGTTGCATAATTCTCATATTCATGTGTAGAGTAATGCTTTGGGTGCGTGATGGACTGATCACCATCCGACTACTCTTATCATTCGCTCTTGTACATTGAATCGGTGGATCAAGCTATTTTACTCCTTCCACATAAGTTAGAGGTGGCCTTACCTTGTGAGACCTCGACCTTTGTCTTTGTTTCTCCGGAGTGTTCTCTCGACGAACTTGAGCAACGACCTCTTGTTGGTGGTGTCACTAATTTCAAGATGAAGAAAGAATCTTTGTTAGTGGCGTCGCGAGGATCTACACGAAGCGAGAAGATTCAGATCATCAGCCTTCTGCTCGTACCATGAGGCGGATCTCGAGGGCGAGATCCATTGTTAGTGGTGTCGAATTGTAGCAGCCCGCTAAAACCACTACTAGAAAATCGCGTGTTGTTTTTATTTTTGTGCATCATCATGACCACATGCTCATGTCATCATGCCACATTGCATTTGAGCATCGTCCTGTCATCATGCATTTGTTTGCCTAAAACTATTTTTCTAAAAGCCTATCTTTGTTTTCTAAATACCCCCATCTTTATTCAAATCAAAACTCCGGTGTTTCTGGATATTTTGTTTTGTCTAAAAACTATTTATAAAGATGTTTTAAAATAAAACAATGTTTTTGGGGAGGCAGTCCAGCCGATTGGGCCAGAGGCCCAACTAGCCGGACCACCTACCACCCGGTCCAACCCATCTAGACCCAAACCCTAAATCTATCTAAGCTAAACCCTAACCTGACCTACGCCTAGTCCCACCCTTGTCGCCGCCGCACAAGCAACACAACGCCCGCACACAGCCAGCGGCACGTCCACCACTCCATCACGCGGGCCCCGCAATCCCGTGTAGCGCACATCGCCCTCGCTCACCCTGCCGCTCTATGGCCCCACCTCCTCACGCGTACAACCCACGCTAGCCCTGCCCTCTCACGCTATGCTCCATCGCGACCCGGCCCCACCCCGACCGATCCACCTCGCCCTTTCCTCTCTGATCCCGCGAGCCCCTGCTCCCCTCACGCGCTTTCCGACCCCGCGCGGGTCCCACCCAGCACATCGCTCCTGCACGCCACCTCCTATTCCTTCCTTGCGTTTCCCTTTTTCCCCTCACCATTGTTGCCTTTGCTCCTCTCTGCCGTTGCCAGCGGCTTCTCTCCTTGATCCCGACCGCATCCACCGAACTAGCCCTGCTGCTGCCAGGCGCCGCCGCCAGCACGGTCACGCCAGCGTCGTCCGTGCGAGGCCCTGCTCGAGCCACCACACCACCGCCTCCCTCCTCTGCTCACCCTGCCGGCCTTCCTCGACCCCGGTCTCCTCTCCGAGCTCCTCTCCCCGTCGCCTGTCCCCGCCTCGCTGGAGCACGGCCCGGCCCACGTCGCCTCTCTCTGCTTCCTGGTGACGCCTCAAACTTCCCCCTCGCTGGCGCCTCATCGGTTCCGCTCACGCTCTGCCTCCCTGAGCCACGACCGCCCCCACGCAGGTCCGCCTCTGCCTTCTTCCATGCCCTCGCTGTGGCCTCCGTATCCGTTAGCCTCGACCCTGGAGAGCCCTATCCTCCCCGCTATTTGCAGATGTTGCAGACGCTCCTGTTCCCACCTCGGCATCATGGTGCCCTTCACCCGAGCTCTCCGACCATCAAGCTGCACGTGCGCTCGTCGCCTGGTCATTGCCCTCTCTTCATTGATGTCTCCCCTGTTAGTGTTTGTGGTATGGGGCTACCGTTCTTGTGCTTGTGGTTTCTGATGCGACACCTGATGTTGTCCCGAGGCTTGTCAATATCGAGATGTTGGTGTGGTTTGTGGTAGATAGTGGGTCACTGCAGAGATGGTTGTTCGCCTCTGGACACGTGTGTCGTAGTCAAGATCTTCACAGGGACAACCCCATGATCTACTTCCTCGGTGTTGCCAAAGACGTACACTGAAATCTACCAGCACCGAGAACCGAGCCCGACACCGACAATTGAAGATGGCAACCCCAAGTTCTCCTTCACAGATGACAAGTTCGTCGATATGGAGTCTGAGACCAGACCCGAACCACATCGAAGCCCAAGATCATCGATACCCTAATGTGATTCCCTTTCCGAGACCCCTATTTTATAATATGACATCTATCTTGTGCATATAAATTATTCATGCTTGCATACATGTTTGGTGGTTTGGGGGCATTATGCCGATTCACTCATAATTAAATATGGAGCGCATATGCGGGTTATTCCTGTCTATTAACGCCTCCATTTAATTTGTGTAGCGAACTGATGCCATGTTTTGCCTTGTTAAGTCAACATTTAAATTGCAGGTTATCTAAGTAACTTGAATCTTTTATTTAAATGTCGGGGCCCCGGTTCCGCTTAATATTGCCTAGTTGCATCGTACCTTTGCCATGTCATGCATCATACATGCATCATGCCCGATCTTCTGCCGTAGTATTAAATAGTGCATCTGATGTTTCTTTTAGTCCTTTGCTTCTTCATGGATTAGGCTGTTGAGTTGATGCGAGTATCGACAAGTCCTTCGGATAATGTATCTTCAGCAGTGTTTTCCAGGCGAGCATTCTCCCCCTTTCTACCTATTTTGCATTTATAGCCTTTACTTCCTCCTGTTGATCTAATGCTATCTGTGTCGCGATGCTTTAGTGTTCCATACTACATATATCCCTTGCAGCCTTTATATTGCCTTGGACACATCCTATTGCCTGTTGTTTGATAGATAGTCAGTCTTGCGAGTCGTAGTCGCTTGCTCATGTGCTGATTCGCGTCGTTGTCGTTCCACTATTGATGGAAGGTTGGTTTATGCTTAATGGTGGAGATGCTTTACAGTGGAGTTGATCATGACTTTAAATACAACTATTAAATTGCTGGGATAACTAATGAAAGTGGCACCGGTGGGCAATATCTGTTATTTGGTTTTTAAGTTCCACTTGTGTCCCGTAGGCCCCGAGTACTTGATATCTGTTCCTTGATTATTCGCACTATCCACATCTGGGAGACTCTATGAATCCCCCTTAGCCAGAGCTTGATTCATTTCTTATTTCTTGGGGCCACAAACTAGTTTGGGGCTTTATTACTATCCTAGACTTGTGCCATGCTTTACTTCTTTATTTAAGATTGTGCTTGGAGCACCTGTACTGTTTTGGATCATGCCACGTTTTCGCGGTATCGACAAGCCCAGTCACACATTCGGGTTCCCAATCGTTTACAGCCATCGTCAGAAACCTGGGTCCGTTCCGGAGCTGACCAACTTCGTTGCGGGTATCTTAGTGTGGTGGCCCCTTGAAATATTTTATGAATCCTATAATTGCTTTATCGTGAAAGCCTCGTTGGGTTTTGATTTGGTTTTTCCGAGGTTGATCGTGTGTGTGTTGCTATTTGTGCACCCCTACAGGGTAAATCTTTCTGAAAGCCGTGTCCGCGGTTATGGATGACTTGGAGCACAGTATCTCGATCATAGACAAGCATAACTATAACAACCTCGGACCATACGCTCTAAGTTCAAGCCTAGATGAACCGGAAGTAGTTAAAATAGTACATCGGGGGCCCAGGGGCCACCCACGTGTAGACCCGTCGGCCGCCCTAACCACTTCCAAGACATCGGGACATGAGCGAGCGGCGTAGGCAACAGGCGAAGAGATCAAATACATACACAAGTGAGTATGTATGCAAGCTACCATACAACAGTTCTCAGAGCCATTCCATCGAAAAGAAATAGAAATATTGCAACGCCATACGGCAACATCTAAATATCCTAGATAGAGATAATAGTTTAGGATAGCTCCTCATACATCAAACATCAGAGTATCAAGCGGAAGCGGGAAACAAGATCCCAGTACGGACAAGAAGAAAATCGGCATAAGATGCCACAGAAGTAAGCACATCCCGCCCACAGATCTCGCGGATCCCCATCCCCGGAATCTCTACACCGCGTGATCGTTGCCAACATCATCTGTCTCCTCCACCCAGTATCCATCTTGCGAATACACCTGTTCATCTGAATCAAACAATTTATCGTGTGAGCCCTAGGGGTACTCAACAAGTCTTTATGCCTCTAAAGGGGACATATACTTGGGGTGACGCAATTGCAGCAAAAGATAATACTAACAAGTCTATAGATACTCGCTAACCATCCGCCTAAGCAATGATAGACGGATGTCCGTTAATTAGTAACAACAGTTATAACAATATAAAGTGACAGATTCATCCTCCTTCTCGCTTACCAACGACAAAGCGGACGAACAACCCATCCGTTGGTAGTTTTATTAACCATTCCATGAGTATTGTGCTATTTACTAGTCAGGTATTTAGTCAAATTGAAAGCGGTACTTTAGTTATACTTGTTTATGATCGAGAAACTGTGCTCCAAGTCGTCCATAACCGCGGACACGGCTTTTAGAAAAATTTACCCTGCGGGGGTGCACAAATAGCAACACACACTCGATCAACCTCGGAAAAACTAACTCAAAAACCAACGAGGCATTCACGACAAAGCGATCACAGGATTCAAAAATATTTCAGGGGGCCACCCCAATAAGCTACCCACAACGAAGTCGGCCGGCTCTGAGACGGACCCAGGGTTTGCGACGACGGCTGTAAACGACTGGGAACCCGAAAATGTGACTGGGCTTGTCGATACCGCGTAAACATGGCGCGATCCAAAACAGTACATGTGCTTCATGCACAATCTTAAATAAAGTAGGAAAGCATGGCAAAAGTACAGGATAGTAATAAAGCCCCAAACTAGTTTGTGGCCCCAAGAAATAAGAAATGAATCAAGATGTGGCTAAGGGGGATTCATAGAGTCTCCCGGATGTGGATAGTGCGAATAATCAAGGAACAGATATCAAGTACTCGGGGTCCTACGAGACACAAGTGAGCATGAAAAACCAAATAAAACAGATATTGCTCACCGATGCCTCTTTCATTAGTTATCCCATTACTACTCAGGTTAAGTTGTTTAGGTACCTCGTTATCCATTAGACACTCACATACCCTACACATGCTGTTCTACGACTCGCATGGCTCAAACAACTCCTGTAGTAATGGCTCATGGGATGCAGAAACAAGCTTCGGTGGGGTTTAAAAAGTAAAGGCTAGGCAGTACTTGGGATTCAATTTTAATGCAATCGCAACTCAATGATGCAAGAATAAGATAGAGGCAATAGGTACTATATGTATGCAAGCATGTGGTAGTGCTTGCCTGGCAGCTCAGTTGAAGCGAGAGACGGTTCTGGGTAGTACTCCTGGGATTCCTGATATTTCCCCTGCTCGGTGTCTATTCGAAGAAGAAACAAACAAACAAGGGCCCACATAAATAAAGTGCACACGCATATGAATAAAATGCGACAAGCAAA
Organism: Avena eriantha; assembly: GCA_910589775.1. NCBI lineage: Eukaryota > Viridiplantae > Streptophyta > Magnoliopsida > Poales > Poaceae > Avena > Avena eriantha. The sequence goes on from OU342745.1 coordinate 477,391,572, forward strand.
CAAGCATGCCATGATGAATGATGCACAATTTACATGGCAATAATGTAGCATGGCATGGGTGAGGTGTGGGGTACAAGAATAAAGGATTTTATTAAGATTTAGTCATGTTTTGCACCCATAACACTTGCTGTCCACTTAATATTTATATGATGCATGGTGCAATTCAGACCATGGAATGCATAGTTAGAACGTGCTCGTCGCGCTGGTCGATTTAGACATATTATTTGTCAAATTTGGAGTTGTGGATTTAAAGTTATGAATTAATGAAGAAGAGGCATTTTTATTGCAATTTAATTATCTCGAAAATTTAAAGTGGTCAAACATTATTTTGAATGGCATATTTTAATTCCTCACATTTTTCTGATTCAAAAACATATATTATTTATATTATTTGGAATTAGCAATTAAAAGTTATTAAAACAAAATTTAAAATCATATTTAAACATTTCTAAAATTATTTTTATAAAACAGAAAAACACCGATACTTTTTATACAGGAGCGGCGGATTGCCGGCGATGCAGACGGCCGGTGGGGGCTAGGGTTTCGGTGTCGTCGGCGATTGGCGGCACAGGGATGGCGCCTCCTCCTCGCTCCGGTGCATAGGGACGGTCCAGGGCGCTCCGTGACCTTCCCCGACACCAACACGCCATGCCCGCCGCCTTGTTTCGAGGAGATGGAGGTGGAGCCGACGGTGGCCGGCGATGGAGAAGTGGTGGCAGGTGAGGAAAAAGGGAGGGGCAGGGGCCTGGGGATGGGCTGCGGCACGGTAGAGAGACGGGAGGGGGTGGAGATAAGGACGGGGTGAGAGAGGGGGTGCCGTGGGGCTCGAGTGGAGAAAAGGTGGCTTCGGCCACCTTTTTCTTCTTCTCCCTCACGTGCTCGACGTGGGAAGGGGCCAGGGCAGGGTGGCTGTGGCTGGGCCCAGTAGAGGGGAAGGAGTGGCTCGGTTGTGGGGCCTCTTTGGCAGGGGGAGAGAGAGAGAGGGAAGAGGGGAGGCTCGGGTTAGGGTTGTTAGGGTGGCATGGGTTAGGGTAGGAGGGTGGCTCGGCCGGTTAGGGTTAGAGAGGGGGGTTAGAGAGAAAGGGTGGTATGGGTGTGGTTAGCTAGGATAGGAGGGGGTAGATGGGGGTGGTGCCTCGGCATGGTGAGGTAGATCATGGGGTGGTGGTGAGGTTAGGGTTAGGGGGGTACCTTGGCCAAGTGCAAGATCAAGCAAAGGTGAGACGAGATGGTGAGAGGGTGAGGATCTTGATGCACATGGCAAGGAAACTAAGACCAAGATGAGGAGGTTGAGAGAGAAAAGGGGAGCTCACAAAAGAAAGGATCCACTCAAAAAAAGGAAAACCAAAGGAGAACAAGATGGTGGTGAGTTGCATGGTCCATGCATATCCATTAAATGCCATGTTTATTCTTGTGAAAACAATAATAATTCACATGGCATTTATTCACATGCATTCCATAAATATGGATCTAAGGCCAAACCAAAAGAAATAAGGTGGATGTTCCATGTGGAGTAGATGGCATATGCTCATATTTGAATATAATTTAGACATGCTAGTGTGTATGTTCCACCAGATGAATAATAGCCTCAAAAATATTCCAACATAAGCATACATTCAAAACAATCCATATGGAGGCTTGAAAATGGTTCCACTCACATAGCATGCAAAGGTGGCCATGTGGCTCCACATATTAATAATGTGAAAACATCATGATGCATATATGGGAGCATGTGTAATTAGAAGTGGATCCATCCAAACTCACATGAGCTAGAGGTAAAACCAATTAAAATGCAAAGCTCACATGTAGTAGGATGGTGGAATTATGGGGTGGTGACAAGAAAGGTGGTGGAGTTAATAAAAGATATGCCCCCAACTCAACTTGGGCATCAAGCATTTATCAAGAACCAACTACAATGTAACAAGAGGCAAATACAATCAATAAATGCATATGAGATAAGAACCAAAAGAAAAAGGGTTTTATATGATGCTCAAATGCAAGGTGGCATGATGACATGAGCATGATATACTTATGACGCAACAATTATATGTAGGAAGTAGCATTTTATTATTAGACCATGTAGCATTACAGATGTTAGACAGATGGGATGCTACAACTGTCCCCCACTAAACCGGAATCTCGCCCCGAGATTCTAGGAAGAAGAACAAGACACGAAGAGGGTAGGGTACTTGGCACGGACCTCATCCTCGCGTTCCCAAGTGGCTTCATCAACGGAATGGTGCGACCACTACACCTTGCAGAACTTGATAGACTTGTTGCGAGTCTTTCATTCTGCGACTTCTAGGATTTTTGTGGGGTGTTCTTGTTAAGAGAGATCTTCTTGGAGATTGATGAGCTCATGGTCCACGGTCCTGCCGGGATCCTTGAAGCACTTCTTGAGCTAAGAGATATGAAAGACATCATGGACCTTGAGTTTTTCAGGGAGCTCAAGAGCATAAGCAACTTCTCCTCTTCTTCCACGAACTTTGAAAGGACCGATGTATCTAGGAGCCAGCTTCCCTTTGATACCAAACCGGTGCGTGCCTCTCATGGGAGTGACACGAAGGTAAACGAGATCACCAGGGGCATACTCCATGTCCGTGTGCTTTCTGTCATAGTTGCTCTTCTGGCGACTTTGAGCCACCTTCAGATTTTCAAGAATGATGTGAACCTGCTCCTCCGCTTGAGTTACAATGTCGGGGCCAAACGATGTTCTTTCACCTGCGCCCGACCAACCAATCAGAGTTCTGCATTTGCGTCCATAGAGAACCTCAAATGGTGCCATCTTTAGACTTTTCTGGAAGCTGTTGTTGTAAGAGAATTCAGCATAAGGAAGGCATTCTTCCCAGTTCATGCCGAAAGAGATAATGCAAGCACGGAGCATATCTTCCAGAATCTGATTGATCCTTTCAACTTGTCCTTGCGACTGAGGATGGTAAGCTGTGCTGAAGTTCAACTTTGTTCCCAAAGCATTTTGGAAACTGCCCGAGAACTTGGAAGTGAAGATGCTTCCACGGTCTGAACTGATCTCAAGAGGAACCCCATAGAGAGAAACAATTCTGTTGATATAGAGCTCCGCCAACTGAATTGCAGAAATTGTTTCCTTGACGGGAAAGAATTGAGCCACTTTAGAAAGCCTGTCGATGACAACAAAGATTGTATTGCTGCCCTTCTGCGACCTTGGAAAACCAGTTATGAAGTCCATCTCAACATTCTCCCATTTCCATTCCGGAGGCTTCAATGGCTGTAGAAGACCGGAAGGTTTCTGATGGACAGCTTTAACTCTGCGGCAGACATCACACTCGGTGACATACTTGGCACAACATTGTTTCAACCCAGGCCACCAATATTGAGTTTTTAGGTCCATTTACATCTTTGTGCTGCCAGGATGGATAGAAAGAACAGAATCATGCGCCTCCTTAAGAACTTGCTCTCTCAAACCCAAGTCGTTCGGAACGAACATCCGGTGTTCAAAGAATAAAGCTCCTTGATCATCGACGTGGAAGGACTCATACCTCGGCAGCTGAATGTTGGAGATGATGTTTTTGGCGTAAGCATCACCTCGCTGACTAGCACGAATCTTTTCTTCCAAGAGAGGGGTTGCCAGAAGATTCAGAAGATACCCTTGATCCACAATTTCAAGGTTGAGTTGGCAGAATTCCTCGCACAAGAGAGGCTGTTGTTCTTCCACCATGAGGTTGTTGACATAAGCTTTTCGGCTGAGAGCATCGGCCATGACATTAGCTTTGCCCGGAGTGTAGTTGATTGGAGATCGAAATCATTAATTCCTTCAATCCACCTCCTCTGACGAAGGTTGAGATCTGGTTGTGTGAAGATATACTTCAGACTCTTGTGATCAGAAAAAATCTCACAATGGTTGCCAAGCAAGTAGTGCCTCCATACTTTCGACAAGGCCAGTCACACTTTCGGGTTCCCAATCGTTTACAGCCGTCGTCAGAAACCCTGTGTCCGTTCCGGAGCCGGCCAACTTCGTTGCGGGTAGCTTAGTGGGGTGGCCCCCTGAAATATTTTATGAATCCTATGATTGCTTTATCGTGAAAGCCTCATTGGGTTTTGATTTGGTTTTTCCGAGGTTGATAGTGTGTGTGTTGCTATTTGTGCACCCCTACAGGGTAAATATTTCTAAAAGCCGTGTCCACGGTTATGGATGACTTGGAGCACAATATCTCGATCATAGACAAGCATAACTGTAACAACCTCGGACCCTACGCTCTAAGTTCAAGCCTGGATGGACCGGAAGTGGTTAAAATAGTATAGCGGGGGCCCAGGGGCCACCCACGTGTAGACCCGTCGGCCGTCCTAACCACTTCCAAGACATCGGGACATGAGCGAGTTGCGTTACTTGCATTAAGGGGTTGATGTTAACAAACCTAGCTTCTAACATGTGAACTAAAGAAGCTGCAGCAATCCAATAGTTTGGAGAAAGTTCTACGAGGGACCTATCCTCAGTATCCTCATGCTTACTAACATGATTAAAGAATTCTTCAATGTTATCTTTCCCAATTATAGAACCACTACCAATTGGAAGGTCTTTCAGGGTGAATGTAGGGATCAACATGGTGAGCTAAGGAAGAGGTGACAACTAAAGGAGACTTAATAAAGGCTTGTGTTTCTTATCAGGCTTCATCCACTCACAAAACTTATTATAGTGTTCATCTTCCTTTGACTTGTGTTTCTTATCAGGGAAAGGAATATGTTTTTGGACCCAAGGCTCTCTTTCACTACCATGTTTCTTAGCAATAAAATCTTCTTTGGTGTATTTAGTATTCTTAGTGTGGTTTTCAGGTTCTTCTTCAACTTTTTCTTCATTAGGAACTTCATTTTCTTCATTAGCACTTTCAGTTTCAGCATCAGAGATAAATATACTATTAGGATCTATAGCAGGTTCAGAGGGCTCTACAACAATTTTATGTTTCTTTTTCCTTTTCTTACGCGTAGAACCACTATTTTCAGCTTGTTGAGAATCCTGCTCGATTCTTTTGGGATGCCCCTCAGGATATAGAGGATCCTGGGTAGCAGCTCCACTTCTAGTTCTAATTTCATAAGCATGTTTTTCTTTAGCAGCATTAACTAGCAAGTCATTTTGCACTTTAACGAGTTCTTCTATTTGAGTTTGAACCATTTGAAAGTGTTTAACAATCATTTTAACATCATTAGAGGTTCTTTCCACAATATCTTTCAACTCAACAATAGCTCTAGTGTTTTCCATTAGATGATTTTGCACCCTTTTATTAAAATTATGTTGCTTAACAATAAAGATATCGAATTCTTCTAAGCATTGATCAGGAGGTTTAGAGTAAGGGATATCACCTTCATCAAAGTGTTGGAGAGAGTGTACCTCAAAAGTGGGTCAGTAGGGAATAGGCTTACATAATTCTTCTATAGGAGGTAAATTCTTGACATCTGCAGGTTTAATTCCCTTCTCCATAAGACATTTCTTAGCTTTCTTCATCACTTCATCATTTAATTCAATAACTCCCCTCTTCTTTGATGTTGGAATAGGCATCAGAATAGATGGTTTAGGTACAATTACTTCAGGTATAGCTTGTTTAGGAGGACTCCAGTCTTCATAATTCTTGCTTATTTTAGCCATTAATTCCTTAGCTTCCTTAGGAGTCCTATTCCTGAAAACACAATCAGCACAACTATCTAGGCATGTCCTAGATTCTTTGGTTAGTCCATTATATAATATATCAAGAAGCTCATTCTTAGGTAGTGGACTTCCAGCCTGTGAATGAATCAAAGCACAAAACCTTGCCCAAGATTCAGGCAATACCTCTTTTTCTCCCTGTTTAAAATCAAAACGTTCCTGCAAAATAGCATGTCTAGCACTGGGAGGAAAATATTTCTGCAGGAAAGTATTAATCAAGCACTCAGGGCTATCAATAGATCCAGGAGGTAAATTACTAAACCGAGTTTTAGCTTCTCCTTTCAGTGAAAATGGGAAGATCTTGGCAACAAAGTAAGTACACATCTTAATATCATCAGAAAACAAGCCACTCATGGTAGAAAGTTCATTCATATGTGCTACCGCACTTTCATTCTTAGTCCCACAAAAATGTTCTTTCTCAACAATAGCTATGTAAGATAGATCGAGCGAGAAATCATAATCTTTATCTGTAATGTTTATGGGAGAAGCAGCAAATTTAGCAATAGGAGATAATTTGGGTCTAATAGTACGCCTCTCAATGAGACTCTTAGTAGCGCTCCTATCATGGGTGTTCTTACATTCTTTAATAAATCCATCGGTCATCTCAACATAACCATCTTCAATATCATAACTTTCACTAAACTTAGGTGAACTAGCAGGTGTGGTAGTGTCTTCATTAGGAGTTTCAGTATTTCCAGCTATAGTTATAGCAACCGTAGCATCTAGGGAAGGACCTAATGAACCACTCTTATCAAGCAGAGTAGAAGCAGCATCATAAGCATCAAAAGTTTCAGATTCAGAAGTAGTAGCAGTGTGTGTAGCATGTGTATGTGGTGGTGTAACGAGCTTACTTATAATAGACGGTGAATCAAGAGCAGCAGAGGTGTTTAGAACCGTACCTCTTCTTGTATTGGATGTTAAAATAGGAAACTTGCCATCACGAGACTTACCCATGATGGATGGATAGCAGCGAACAGTAGAGAATCCAAGTGAACTTAATAAATAATGCTATGCTCCCCGGCAATGGCGCCAGAAAATAGTCTTGATGACCCACAAGTATAGGGGGTGTATCGCAGTATTTTCAAGGTAAGTGAAACCCAATTTATTCATTCGACACAAGGGGAGCCAAAGAATATTTATAAGTCTTAACAACTGAGTTGTCAATTCAGCTGCACCTCGAAACAATCTTGCTCACAGCAGTTTATCAGTAGCAACCGTTTTGTAATAGGAGTAGTAAAGCAACAACAGTAGTAAAGCAAAGACAAAAGTAACAATAGCAGTAAACAGTGGGACTCGAGTGCGGTAGGCATAGGGATGGATGGACGGGCATTGCATGGACAAGACAATTCACATAGCAATCAAAACATATGGCAATTGCAAATAAATAAGATAAAGCATCCAAGTACTAGATAATCCTAGGCATGTGTCCCATATATAGTCATACGTGCTCGCAATGAGAACTTGCACAACATCTTTTGTCCTGCCAGCCCGTTTGCAGCGGGGCCTCTAGGGAAGTACTGGCAATTAAGGTGCTCCTTTTAATAGAGCACCGGAGCAAAGCATTAACACTCCGTGAACACATGTGATCCTCACATCAAAGCAATTCCCTTCCGGTTATCCCGATTTCTGTCACTTCTGGGCCAATGGTTCTGGACAACAACGTGTGTATACAACTTGCTAATAAGACCAAAAACAATACTATCATAATGAATCAATAACATGTTTAGATCTGAAATCATGGCACTCGGGCCCTAGTGACAAGCATTAAGCACAACAAGTCGCAACAAAGTCATAAAGCACTAATAAAAGATATTAGTCACCATGCCCTAACAATCTGATGCCATTACATGAACGATCTCATCCAATCCCTACCATCCCCATAGCCTACAGCGGGGAATTACTCACTCAAAGATGGGCGAAACATGGATGGTCGATGGAGAAGTGATCGTGATGATGATGGCGATGATCTCCTCCAATTCCCCATCCCGGCAGGGTGCCAGAACGGAGTTTCTGGTGCCGTTTCGTGGAATCTGGTGGTGGCGGCTGAGCGGAACTCCCTTCTCGAAAAACGTCGAACCCCCCGGAGTTTTTAGGTCAGAAGGATTGTTATAGGCGAAGAGAGAGGCCAAGGGGGTGCCTTGGGGGGCCACACCACCCCCTGGCGCGGCCTGGCCTGGCCCGCGCCACCAGGTGGTGTGGCCACCCTCTGGCTCTTCTCCGTCTCGTATTCTGGCACTTGGAGTCTTCGGGTGAAATAGGATTTTTGGCATATTTTCCGGAATTTTTCCTGATAGTTGATTTTCTGCACAAAAAGTAGACACCAAGGCAATTCTGCTGAAAACAACGCCAGTCCGCATTAGTTGCATCCAAATCACACAAGTTTAGAGGAGAAACAATAGAAAAAGTGTTCGGGAAAGTAGATACGTTTTGGACGTATCAGTTGCTAACCTCAGCCGAGGATACCGTGTTGTGCGAGCTAAAGTGTGGCTCGGACATTTCGTCGAACACCTTGTGTGCAATCAAAGAAAGAAAAGCTAGCACCCACACCTCACACACAATCCAGCAAAATTTGGTGGGCAAAGGGCTGGGCTTATATATAACCAGGGGATGGTTTTTGGTCCCGGTTATTGCCAAGAACCGGGACCAAAGCCCCTCCCGCGCGACACGTGGCCGCACAGCAGCTCGAACCCAACCCAGGTCATTGGTCCCGGTTAATGGCACGCCCCGGGACCAATGACCTGGGTGGGGGCGCGTTGCTGGGCCGCCACGTGTCGCGCGGGAGGGGCTTTGGTCCCGGTTCGTGGCAATAACCGGGACTAATGCCCAACGTCGCTTCGTCGTCCCCGTGTATAAATATGAGGCCACAGCGCTCGCTTTCGCCATCGCCTCGGCCTCTCTGCAGTCCATCTCCACCCACCCCTTTAGCCATCGCCTCTCCACCGCACCGTCGTCTCGCCTCCCCTCCCTCTCCAATCTCCACCGCGCCGCCATGGAGGTGCCCACGCTCAACCACTACGAGGCGGCGATGTTTGCGTACTATGGCCTCCTCGCGCCGCCGCGCGCGACCGTGCCCTCCGGATTTCGCATCAGCGAGGCGGGTGTGCCGGTCTCCGCTCCTCAACCCCTGCGGATACGAGATGGAGTGCGTCATCGCGGAGCGTCGCCTCCAGCTGCCCGCATGGACGAGGGCGTTGCCCCGGTACGCGGCGGCCAGCGAGTACTGGCCCCGGCTGTTCAAGAAGGAGCGGAAGGCCAAGCTTGGCAACCGCATCGTGGACGGGCGCCTGGTGCACCCGGATCTCCGCAACCAAGAAGGGCGGGAGATGTTCTGGTCAGTCCCTGGACGGACGATCTACACTGCCATCGACGTCGCTAGCCGTGCAGAGGAGCTCCGTCTCCCGAACAACGCAGAAATCGTGGAGATTTCGTCCGACGACGACGAGGAAGCCGGCGGCTCGGAGGACAGCGGCAGCGGAAGTGTTGTCGACTAGGAAAATTTGTAAAGTCGCATCTTTGTATGGAAAAATTTGTGGTCGAATAATAAAATGTCTCAATTTAGATCTTTGTCTCGATTAATTTGTGAAAGATTTTTTCAAAAATACTGATCAATTCAATTTCTACCTCGGATTAATTTCTGCCCCGAATTAATTTACATTAATTGTCCTGGACTGCTGACCCTCGCGGGGTTTTTGGTCCCGGTTCGTGGCATGAACCGGGACCAATGCCCCGCAGAGCTCCACGTGTGCGTCGCGGGGGCATTGGTCTCGGTTCATGCAACGAACCGGGATCAATGCTTAGAGATGAACCGGGACCAATGCCCAGGCGGCATGAACCGGGACCAGTGCCTGGCATTGGTCCTGATTATGGAAAAGAACCGAGACCAATGGAATTTGGGCGATGGACCAAAGGCCCTCTTTCTACCGGTGCCTGCTTTACCCGCTTTCATCAATATGTGACCCCGTTCGACTCACGCACGTGAAACCTTGTGCTTCTATGGTAGAGACGATTCACTTCATATTATTATGGCACCCATCCTGCCTATGGCAGTATAGACAATACCTTGTGACCACAACTTCAAAAACATATCCAGAAGTCGGTAGTGGAAGCTACAGTCAGAAGGATCGAGCAGGGCTCCATGTTGATATTATTCTTCTCAGTCTTGAGTTACTGCTGCCGTCACCATCTTTCTTCATTGAGTTCTAGTTTTGTTGTAAACAATTAGGGTAAACTTCATTTCTTTCCTAGATCCCAGGTTACTCATACTGATGCTAGTTTGACTCTCACTTGGATTTTCTACCACGTGCAGGTATGCTAAAGTGCAAGACTATGACGACACCTATGTCAGCTACTGATAAATTGACATCACTTGATGTGTATCCGGTCTCTTCTAATGATACTACGAACCGCAGTGATGTGGGTGCAGTAGACTGGCATTTCCTTTATGGTCAATCGTCTGCGCAAGTATCTACATGAACCACGTTACTTGCATGCTCCTTTATGTGGTTTGCACCTTCGGCATGTTATTTCTGACATGCTTTCTACCTTCTTGGACGCGGATTGTGTTGGTAGTCCTAGTCATCAGCAATCCAGGGGGAGGGGGAACATATTGAAGATTCTTTGGTCACAACTTGATCGCATGGCAAGCTTGCGAGCAATCATCTTGTAGCTGAGAGAGAATACCACGAGAAGTCTGCATGGATTTGTCATGCATGACTCGGTCTGAGGTATAGCCTGTTAGTGGTATACACTCATCTATGTTTGGCGAGAAAACATAGCCATCAATGGTGTATGTCTCCATCGGCTGGTATCATCCGCCAATGATTACATAACTCATCACTGACGATTGTTTTATGTCGGAGGGAAAATATGTTATTGATAAGATTTTAATGTCGTCTGCAACATTCTATTGTACTACCTAGTTCAAGACACTTCGAATTTCTTTATATATATGCTCGAATGAACTTTCAAGAAAATTATCATCAACTTGTAAAGGACATGAAAACACATAAGTTGAAACTGGCAAATAATGTGAAAACATGTTGTCCAAATATAAAGGATTGATTTACTTCAGACAACAAGAAAAATTATATAAATTGTAAATTATCACAAAATATTTAGTTGAACCTTGAATATTAATTGGACAATATTACATATATATTAATGGTGATAACTCTTATTTGAATGATGAAACAGCATACACATACATAAACCATATGACACATTCGCTTGGATACTACTGATCGTATCCAACATTATTGAAAGCGGCACGACAAAATGAACTTGGCCATCGAAATCATGCACACGAGCGCATGACTAAGCTTGGGAAGATGGAATGACGGAACCCTTGTTACAGAAACGGACACACTCGTTGTTGCAGAGTTGCATGTTGATTTTCATCTCTTGGCCAGGAATAACTGGTGCAAGAATAGTTGATGTTATGTATGTATTAAACACAAATGGTTTTTCCGCAAAATCGACAGAAATGAAAACAAATGATGTTGATTATAATTACCATTGTCCATGCTGTCACAAACTGAAGTCGTGCATCCAATGGTGCAGTACCCCGTGACATCCGGTTCACCTGCCAAAGCAAACTAAAAGACAAGTAAGTAAATAATTTCCTATTAGCAGGTAAAAAGTTGGAAATGAAGAGTTATATCTCTTTACCTGATTCAAGGAGAATATGTAGTTTTGGATAGCCGCTAGGACATCTTGAACCATCTACGATTTTACATTCACAAAGAGATGTGCAGCGTGGCCGGGAATAACCGGCTAAACAACACACGTTGTAGCAGTTTCCTGCGGTCGTGCTCGGGCAGCAACTCTTTCCCTCTACCTGGATCTGCCCCAGAACTAAACCTCCTACGAGCACACAAAGCACAACACACTTAAGACCCTTTGTGGTTGCCATGGTTGGCTAGTTGGCTTAAATTTCTGGAGAACAACGGGAAATGGCAATGTTGGATTGATGGAACTCCTACAATACGAGACTCTATTTATAGAGGGGCGGGGTTGTGTTGGCCATACAAACCACGAGTGTTGGACATAGAGACCACACACATCTCTATCCTTCAATAAATATTTTCAAACATTGATACGAGAATATTATTTTATGTGCAATGAATTCACCTAGTTACGGTGAGCTTTTTTCCCCATATGTTCTATTTTTGTCTGTTGTAGTCGTGTCACACGAGCTGAGACGTTTCGAGACTAGGAATTTCAGTCTGCATGCACGTTGTATTCTTGTCTATTGTATAGTCGTGTCACATGTGTTGAGGCAGTTATCCCTCTTCACCATACACGTATAGGGACCATAATGGATGAGAGGATTAGGCATTTCTGGCTGGCATCGCCTGCCCGTATGGTGCCCTACATAGCTCATGATCTCTCATTGTTATTGGTCCTGCATGGGACTCAAACTTAATTAAATTTCACGTTCCTTGTTGACATGAGTGCTACATTCGGCTGCTAGATATCTTATTGCGTGTCAAAGCAAAAAAAAAAAGCCATGCTTTATGTGAACTAATTATAGTGTTTAATAACTTGTTTAATCTATTTTTCAATGGGGGCAAATTGATCCGCCCCTGATCTGCAATTTTATTTAGGTGGTCCACACATAAGAATACTATAATGATGAAACCCCCAGATGTTGTTATAAACGTATGGCGTATGAGAATGTTATGATTATCTGACACTTGAACATGTATAGGTGATGTTGGCAATACAAGATCAACTGGTTTACTTTATATATAGATTGTTAAGTTATATATCGAGCAAGTGCATTTTCCTAATAAAAAATAAAGTGTACATGATTAATGGGTATAAAAATAATATTCCAAACGTTAACAATTTTCTTGGTAGTGTAAATAATAGTATGAATTGATGTTACAACTCAACAATAGTCCATCCCAATTGACTTCAAGATGCAATGTACTCACAATATATCTAGCTTTCTGGAGTCGTGTATGTGACATCGACTAGTGCGTAGGGTGTTGAAGAAAATTATGAGAGTAACAAATTTATTGACATGAAATTTAATTATAGAGAGAGAACTTGTGTGTTGGCTGGGCATATGAGGGATGAAAAACAGAGCTGGAAATATGGTGAAACAGATTGACTTGCCTTAGAAGCCTGCGTCTGGTCTTCTTCGAATTGTGGTTGGTACACCACCTATGAAGAATGCTGGACGGGCTGGTAGATTCTGAGGATTAAAAGGCTCGAGAATGAGGTGACATACACCCAGTATACTTCAAACTAATCTCAGTTCACCTGCCCCCTCCATGCATCAATCATCATTGGATGGTTTCATGTGCATGACTGGAATTAGAGGCTGGTTTGAAGTATGGCAAGAACCTAGCCACAACCGGAAAGTTGAGGAGATTCAAATCTACACCATCTATTCCAAAATATAAGATATTTTAGCCTTTTTCTGACACACATGTACCTAGACACATTTCAATGTGTAGGTTTAGAGAAAAATGAGTGAATGTGCACACTAAAATGCGTGTAGATATGTGTTTTAGACAAATCTAAAATATCTTATAGTTGGAACCATAGGTACAAGATTGCATACCAACTGAATTAGGGAGACCCGAAGAGACTAGATTGAATCATCCCTTTCCTTAGGATCACGAAAAAGAGACGCGGTATGGTCACTAGAGGATGCGCCAGTAGGGCAGGATGATGAAGAAACATTGGATACAAGATAATTTCTTCTCGGGAAACCTACGGTTTTCTCTAGCTTCAAATCAATCAGGGACACACACTGCCCATGTTCCGCATATTTTCATCTCGCGGCTACAAGAAGTTGATAGGAAGTTCAGACGGTCAAATCAGTAATAACTTCTAGGATTACTGTGGAGCCTCGATAGAAGTCTCCAATTAGTAAATACAAGATTTAAAAAAAAGATGAAACGGTGCTAGGAGGAACTAGACACTTTTTTGATATAGTAGAAGTGGGTCGGCGTGAGAATTCCGGAAATTCGTCCCTGACAGGGATCAAACTCCGGTCGTTGGGATGCGCCAACTACGACCCAACCACTAGGATATTTAGATATCAATTGATCACTATTAACACAACTAAAATTATATACAAGAATACACTATATGAAAGTTAAATAAGGCATGTCGAAGAATGGAAGTGCAGTGGCATTGCTGTGCAGGGACCATGCATGTACACTTCGGTGAGATGCCATGGCCAAATATGACCAATCCTGAAATACCAGATGAGGGCACGCTGCCTACTTGGACCATTGAATGTTCTTGCTGGACACAGTCCATGCAAGATGTCGTGCTTGTTTGTCGGATAGCCTATTGGTGGCTGTAGCTAACAATACAGACTTGGACATAATCATTACTAGATCGTGTAGGCGCGCGTTGCTGCGCCCGTGCTATTAAAAATATATTAGAAAATGGTAAAAATCAATTTTGATTACTTTTAACATAGTCTTGTATATGGACACCAAGAAGTTTGATACACTAACTAAGGTAAAAAAATTGCAGTGTAATTCGAAATGATTCTATTAAATGTCATGAAGAATGCGTTGCAGGCCATAATTTGTTTCATCGATGTTATCATATGGACGAAAAATTGAAATGGTGTGGGATTTGGTTGATTTTTTAGTGTAGATGCTAGGCTCATGAGATGGATGAGACGTCACTGGGCTGATGGGTGTATCAGGTCAAATAGGGTGTGTCTCGGTTTAAAAAATTACCATCATATACTTGATACTCCACATTCTGTAGGTGCGCCTTCAATTCAATATTCTCGGTAGACGGTCCAGCAATGTCCACCCAAATCGAGAGGGTGTGTCACAGTGGATGAATGAGGACTACCTTGAGGCCGAGGGTCTCGACAAGCATGAAATAGACATTCACGAGGATGAGGCCATCGTCGTTCTTGCAGAGGACGGATTGGAGGATATGGCCACAGCTGATGATGTTGAGGATGATGAATTTGTAGGTGGAAGGTCATGCGGGTAGTACTATATCGCCAACTCCACCGCTCCATGTGGATGCCTGTAGAGGGTGGTCGAGGTCGAGGTCTTGGGAGTGGTAATCAAACAAAAATAGTTAGGTCATACCAAAAGTGTTGGGTCATATTAAAAATTTCAGGACCATTAGCGTTAATCGAGAAACTATTGTTAACTAAAACTGAAACTATTGTTAACTAAAACTGAGAATTACCATTTGCCACCACAAGTACATATTTAAATCAAATTATAATATAACTGTTTCCAAAAAAAGTTGCTTGAGAGATCCTAGAATGCCCAGAGACCTTTGATCAATTATTTGCAAGATAACCACTGAAAAATTAAGGTTCCCGAAAAACAAATCTACAGATAAATCTGTTGCTTTCTGTACTTCTACCGATCTCATCGGATTGGCGTCGGTCTCTCATTTTTCCTGTGTCTTAGTTGATGCATATGTTCAATACTTCTTCTCTCATTGCTAGAACCATCCCATACACAATTACTGAAAATTGCATCGGGGCACACCAGGCATAGGAGGAGAGCTTCACAAGAAAGAGAAAGGCAAACCTAGGGAAGCAATAGAGTTGTGTTGCAGCCATCAGACGTGAAGCAGCAATGGGTCGCACAACCATGTAGGCCGGACAACAAGCAGATGGTATCGAATGTCTCATTAAATAGATGAGCATGAAATCCACGGGTGGGACGGGAAGCCAGGGAGGGTGGAGAGACGTCATGTCCATGCAAAATGCCAGAGTTAGACACTGGGCATGGACAACCTCCCAGCTGATAAACCGATGGATGAGATCGAATCGCAATACTTCCATGGGTGGGGCTTAATTGGCGAGGTGGTGATCGAGGCGATAGAGTAGGACGACTGTCTATGAGCCAGAGTGATCGGTGTTCGCTGTGGTAAGGCGACATCGCATCTAGAGTCAGAGGTCTCCTTCATCCTTGGACGGCTGGGGCTTCGTGAGTTGCTGCGAGTCAAAGTGAATGGCGGGGACGGCTGAGCGACGAGAGGTCGTGGTGAGAATTGGGAAGGAGTCGACGCAGGTCACGTGGAGTGTGAGGCAATGCACCGCGTGTATCACGATTCACGACCATCTACGCGGAATCGAACGACACAATGTTAATTTATCGAGGGACCTTCCATTTGTTCCGTAGAGTAGCGGCCCCTAGGGATTTTCGGCCCAGGAGCAGCCCGTGCGGGAGTTAGAGGTGCATTGGATGGTAAAAAATGATTGAGACAACAAATCCGACGGTCAGAAAGTTGGATGCGTGGGAGAGCTCCCTCTTGTCCCAGTTTTAATATCCCTAATTATTGTGGATGGAGCACTAGCAAGAATTCGGGGTCACTGGAGCTGCAAATATCACCTGCACCATTGCAATCCACGACAACCTCATATCGTGATCTACACAAGATCCTCCTATATCACACATGGCGTCAATCGGGACAGTACACAAAATACGTGATCTGCACTTGGCCACGAACAAACCAATGGAGAAATCGTCTACACATCTATCTGGATCTGTGACGTAGCCTCATGGTCCAGGTCTGCATTTCAAGTACTCCGAAAATAAATAAACAACCGGGCTGGAAACAACGCCTAGTTTTTGTACACCAAAAGACCATCCCCTCATAACTCGGAGACAATTATGAACAACATATGACTCTAGGACAAAGGTTTTCCTACGAAATATTTAATACATTTAACTAGTTCGCAAATAGCTTTGAGCTTTAATGATATTGGACTAGTTTTGCAGAAGACTGGGAGTGTAATTTAGGGAAACAAGGGCTAGAAAACATTTTTCTTCAGTTCTTCGAATATGAACTATTCAATGAGTATTACATAGCATATTTATTTGACCAGCTGATAAACCTAACCCTCTATGAGAACATCAATTGCAGACATCAACGTGGATGTTAATAATGCAAAATTGTTCTCCCGTGGCGATCCACACATACCAGTAGCAAGATCTGCGGTGGCCAGCTCGCAATGCCAGTAGCTTGTGTCAACTGGTTTCAGTGGCATGTGGAGTGAGGCTCTAATGACACACAACTGTATTTTTACTGTAAATAATATATTGCCAGAAAATTTTGTACTAGTGCACCTTGTATGCCCATTTTTTGATCGACCATAGCCTTTTGAATGGTATATATAAGGGTTTATTTTTGGTCTCTTATTTATCATTCAGGTTTATCCTTTCTTACTAGTGATGTATTTTCTCCCTAGTTTCTGTGCATTATCCATACCACTGATCTATTGACTACAGATGAAGTTTTCAAAATTACTAATCGTGTCAAATCTACTCTAGTTCGCCAATATCATGAAGGGAAATATTTTTAAGGAAAAAATGTATTTCTGGATCGAAGGAACAAATTACCCCGACTTAAATTAATAAGCCCCAACCTACCATTTTTTCTTATAAGATGTTGAAACCATCTTACAAACAAATAAAAACAAAACCATAAAAGAAAGATAAAGGAAAGCACAAAATTTAGATCGAGGATGCGAGGAGAAGCCCATTGTCCTCCCACCCAGGGTGAAGGAGCCAACCCGTTACACTGGGATGTGCAACAATCACATATGGATTATCACGCAAACCTATCAACCTCGTTGTAGAAACACCATTCAGACAAGACTACCACACCCGCCAATCACCCTTCCCAACCCTCAGCCGACATCACCCGATCCGATGGATAATAGGGGGTACCTTTTGAGAATACCCAAAATTTGTTGGTCCTTAAGTTGTACAGTTCTGCCACCATGAGCAACATTTGAAAGATTTATTGAGATGTGATTTTGGATCGTAATGTGATCTAATATGCAGATCGTAACGCAAAATTTACGATTCATTGTTGGTGCTACTCTACACGCGCCCAGTCCTTGGAGTCGGTTCAAGATCAGATAGATGGCTTGGTAACATTACTAATTACCTTATCAGATAGCGGGCTTGAAAACTGGTATAGCATTTCCTACGTCAACACGACATGATTTTCTCATTAATAGTTTTCTTAGGAATATGAAATTATTCTCCAAGCGGCTGATACAGTTTGCCTGTGTTGGTAATTGAAGATTGATCTTTATAATGTGGTGACACCAAGATCATGCGGTGCAATGAATTTACCTTGTATTTGGATAAAAAATAGATCGAGAAGCCGCGTGCTTCAATTTATACTGAATATGACCGGTGACGTTTATTGGTAGTCGAATGAGAGTGCGGATGCCACCCCTACCCACCCCCACCCCGGTTGTGTGGGGACAAATTTGGCAAATGTCTCTAGGGTATTGTTCTTATTACCCAAAAAATTAGACAAACTTATATGCACTCTTATGATTTGGTGTTGATTAATGGTACATGTAGGCAGCGTGCCATGCCATAAACCCTTCCACCACATACGTTACGGACATGTCAGAATTGCCTTTATCATACATACAGCTGTAGTAAGTACTTTAGATCTGAGAGTAAGTTTGTAGTAAGCATGGTCCCTTCCCACCACATGCACCAGCAGCACATCACATTGGCACGACATCTTTCAGGTTCACTAGGCGACAATACTTACTTAGTTCTAATTAGTTCTAATAAACTTTTACTACAGCACTACTGGAATGGCGAAGAAATATAGAGGAACGTGAACCACCCATTTGCGCGGCTAGGTTTGTTAGGTGTTGTCCTATGTAATTGTTAGTAACTATTATTCATATTGAGATATCAATTGACCACCATTAATGCAACTAAAATTATACAGAAGCATATATGCAGAATACATAATGTGAAAGTTTATTGGGCATTGGATCCCATATTTCCCCCTCCAATTTAGATTTACTCTTCCATATAGAAACTGCATGTACTTGGTAATATTTTAACTTTTTACACGATTTTATAAAGTGTATTAGTTCGTTCGCAAGGATCTATCTAGATGCGTTCTAGTATGTATATTCCGGACGGAGGGAATACGTGTTCCGCTGATCAACCTTCACGTCACAACATTATTTCACCACTAATTACCTTTGTACATTGGCCAATTACCGTCACATAAAATAGGATTTCATAGTTTTTTAGTTTATGCGCATTTCCTAATTGGTAACCACCATAGCTTTAATAGCCTTGTTGATGTCTCCTGAATAAGTTGTCACCCTTTATGTGCCATTCATGGTTCGTTCGATTGGCAATCACTCCTGCATAAGTTATATAGCCATGGAGAATACATATTTTATGATTGTTTGTCGTGTTGGATCTTTCTTATTATCGAAACACACACAGGTAAGTAAATTCTTGCATGCTTGTAGTCTATATATGTAACATATTTGACTTGCTTAAAATTTTATTTTTGCATATATGTTCGTATGTATGCCCAATTTTACAAGGTGTGGTACTTATTTCATTGTTACTATCCCCTCCGATCCTAATTAGTGTTCTCAAATTTGTATAGATTCAGATGTATCTAGTACTAGGATTGGAGGGAGTATATATATTTCCTTGGTTCCTTCTTTTTTTTTTTTTGAGATATGCTCTTTTTTCGTGTGGTTGGCTGAGAGTAACAACAAAGATTAGAGTTGTACCTGCCGATTCAAGTACATAGCATATTTATTAGACCAGTTATTAGACCAACAATTTCAGAAAACAACTTCCTGAAGCAATGCACATACATGCAATTAGTGGTAACCTCCAACTCTATTTTTATTTTGCATGGATGAGTGGAAGGTTTGAAGCCAACGGTAGCCCGATGTAAGCTAATGTGAAATTTTCATCTTATTATTTCTATATCTTAGGTAATGAGGATGTTATTTATATGTCCAGTAGTTTAATTTAGTGCTACAGTTTATTGTTGATAAAAACAAAATATATTTCACACGAGAGGTTTTGAATAAAATTTAGTAAGCTGTACTCATTCAATCAAATAGAATTGATGACAATATAAGTAATCATACATATCTCACGATTCTCACATGATCTCTATCACTACCTCTTGTGGTTTGCACCTTCGGCATGTTAAATGCCTGTCTGCAACATTCTATTGTACTATCTAGTTCATGACAATTCGAGTTCCTTTACATATATTTTTGCATGAACTTTCTGCATAACTTTCATCAACTCGGGAAGGACACGATAACTCAATATTTTGAAGTTGCAAATAATCTGAAAACATATGGTCCAAATATAATGGATTGAATTACTTCATACAACAAGAAATAATACAAAAATTGTAAATTATCGCAAAATATTTACTTGTAGCATTTAAATTACTTGGCCAAGATTACAAATGGATTCATCGTGATAACTCTTATTTGAACAATGAAAAAAACATACACATACATAAATCAGATGACACATTGGCTTGGATACTTCTGATCGTATCCAAGATTATTGAAAGCAGAATGACAACATGACCTTGGCCATAGAAATCATGCACACGAGCGCATGCTTAAGCTTTGGAAGATAGAGTGGCACCCTTGTTACAGAAACGGACGCATTCGCTGTTGCAGAGTTCCATGTCCATTTTACTCTCTTGGCCACGAATAACTGGTGCAAGAATAGTTGACGTTATGTATATATGTATTAAACATAAATGTTTTTTCTGCAAAATTGATAGAAATAAAAACAAATGATGTATATTATAATTACCATTGTCCGTGTTGTCACAAACGGAAGTCATGCATCCAACGGTGCAGTACTCAGTGACATCCGGTTCACCTACCAAAGCAAATTAAAAGACAAGTACGGTAAATAATTTCCTACTAGCAGGAAACAAGTTGAAAATGAAGAGTTCTATCTCTTTACCGGATTCAAGGAGAAGCTGCAGTTTAGAATAGCCATCAGGACAGGTTCCGTCTACGATTTTACACCCACAAAGAGATGCGCAGCGTGGCCGGGAAGTACCGGTTAAACGGCAGACGTTCTAGCAGTTTCTTGCGGACGTGCTCGGGCAGCAACTCTTTCCCTCTACCTGGACCTGCCCCAAAACTAAACCTAGTATGAGGACACACAACACCACAAACTTAAGACCCTTGGTGGTTGCCATAGTTGGCTAGTTGGCTTAAATTTCTGGAGAACAATTGGAAATGGCAATGTTGGATTGATGGAATTCCTACAATACGAGACTCTATTTATAGTGTGGTGTGGGTGTGTTGGCCATATAAGCTACTCGAGTGCTGGACATAGAGACCACACACATGTCTATCCTTCAATCAATATTTTCAAACATTTAATATGAGGATATTATTTTAAGTGCAGCGAATTCACCTCCTTACGGTGAGCTGTGTACCCCACATGTTATATTTTTGTCTGTTGTAATTGTGTCACACGAGCTGAGACGTTTTGAGAACAGAATGGACAAGAGGACTAGGAATTTCGGGTTGCATGCAGGTTGTATTCTTGTCGTATGTGTAGAGACATCTATCCATATTCTCCATA
The DNA here is from genome assembly GCA_910589775.1 of Avena eriantha. Classification (NCBI taxonomy): domain Eukaryota; kingdom Viridiplantae; phylum Streptophyta; class Magnoliopsida; order Poales; family Poaceae; genus Avena; species Avena eriantha. The sequence continues at coordinate 477,412,632 of OU342745.1, forward strand.
CACGTATTGGGACCACTACGTATGAGACGATTAGGCATTTCAGGCTGGCAACGCCTCACGTATTTATTTGACGTTCGTTTGGTATGAAGTCATCTTGCAGACGAGCATATATGACATGCTTTTGTTAAAAATCATCTTAGGACCAAACGCCGAACATAGCTTGCCCTGCATCACTCGTGATGGCCCATTGGCTGATCGCCCGCCAGGAGAATCACTCGCCGCTAGTCCAGAAAAAGCTGAACGCCCAAAATTCGCTGGGTACTGTATATTAGCTTTACCGTAATTTTCAGACTATATTTGGACAAAATTGAACTATATTTTTTTTCATTTGGTCTACATTTGAATAAATACGATGTGAAATATCTGAAATAATACATGAAAATAGAGTAATAGACGAACCTGCTGGCCACTGCCTCGCTTTCTTTGGACGCACAAATGTGTCGCTGGCCGCTAGCTTTTGTTTTGTTTTTGGTTAGAGCTCTACCGTTAATTAGCCGATAAATCGATAAGTTTTTCATTTTTTTGCGGGTAATTAGCCAATTAACCTAACAATAAAATATAGAATCTACGGAAGTGTTATTGTGCTTAACTATATATATTATCATTACTAGCTGAATGATGCTACGTCTTCTTAAAAAAATACATATCACGCATGCAAATACAAAATGTCAATAAGTACTTGTGCTCCTTAAGAAATGTGCCACTCTAGATCTTCCCCCCTCTATCGCTGCCACCTCGACGAGCCCTCCTTTTCTGTGGCATCCCAGCCAAATGCATCCCCGTTCGACCACGTTGGAGAGCCATCCCTTCGGCGCTGCTCCTATCCTGATCCATCATAGTTCCCTGCGACTTGCTGATGTCGAAGATTGAGGTTCGAGCAAATGTGTGGAGCTCTAAATGGAGAATTGGGAGGGGATCAATGCACAATATATATTATATTAGATATTTTGTGTGAAAATATAAGTGGAAGACTTAAACCACAAGTAGACATTAGGGCTTCCGTTCGGAGCTCTAGTCCCGTGTGGGTTATGGGCCGGCTAGGACTAGTGTAAGCATTAGTCCTGGTTCGTCCCGGCTCTAATGGCTAGGAGGCCAGGGAAGCTCTAGTCGCCGGTCGTTCTGGACATCTAGTCCTGGTTCGTAATACGGCCCAGAACTAGAGGGCTTGCGCCAGCCAGTCCTGCGTGCGGGAGCCAGTAGTCCCGATTGGTATCATGGCTCAAGACTAGAGGTCAATCAGTAGTCCCGGTTCGTAATACCAACCAGGACTATTAGTTTCTCTATATAATTCGGCTTCGTCCGCGCCCGAGCCCATGGCCATTTTTCCTCCAAGCAAGCCGAGTTCATGCCCATTTTTTGTCCAAGATTTGTCAAGGTTTGGTGGCAATCCCTAAATCCAAGGTTTTAAAAGGTTAGCAACTTCATCATGTCATATCTCATTGTTAGTTGACCTCAATTCTCTAGAAGTATAGAGGGATTTCATACTATAGAAGTAAAGCGGATTTTAGATGTGTAATTTTAGGCAACTTTTGATTAGGCAAAAAGTTACTAAAAATTGAAATGTGTAATTCTAGAGTTTCAGAGCTCATAACGGAATGTTTCACTGCTAGATCAATAATTGAAAACTCCATATTTTTCATGTTAATTGTTTTGTTGCATTCAAAAATTCGTGCATGTAAAATTTTCAAATTCAAATTTTTAGATTTGAACAAGTAAATGAAGTAAAAATGATCCAAGCTTTATATTTGTTTTTCGTACACAGTAGGTGCACCTATTTTGGGTACTAACCCACTTAGCGAAAAAATTAAAAATAGTTTTTTTTAAAAGAAGGTTTTTGGCAGAAACAAATTAGGGTTATAGAAAACAGTTTTTCTTTCAAAAGTGAGGAAATACGGTTTTTCTTTAAATACTATTGCTCACTTAATGCTCTAGAAGCTCACAATAATTCATGATGTTGTGTAATGGTTTTTTATATACTTATACAATAATGCAGATGGTCCTTGAATGGATGTACGGTACTGACCGAGGCTCTTGCGAGTTCATTAATGGCATGCATGAATTCCTTCGTGTATCTTATGGGAACAATGTTGGAAATATGCCCTAGAGACAAATAATAATAAGGATTATTATCATATTTCTCATAAAGTTTATGATTAAGTTTTATATCATTCTATAACTGTATTGAGAGGAAACATCAATACACGTGTGATATATAAAAAACCAGGGGTTCCTAGTGAAACTCTAGTCATTGGTTCATTGGTCAAGAGATGATCAAGGTTTCCTGATCATGTAGCATTTATGCCAGTTGGAAATGGAGCCAACTGATTCTGAGAATGAGATGATGAACCAATATCCAACCTAGACATCGTGACCCGATCATGTCACGAAGTTCAAGTTACGATGATTAGAACTGGATCCTCGTAGACTATTCCTTAGACCATGAGGCTATATCAATCACTGTCTTCCGAAAATGCTTAGATAGCATCAAACGTCATTGGGTAATACAGTGACAATAAAGGTGTGTTCAGGTATTCGGAGGAACCGTAGAGGAAATATATGTCAAGAGCGGGATTTGTCCGTCCACATGACAGAAATATACTCAAGGGCCCACTCGGAGAAGTTATATTCAATAGCTGCGCAGCATGTGATTTGATTACAGAGAAATCACTTCTCGAACGAGTCAAGTAGCATTTTTTGGTAACGAGATTGAACACGACATGGTGATGCCATTGATTAGATCTCGGGAAATGCGAGCGTCGAGAGACAACGGGAATAAGACATGACTGTCCTGGCTCAAACAACGGGAACAGAATGGACTAGGAATTTCCGGCTGCATGCAGGTTGTATTCTTGTCTATTATTGTATAGTCGTGTCACACGTGTAGAGGCAGCTATCTATCTTCTCCATACACGTATTGGGACCAGTACGTATGAGAGGATTACGCATTTCAGGCTGGCAACGCCTCACGTATAGTGCCCTACATCCCTCCTGATCTCCCATTGTTCTTGGTCCTGCATGGGACTCAAACTTAATTTATTTGATGTTCGTTTGGCATGAAATCATCTTATTAGGACCAAAGGGCGAAACATAGCTTGCCCTGCATCACTCGTGATGGCCCATGGGCTGATTGCACACTCCACTCCGCCCGCCAGGAGAATCACTCGTCGCCGCCACTTCGACGGGCCGTCGTTTCAGTAGCAAACTAGCCAAATGCATCTCCGTTCCACCACGTTGGAGTGCCATCCCTTCCGCGCTGCTCCTAGCCAGATCTATCATACTGAAGATCAAGGAAATGTGTGGAGCCCTAGATCGAGAATTGGGAGGCGGATCATTGCACAATATAGATTTAGTTTCATATCTTGTGTGAAAACGAAAGTGGAAGACTTTCAATCATTTCTCTTTGGTTCAGTTTTATACATCCTAAGTCTCTAGCAAAATAGAGTGTGCACGGCAAGTAGCTTGGTTGAGAGCCGCCGCCGCTCGCACCCAAAGGAGAAGCTTCGAGGAGGAGCGCCGTCGTGTGTTCTGGACGACCTCCATGTTAGGGATAGTAATCGTGTGCTAGGGCATAGCCAGTGACGGTCTCGCCGCAAGCACACGTCGGGGCATAGTTGCGGCGTTCGCCATCCCTTCTTGCGGTGGAAGGGGCACAACCCTATCACTTATGAGGTGTAGATTCACACACATATGTTAGCCCTACTAATATAGTTTGCCTCCCCGTTGGGGTCGCAGCCACTACTCCGTCCACCCTACTCCACACCGACATGACTGCCACCGCCCTTCACGTCAAGTGCCGGCCCTGTGTTTCACATCCCCATATAGGGATGGGTCCGTGCCTAGCGTCGTGGGCCTCTGCTTGACCTGGACGGGAAGCCACCCTGCATGAGACAACATGGGAGAAGCACTTCGCACAAAAGCATGAAAGTGTTGGGCTCCTCCGACGTGTTGTTCGCGGCACAAGAGACAGTGAGGGAATGGTGTCATGCGGGCACTGCCACGGTGATATGATCCTCTGGCGTGGTGTCCGCGGCACAAGAAAATATCGCCACTAGGATAGGCTCCTCTAGTGTGTTGTCTGTGGAACTAGGGGCGGAGTTGCGGCCGGTGCTACCGGCGCTGTAGCACCGGTCCAGCTGACTATCCAAAGGGAATGCGTATTACTACTAAGTCGTTAGTGTGGCCAGCTGATTAGCCAAAACGAGTAAAGTACAGATCACTTAGTGTCTACACTCAGTTCATGTGGCCTGCTCGCTCGTTCTTCTCAGGCTATGAACTACACATCACTTAGCACTAGTGGTAAAGAGTCCTGCCGCTTTAGAGGACTGAAGGTTGCCTCTAGAAGTTAGCACCCCTCTTCGTTCGCTTCTGGCTCCACCACTGTGTGGAACACGAGGCAGCGTGGGAGCGGTGGCACGTACTGATCACCACAATGCTTGGCTCCTCCGATTTGATGGGTTGCCATGGTGGCTCCCCTGGATTCTGCTATGTTGGGTTGCCAGAAGGTCCAAGGTCCTGGTCTGGCCTCCTAAGGTTTGATCGATTGGATGCCAAGTAATCTATAACTCGAGTTTGGATTTGTTTATTTTCCGACACAGTTAACGTTACATATATTAATTTCCTTTTACTGAATGGACACCAGATACGGTTTTTCTCGTGTCACTTCATGATTTTTTCCATCTTGTCAAGCTCTCTCTTCGTGGAAAAGTAATTCATAAAAAAATGTGTGTCGAGTTCTCTCTGCGGGAAAACCAAATCGAAAAAAAATCATGTCATACTTTGACATCCAGACGATGGTCCAACAACACTTGGTACTCATGCCTGCTTTACCTGCCCATCTCATATAGAGTGAACCCATACCACAAATCAAGACTAGTCCTTTAACCATTCAATAATAATATCCAAATAAAAAATAAATTGATATGCTCAAACATCAATGAATAGTCTATTATCTAAATAGCTTGGGCCGGAAGTAGGCCCACGAACTCTTGGCATTATAGCATTTGGCTTCCAGTGGGGAACTCTTGGCATCAGAAATATCATGTCTTGCATTTCGCTAGACGGTTATTCAAATATACATGTAACAAATCAGTTGTTCTATTAATATTAATGATTTCTATTATGGTCATATTTTTGATTGTGAATATGTTGTTCTTGTGAGGTCTTTATGATAATTTGTATACGTTTATAAATAAGTGGAAAAGCCAAAATGATATCCAACTTGAATCATAATGCAATTCGTCTGTATGAAACTAATGGTTTAAGTCATAAAACAATGTGTTAGAGGACGATATGGACATGGTTACTACGGTAGTTTAGGATAGTTAGGACTCTAGCCTAAATTGACTCGTACTCCAAGATAATCTTCTGTACGCCTATATATATACCCGCCCATGAGGCTCAATAATATATCCAACATATTCCGCCAAACTCATAATCTTTTATGGTATTAGCCTAAATCGATCTCAAACTTTAGCTTCCGCCGCGCTGCCCCGGGGATATCGATCTTCATGATCTCCGCCGGGGGTTACGCAACCCGTAGGCAGGGTTCGTCCGGCGATCCATAATCGGCTGCCCTGTAAGTCTTTTCTCCGATCTCTTGATCGGATTTCTTTTTGGTTTACCGATCTTAGATAGGATTGAGTCGCCCACCGCCGTCATCATCGCCGCGCCTCTACTCCGACCATCGTCATCGAGGATCTACATCGCGTCCTTGCGCCTGCCCCCTCCACTACTGCGCCTGCCTCGCCAAGCTGTCGCGGCCTCACGGCAGGCTGCCGCGCACCGCAGGCGGCTGCTACGCCTTCCAATGCACCTTCGTTGGTGTGTACGTCGCTAGTGGTCTCCCAGCCGCTGCACCGACTTGCGCCTTGCAGCTATGCCACCCCCTCAGGTCATAGTGTGGCTGCACGCAGTCTACTTCGCCGTACTCATCAATCGACGGCCTCGAGTTTCACCGCGCCATCTCCTACGGCGCGGATCGCCGCCGTCTGCACATGGTCTTCGTCATGTCGCCGGGTCTTCCTCGGCTACTTCGAGAACTGATGTCGTGCTTCACAAGGTAACCTGAAGGGCGCCCTCTCGCCGTCGCAGGTCCGCCGACTACCCAATCGCCACTCTAGGCATCCAGCATGACTAACCCAGGTCGCCACTGGTTTCTCCGTCCTCTATGTCTTCGTCCACTACAACTTCGCCGCCACCGTCATTGCCTCATCCCCGACTACACCAGCTGCTACTCTACTCCGTCAACCGCGGACAGCACCGGCATCTCTCCCTTAGCCGCTTTGTGCGTTGGAACCGCTCTAGAGGCTTCCTCTGCTAGTCTTTCTGACATGGCGACAAGTTCATGATGGTCCCTGCCCCCGCACGCCTAGTACTGGCAACACCGGTAGTGGCTTCATCCCCGATGTGTTCCCGAGTCTAGCAAACTCGGATCGGCGCCTCGTCTTCATCGGCTTCGACAACGTCTTCTTCGGCATCGACCCCTCTACGACTGCCTTGACAGCGTCACCGACGAGTTCTTCTTTGTATACCCGGTTCTGGCAAAACCGGTTCTAGCAGAACTATAGCCGCACCTCGTCCTCGACGGCTCGGACTGCATCGACTTCGGCATCGACACCCTCAACGACTGCCTCGACGTGTCTCTGTCATCCTCCCCGCGCACTATGCGCATGCGGCTTCATGTGTGGCTACCTCGACATCGGCATCCCCGACCACGACATTGACCACGTCAACCCCTCGCATGCCTACCTCGACCATGGCACCACCTCACGCTCTCTTCTCCCTCGACATCGGCACAAGGGCTACCACCTTGCTTGAGCATCACCAGCTTCCTCTACATTCCAAGAAACCGCGACGCGATACCATCCACGACGTTCCCGCTACGACTGTGGGGGGATGTCAGCCTACTGGATGCTACTTTGGTTTATCTCTAGTCTGACCGTCCGTGATGTTCCAGTTGTTCACGACGCTACCGCTACGACTGTGGGGGGATGTTAGAGTATGATAGGACACGGTTATTATGGTAGTTTATGATAGTTAGGACTCTATCCTAACTTGACTCGTACTCCAAGATAATCCTCTGTACGCCTATATATAATCGCCCATGAGGCTTAATAATATATCCATTATATTCTGCCAAACTCATACTCTTTCACGATGTAAGCATATGATGAATTCATATTGACAACTAATTTGAAAATATTAAGATAATTGATCTACCGGTATATGCTAAAACATGCCTAGATTGGCAGTTATTACTTAAACAAAATATGTTATAGGAAAATAGAATATAGATTGTTGAAATATCATACATACGATGTATCACAGTTCAACAAATACAGTAGAGATCATTATAATATAAGTGTACTTGTAGACTTAAACGTAAATAAGGGTATTTACTAAAAGGCGCATAATTCAGAGACCATTTTAAATGTTCAAATGACCGTCATAATGGAAGGATATATTATTAACGAAGTAACAAAGTTCTTCATTTGATCAAGACCATTTGTATGCAAGTTAATGGTTTTATCCCTTACAAAATATGGCACGTTCGAGTTTATAAAGACTTTGATAAACTCGTTACGAATATGAACTATTTGTAGAATATTGATATGTAACTATGATTGTATTCTTTCATAACCAAAAGACAAATTGGTTGTTGTCAAGGGGGATACTTGTTAAGAAAAGTTTCTTAAAAATGTGTTGATGGAAGAAAGTGAAAGTCCAAAATGAACATATTTTATCTTGGTACACGTGTTGAGTAACGCAACGGAATAAGTTCCGTGAAACGAAAATCTAAGGATATTAAACTTTTGATGATGATCATTGCGTTTAAATTAAGGACTTAACTTATAGGAAGTAGGATTGAATGGTGAATTTTCCACTTAGGGATCGATCCTCCCTTCTACCCGGTCAGGACCATGGTGGATTATATCGATAAACATCAAAGGGTATGGAAAGAAGCATATGAAATATGGATGGACCTTGACCTGCGAGGGAATTATCCCTGGTGCTTTGTATCAAATACTCATCCACGATAGGCCGCAGCCAGCCTGGTTCAGAGAAAGCAACCTTCAGGGAGCTAGAAAATTAAACAGTTCTGCGACTTGAAATTCGGGATAGGGACAAGATCCTTCAATAAATCTAGCAAGGACACAGACTCGAGCAACAACTCTAGCTCGGACAAAGATACTAGTAACAGCTCTATTCCTAGTGAGTGCTCAACTCGAGCCACTGAATCAATCCTTAATGAAGAGGGGCTAACCATGATTAGAAACTCCTCGCTATGTGCCTGGAGAGAGGTGATGATCGGGTTTGAAAACAAAGAGAAATTTGCAGAGGGCATGTTTCCAGAGCTTTGCTCGTCAGGGATATCGCCCCGTTGACCCGTGGTTTGAGAAGCAAGGGTATCAAATGCAAAAAACATATGTGGAGTATATAGGCTGGGAAACATCCGTAGTACATCAAGCTATCTTTCAAAGAGCTACCAAGCAAAGTGCCTAGCAGGAGCTTTGGGTTGAGTTTACAAAACTAAATTGAACACATGTGCTATGAAGCAAATAAATACCTTCTCTTCTCTCTAGGTTTCTTGTGTAGAAAAGGAAAACATCCGATATGCAACGAAAGACCACTTCCATGCCCGAGACGGAAAAGAAGTGGGATGACGCTGACGACAACTCCAAGGGCCATTGTGACCCACGAACCGAAGCTCTGTGCAACACTAGCAACCACTAAAGACCATGACGGTGAGTTCGCCATAGGCATCGAATGTGAAGAAAAAATATTTCCAAGATCTAGGTAGTGGGAGGCTGCACATCACTCGCAACCATGCCAAAGGAACAACCAATCATCAGCGCCGGGAATACCTTCACCAGCCACCGCTCACTATAGCAACCCGCAGCCCACATTCTGACACTTTGGGTAAAGAAGCCACCAAAATCTTCAGAGACTACCGCCTGGAGCTCAAGAGTTCCATCATGGACCCGAATGAGCGTCACGAAGAACTCGAAGCTGAGCAGATTGAGCCACCCATCGGACAAGAATACCTCAGGTAGGGTTTTGTTCCCCAATGCTCCCTTCTATCTATCCTCACCGGCGCTCCACTTGCGCCCTGAGGATATACCCACTACCTTTCTAACCACTAGACCCCTTCTTGGATCAGGGAAAATAGGCGGAGGATCATTGGATCACAGCAATAGGACCAGAAGGAAGCCACCATGGCGCTGCCTCCACAAGAACCAGATGAATTTCGCATATAAGAATTTTGACATAAAAAACTTCCCCCCCCAAGATCTTATGCAGAAGTTATAGCCATTTTACGGAGACATAACCTTTTTTTGCAAACAAAGTCCGAATTCATGTTTCTTAATTTTTCTAAAAACTAGATCACGTAGCCTAACTACATCTCAAAGGATTTTATCATTTTCTGAATAATCATGTTTGTTAATATTTTTCTGAAGATTTTATCATTTTTTTTATTTTTCTAAGGAAGAAAAGACAATCCACCGCCGCGCGGGGGGGGGGGGGGGGGAGTTGAATAATAGCACGACCCTTACCCATGGCGTATGGCATAGTGGTGCGCCACGGGTATGCACCACATGTCAGGGGGGCACCCCCGCCAGCCCGCGAAAAACATACATTGGCGCGTAACGTTTAGCGGTACATCATGGGTAAGTTGCTACCCGTGGCACACCTGTATGTGGTGCACCACTACTATATAGTTGTGGCCCACACACATGTTGGTGCCCCACAATTATGCAGTCTACCTATATGCACTTTTCTAGTAGTGGTGCTGCCAACTTTCTAAACATACCCAAAATTGTTCTCAGGCACCCATAGCGCCCAATGGTGTGTGGCAGGTGATGAGGGATAGGCAACCAAACTACATGTTGCTACAATTTTCCTTATCCTTCGTGCAACAGTTTTTGTGGAACCATGTCGTTTTGTGGTAGGTAGGCTGCACTTCTTGGTCTTGCACAAACTGTCCTTCCTATCACAATATAAACGAGACCTTGTGGTGCAACTTCAAAACTTATGCTGAAGTCGGTACTCAAGGTGAAGGGTTCGCAGCATAGAAAACAAAAAATTTCCTACGATGTGAACTATACGCTAAGATCTATCTACTAGATACAAGCAACGGGTGGATATACATCCATAGAGAACTTACCCTCGAAGACAACAAACTTTGTAAACGAGATGGAACTCGTGGATGATGTAGTCGTACACTTGCCGATCTCAAGATCGTGATAAAGTCCAGCAGGTCCGGCTCCAGCACGTCCATGAGATCCAGCTCTGATACATTGCAAATGTATCTATAATTTTTGATGTTCCATGCTTGGTTTTATCCACTTTCTTGTGTTTTGTTCCAACTTTGGAGTACTTTTCATATGATTTCTTGGACTAACCTATAAACAAGAGCCACAGTGCCAGCTGCCTGTTTTCTGCTGTTCTTGGTTCCAGGAAAGTCAGAAAATTGATATTCTCGGAATTGGACGGGACAAAAGCCAAAGTGCCTATTTTTCCGGAAGTCATTAAGTGCCAGAATATGAGACGGAGAGGGGCCAGGGGCCACCACACCACCTGGCCGCGTGGCCAGGCCTGGCCCGCGCCAGGGGGTGCTGTGGCCGCTCCCGGTACCCCCTCGGCCTCTCCTTCCGCCTATATATTGCCCTCGGGATGAAAAACCTAAGTGCCCGATCAAAAATCCACGAAAGAGTCTGTAGCCACCGTCATCGCCATCCCTAAATCGGGAGGGATCTGAAGCTCTTCCCGGCACCCTGTCGGGGAGGGGAATTCACCCTGGAGGCCTTCTTCATCACCATGCAAGCCTCCGGTGTGATGCATGAGTAGTTCATCCTTGGACTATGGATCCATGTAGTAGCTAGATGGCTGGTTCTCCTCCTTTTTGCTTTCATGTCTAGATCTTGTGAGCTCCGTTCATGATCAAGATCATCTATTTGTAATTCTGCATGTTGTGTTTGCGGGGATCCGATGGATATTGAGATGCTATTTCAGATTGATTATTGATTCTATCATGTCTTTGTTATTTGTGATCTTGCATGCTTTTCGTTGTTAGTAGCTATCTTGGCCAAGTAGATGCTAGCAACTCCAAGAGTTAGTATTTATGCTCGATAGTGGGTTCATGCCTCTGGTAATCTGGAGAAGTGATAGAAATCTCTAAGGTACTAGATGTGTTGTTGCTACTAGGGAGAAAACAACAATCGCAAGTTGGGGACAAAGTTCTGTGGTTGTGTTGTGCAGGTCTCCACGTTGCTACTAGCACCGGTAGTGCGCCCTGCCAAAGCTCAGCTAGTAACACCTTTGGGGTGTTTCCTTGCTCCTACTGGTTCGATTAAACCTTGGTTTTGTAACGGAGGAAACTTGCTGCTGTGCTCATCATACCTTCCTCTTGGGGTTCCCAACGAGCTCTACATCAACACCGCCATCAAGTATTTTTCTGGGCGCCGTGCATTGAGCCATCAAGCTCTAGCTAGTCCAGCACCACCAAGTCTAGAACCGCAAAGCAGCGGTGCATCCAGGATCGCACACACGTCTGGTACCCCGAAAACCTCCGTCCCTCGCTCCAGCAAAGCAGCAGAAGCAGCAACTCCTTTCTAGATAAAGCCACCGGGAACATGTATCTCGCTAATCCGAGACCATGGGGGAAAATACTAGAGGGGGAGAGAGATCCTTCATGAGGAGGTGTGAGTGTGAATATGTGAGAGGGGGGCCTTTTATAGGAGGAGGGGAGGGTACCCCTCCCATGGCCGGTGCCCATGGAGGGTGTCCCTTCACCTCCCCCATTCATGTGGTGGTAACCGCCTCCACATTAAAATGCCCCTTCACATTCTCTTTTAAAGTTTCCACTTTAAATGCATTAAATTTCTCCAAATTTAGTGCTCTCTCATTTAATAAAACTCTTTTATTAATTTTATTCAGAATTTTGTTAATTACTTTAATTAACAAACATTCACATAAAACCCCTGCAACATTTTAATATTACATGTAGAACCACTTTTAGCAATTTACCTGAAATAGTTTCGGTGTGTATTGAAATAATTCCAGCGCTTTCTTAAATCTTTATCTGAAACATATTTAATCCAAATGGTGTCGGTATCCCTTAAGTGTGTCACCCTACGGTTCGCGAATAATGCAGACATGATCGAGACCCCTCTCAGATCAATAATCAGAAGCGGGACCTAGAGATCCATACTGACTCCTACACATTCAACGATGACTTCTGTGATCGTGAGAACCTTTAACGCTAGTAACTAGATATATACATATCATGGTATATTCGATCAAGACATATCTAGATATATACATATCATGGTATAATCGATCAAAATCTTGATGTGATTTTACTCACCAACTGTTGAAACACTTGAATCTTGATACAATCCTTTCAATGCAGCAAGAACCTTTCTTGTTGTTTCCATATTGAAACCTTTCAATATCTCATATATGTACGTCTATCACAACCATATTAGCGCCTCAATCTATCCATATAGATATTGATGCCAAATATTCCGGTTTTGCCCAAGTCTTTCATTGAAATCCTATTTTAATGAAATTCTTAACTTGTGTCAATACAAGATACATCATTTCCAATCAACACCATGTCTTCTACATAATGTATTAGAAATATGTCTCAGCGCTCCCACTTAATTTCTTGCAAATGCAAGCATCTTCATCGTTTCCGATGAATTTAAACTCTTTTAACAGTTTCATCATGGTGAAGATTCCAACTCTGCTATGCTCACTTGAACTATTGAAGTTTGCATGCCCTTTTAGTACCCATTGAATTAACAAAACCCTTCGGACCGTGTCTTGTACACGTCCTAGGTAACCATTCTATTAGAAGAACATTGTTTTGTTTATTCAACTACCATGCACCAAATTATATGTAGTGGTTGCTACATTAATCCGTCAAGACTAAATATCGCCATGAAAGATCAAATCTTGTCATGGTCAACTCATTGAACATTGCCGTAAACTTCTTTCCGACATGTCGACTATTTCATAGATGTTAAACATCCATGTCTATTTCTTTATAGATCCAAACACGACCGATAGGCTTCATGCCTTTCTGGAGGGTCTTCCAAGTTCAGAAACTTGATTTCTCGTGTATGGATACTATCAAGGATTCTATGACTTCTAGTCATTTTATGGAGTCAGGGCCCATCATTGCTTCTTTGCATGTAGTAGGTTCATCATTGTCAAAACAATAACGACTTCTGTTTCAAATCTTACTATTTGATTCTTACCGACCCACACGGTTCAACAAGAATTCTAATCTCCGAGATCACACCCTTTGTAATAACGGGAGCCATGAGCATTGTGCCCGCCACCGGGACCATTTCCGGCGCTGCGCTACTTAGCACATATAGCTAAGGTTCAACATCCTTATCAAATTTCTATGGCCCTCCCACTTAACTTTTCACGAAAAATTCCTTCTCAAGAAACTTGACGTTCCAAGCGACAAACTCTTTTGTCCTCGGTGTTATGGAGAGATTCCCAACAAATTATTTGGGCTAGCCTACAAAGAGGTGCTTATCCGACATTGGTTGTAAACATTTTACTTATGCATAGCATACCAAAATTTAAGAAAAGACAATTCGGGTTTTATCCCAAACCATAACTCATATGGTGTCATTTCAACAGATCACAATGGTGCTCTTTTCAGTGTAAAAGTGGTAGTCTCTAAAGCTTTAATCCTTAAAACATAATGGCAGTTTTATAAATGACATCTTTGATCTTACCATGTCAAACATGGTTTGATTTCATCTCTCGAATATGCCATACTCCTATGGTTTATCAGAAAACATAAATCATGGAACAATTCCTCAAATCTTAGGGGTTTTGCTAAACCTGTAACTCAAATATCTTATTTTATGATCGAATCATAAACTCTTTATTTTCTTGTTACAATGATTGTCCACTTCACCTGGAAAGGCTTTGAACAATTTTCAAATGTTTCATACTTCTTCCTTATTAAGTAAATATACAGATATATTCACTCAAATTTTCGGAGAAAGGATATGAAGCAAAAAGATCCATCGCATATGGCTACACATAATGGACTATGCACACCAGCATGCACAATTTGCAATAAGCTAGTCATATGTTCCTGTTTGGCCTATGAACGGAGTTTCAATTATCTCGAGGAAAGTGTCACAAGCGTCAATTGATCAAAATAAAAAGACTCCACAAATCCATCAACATGGAGTTTCTTCATGTTTTCTTTCCAATATAATTTAAATAGCGATGTCACTTCGTAATTGATCTTCCAATCATTTGTCTTACGACATTTTAGCAATAATGTTTATGGATGTGATTTCTCCAACAAGACTTGTAAATGTTCATCCATCCTTTATGGAATACGGTAATTATTTGAACAACCATTGTTCTCGTAATACCGGAACAAAATAACAATTATTAAAACAAATCTTGAAGGCTAGGTTTGACGATGATGAAAAACACAATAACATTTTATTTGTTTTCGATGAACATCATCACTTATTCTCTTGCTAGTTACTTAGGTTGTTGCAGTTCATCAATTGTGTTGTTCTGTATGACACTTCACACCAACCAATTTGGTATCCAATACCTAAGAACCACATTGTTTAACAAGCAAGGAATATAACCATAACGTGTATATCTTCTATATACCTAAGCTGGACATCTCCACCTTTTATTTTCTGCCAAATATTTTATAGATTCTCATTTAGCAATTCTTTTTCCTTTTTAAAAGAATCTATCAACATCAATAGTGGTGTCATTCACATGACACATAGTACAAAGCGTATATAGTCAAACACTAATACCTTTGGACTTGCACTTTGAAGTAGATCACCATCATCAAATGTTTGGCATTCTTTCAAAAATCCATTCTTTAGTAATCTTTTAGTGTAGTAAACATTTTACTTACATCTTCTATTCATCCTTATCCTGAAAACTTTCATGATCAAGCTACTATAGCCTATAAGAAAGAATTGCGAGTATAATAGCAGTTCCCAAAACCTTTTTGGTAGATTAGGACGCCTAGCGTCTCCAACCTTCACAAATTCTCATACAATATGAGAATATGTATTTTTCTAAATTATACTCTATCATAATGCAACCTAAAACATTGTTTCAGATATCACAATATCTTCCACACATGATGGTTTCTGAAACAATTATTTAAGCTCCAAGATAACCTCGATATTAAAAGAACTTTTGAATATCAAGAATCATGGAGGAAAACATGATACTTTAGATACTAACATTGGAATTCTTACTCTGGATTTAATACTACTTATTAAACTTCATGGAGTAAATAGAGTTTACTGAAAATTTGCAATAGGACTTCTAAACTTTAAATTGATATTCAAAATAATACGATACCAATTTGTAAAGTAAATATCCAGAATTCTATAGTTCTACTATCTCAATTAAAACTAAGCATAAGGTAGTAAACAGATGCCAATGACTACAACAAATTATGCAAATTTACTTTGATTTAGTTTATGACAAATTGAGTCCGACTAATCCAAATTAGAAATGAACTCTTGCTAAAAAACGACACCCCTTGTGCCTTTTTGGTGATTACATGAACCAAATCCTCTACACCAAGTCCGATCATCACGTGAGTCGGTGTAGCTTCAAAGGCGACATTCAATATGGGCATCATATCAACTATATGACACATGCTTATGTTGGATTTATGCCCAAGAGGCAATAATAAAAGTGGTTATTATTATATCTTTGTGTTTATGATGAATGTTTACATCCCATGCTATAATTGTATTATTAGGAAACACTAATACTTGTGTGTTTTGTAAACATGTAAGAGTCCCTAGTAAGACTCTTGTTGAACTAGCTTGTTGATTAATAGATGATCATGGTTTCCTAGTCATGGACATTGGATGTCATTAATAACAAGGTTGTATCATTAGGAGAATGATATGATGGACACACACCCATAGTAAGCGTAGCATAAGATCAAGTCATTAAGTTCGTATTGCTTTAAGCTTTTAAATGCATAGTGACCTAATCCTTCGACCATGAGGTTGTGTTAATCACCATCACCGGATGGGTACTTTGATGACATCAAACACCGCTTCGTAACTGGGTTGTCATAAAGGTGTCGTTGGGTATTCTGAAAGTATGAGTTGAAGCGCATGGACCAAGATTGAGATTTGTCCATCCATACGACGGATAGATATGCTCTAGGCCCTCTCGGTGGAATGTCATTTAGTTAGCTTGCAAGCATGTGACTAGGTCACAAGGGATGACATATCACGGAACGAGTAAAGAGTACTTGTCAGTAACGAGGTAGAACTAGGTATGGAGATACCGATGATCACACCTCGGATAAGTAGAGTATCGCGAGACAAAGGGAATTGGTTTCGTATGTTAATGGTTCAATCGATCACGAAGTCATCGTTGAGTATGTGGGAGCCGTTATGGATCTCCAGATCCCGCTGATGGTTATTGATCGGAGAGGTGTCTCCGTCATGTCTACATATTCACGAACCGTAGGGTGAAACACTTAAGGTTCGATGTTGTTTTAAGTAGATATGGAATGTGCGTTGGAGACCGAATGTTGTTCGGAGTCTCGGATTGGATTCGGGACATCACGAGGAGCTCCGGAATTGTCCGGGGAGTAAGATTCATATAATGGGGATCTTTTTCTGAGTTAGGAAACGTTCCGGAGTGTTTGTATGGGGATTCTAGAAGGTTTCAGAATGTTCCGGAAGGTTCTAGAAGATATTTTGGAGTTTATTTGAAAACCAAGATAAGATAAGATAAGGGAAATTTAAAGAGGAGACTTGGGGGGGGGGGGGGGGGGGGGAAGACTCCTCCCCCCACCTCCTTGGTGCGTCGGCCCTAAGGGGTGGGCCTAGGGGTGGGAACCCTAGGCCGCACCCCTCCCTCTATATATAGAGGGGTGGAGGCGCCACCCCGCTTGCCCCTCCACTCTTGCCCCTTAGCCGCCTCTCTCCTCCTCCTTCCTTCTGCTCAGGCTTAGGCGAAGCCCTGCAGAATTATCTACTCCACTACCACCACCACGCCGTCGTGCTGCTGGGTTTCCGTGGAGAGATCCACTACCTCCGCTGCTCGCTGGAACAAGGAGAGGAAGGTCTGCTTTGACTCCGCACGTGTGACCGACTGCGGAAGCGCTGCCGGAACGCGGCGCCGGAAGGATCGTCCACACGATCTTGAGATCGGCAAGTGATCGACTACATCAACCACGAGATCCAATCTCATTAACGCTTTCGGATCTACGAGGGTTAGTACAGATCTATCTCGTTGCACATGTCTAATAGATTAGATCTGGGTTTTGTTCGTTCTTGCGGTAGAATTTTTTTGTTTTCCATGCTACGAACCCATCAGTGGTATCAGAGCCATGTCTATGTGTAGATCTGTTGCACGAGTAGAACACAATGGTTTTGTGGGCGTTGGTGCTCGTGCCGTCTTTTGCTTTGTGTACTTTGCATCTTGCGGGATGGTGGGATGAAGCGGCTCGGGCTAGACTTACATGTCATCGCACATGAGACTTGCTCCACGCTTGATGTGTAACTTTCTTTGCACAAGTGGCTTTGCGGGTGTCTGTCTCTCCCACCATAGTATAGATCCAATTTACACTTTGCAAATTTTGATAGCACATGTATCAACGTTGTGGTTCAGTTTCGTAGGTAAGATCCGTTCTTATTCGAAAGCCCCAAACCACGTAAAACATGCAAAGAAAATTAGAGGCGTCTAACTTGTTTTGCAGGGGTTTTGTGATGTGATATGGCCATCATGTGATTGTGATTATATTTGATGTATGCAATGATCCTTATTGTAATATGGCAACCGGCAGGAGCCTAATGGTTGTCTTTAATTCTGTTAAGACCTGTGTGTCTATTCATCATGTAATAGCTTTATTCCAAGTAGTTCTAATAGTTGCTGGTGATGATGGACAACCATGAAGCGGCGCCACTGACCTTGGTGCAATGCTGGTGATGATGGAGATCATGTCCGTGCCTTGGAGATTGAGATCAAAAGCGCAAGAAGAAAGGGCCATATCATATCACACTAATTATGAATTGCCTGTGATGTTAATCCTTTATGCATCTTGTATTGCTTAGATCGCGACGGTAGCATTATAAGATGATCCCTCTCACTAAATATCAAGTAATAAAGTGTTCACCCTTAGTTGGCACCGTTGCTAAGACTCGTCGTTTCGAAGCATCTCGTGATGATCGGGTTTGATAGATTCTACGTGTGCATACAACGGGTGCAAGCCAGATTTGCACATGCGGAAACTAAGGTTATCTTGATGAGCCTAGCATGTACAGACATGGTCTCGAAACACGGAATACCGAAAGGTAGAGCATGAGTCATATAAATGATATGATCAACATGAAGATTGTTCGCCGATGAAACTACATCTTCTCTCGTGAAGATCGGACTTGGTGTAGTGGACTTGGTTCGTGTAATCACTAAGACAATGTGAGGGATGTTGTTTTGAGTGGGAGTTCACCTAGTTAATTTAAGAATTAAATTTGAACTTAATTTATCATAAACTTAGTCTAAACTACTTGCAAATTTGTTGTAGATTATGGCGACCCCCTCCATCAATTTCAATGCGTTCCTAGAGAAAGAAAAGCTTAAGAACAATGGAAGCAATTTCACGGACTGGTTCCGTGGACTGAAGATCGTCCTCAGGGCTGGTCAGTTGACCTATGTGCTCGAAGCACCCCTAGGTGACCCACCTGCAGATGATGCCACCGATGACGTAAAGAATGTTTACGCCACTCAGAAAAATCATTACTCCACAGTTCAATGTGCCATCCTGTATGGTTTAGAAGCGGAGCTCCAAAAGCGTTTTGAGCACCACGACCCGTTCGAGATCATTAAGGAGCTTAGGCTAATTTTTGAGATTCGCGGGGCCATGGAGAGCTATGAGGCCTCCGAAAAGTTCTTTAACTGTAAGATGGAAGAGGGAAGCTCCGTTCGCGAGCACGTGCTCACCAAGTCTGGGTACGCAAACAAGCTCCAAGAGTTGGGGATTTCGATTCCTAATGAGTTGGGGATTCACCGTCTCCTCCAATCACTGCCACCAAGTTACAAGAACTTTGTGATGAACTACAATATGCACTGCATGAACAAGACGTTGCCTGAACTATCGTCCATGCTGAAAACTGCTGAAGTGGAGATCAAGAAGGAGCACCAAGTGTTGATGGTCAATAAGACCACCAATTTCAAGAGACAGGGCAAGCCTAAGAACAAGGGCAACTTCAAGAAGGACGGCAAGAAAGCTGCCGCACCTGCTAAGAAGCCCAAGGCTGGTCCTAAGCCTGAAACTGAGTGCTTCTACTGCAAGGGTGCTGGTCACTGGAAGCGTAACTGCCCCAAGTACCTGGCGGATCTGAAAAACAGCAACATCAAGAAGAAAGGTATATTTGATATATGTGTTATTGATGTGTATCTTACTAGTAATCGTAGTAGTGCCTAGGTATTTGATACTAGTTCGGTTGCTCATATTTGTAACTCGAAACAGGAGCTGCGCAATAAACGAAGACTGGCAAGAGACGAGGTGACGATGCGCGTTGGAAATGGCTCCAAGGTTGATGTGATCGCCGTCGGCACGCTCCCTCTACATTTACCTTCGGGATTAGTTTTAAATTTGAATAATTGTTATTTGGTGCCTGCGTTAAGCATGAACATTATATCTGGATCTTGTTTATTGCGAGACGGTTACTCTTTTAAGTATGAGAATAAAGGTTGTTCGATTTATATGAGTAATATCTTTTATGGTAATGCACCTGAGATGAATGGTTTATTCTTGTTGAATCTCGATAGTAGTGATACACATTTTCACAACATAGATGCTAAACGAATAAAATTGAATGATAATTCTACATACATGTGGCACTGTCGTCTTGGCCACATTGGAGTGAAGCGTATGAAGAAACTCCCTTCTGATGGACTTCTTGAATCACTTGATTTTGAATCACTTGAAAGATGCGAAGCATGTCTAATGGGAAAAATGACTAAGACTCCATTCTCTGGTACAATGGAGCGAGCTACTGACTTATTGGAAATAATACATACAGATGTGTGCGGTCCAATG
Organism: Avena eriantha; assembly: GCA_910589775.1. NCBI lineage: Eukaryota > Viridiplantae > Streptophyta > Magnoliopsida > Poales > Poaceae > Avena > Avena eriantha. The sequence continues at coordinate 477,432,736 of OU342745.1, forward strand.
AGTGTAGCATCGCGTGGTGTATATCGTTATGTTCTCACTTTCACAGATGACTTAAGTAGATATGGGTATGTCTACTTTATGAAACATAAGTCCGAAACTTTCGAGAAGTTTAAGGAATTTCAAAGTGAAGTGGAAAATCATCGTAACAAGAAGATTAAGTTTCTGCGTTCTGACCGCGGAGGTGAATATCTAAGTTACGAGTTTGGCATGCATTTAAATAACTGTGGAATACTTTCGCAATTGACACCGCCGGGAACACCACAACGTAATGGTGTGTCCGAACGTCGTAATCGAACTCTCTTAGATATGGTTCGGTCTATGATGTCTCTTACAGATTTACCGCTATCGTTTTGGGGCTATGCATTAGAGACAGCCACATTCACTTTAAATAGGGCACCATCTAAATCCGTTGAAACGACACCGTACGAATTGTGGTTTGGTAAGAAACCTAAGTTGTCGTTCCTTAAAGTTTGGGGTTGCGAAGCATATGTAAAGAAGTTACAACCTGAAAAGCTTGAACCCAAAGCGGAGAAATGCGTCTTCATAGGATACCCTAAAGAAACAATTGGGTATACCTTCTATCATAGATCCGAAGGCAAAGTTTTCGTTGCCAAGAATGGATCCTTTCTTGAGAAGGAGTTTCTCTCGAAGGAAGTGACTGGAAGGAAAGTAGAACTCGACGAGGTTATTGAACCTTCTCTCGGATTTGAGAGTAGCGCAGCACCGGAAGATGTTTTTGTGCCGCCTGCACTAATTGGAGAGGAAGCTAATGATGGTGATCATGAAACTTCGAACGAAGTTACTGCTGAACCTTGCAGGTCAACGAGGGTTCGTACCACTCCTGATTGGTATGACTCTGCCTTGAACGTCATGTTGGTGGACAACACTGATGACCCTGCCACGTATGAAGAAGCTATGGTGAGCCCAGATTCCGACAAATGGCTAGAAGCCATGAAATCCGAAATGGGATCCATGTACGAAAACCAAGTGTGGACTTTGGTGGACTTACCGGATGGCCGTAAGGCTGTCGAGAACAAATGGATTTTCAAGAGAAAAACAGATGCTGATGGTAATGTCACCGTCTATAAAGCTCGACTTGTCGCAAAAGGGTTCCGACAAATTCAAGGAGTTGACTACGATTAAACATTCTCACCAGTAGCGAAGCTAAAGTCTGTGAGGATTTTGTTAGCAATTGCTGCACATTTCGATTATGAGATTTGGCAGATGGATGTCAAAATGGCGTTCCTTAATGGTGACATTGAGGAAGAGTTGTATATGGTACAACCCAAGGGTTTTGTCGATCCTAAAGATGCTGACAAGGTATGCAAACTTCAGCGCTCCAGTTATGGACTGAAGCAAGCATCCCGGAGTTGGAATCAACGTTTTGATAAAGTAATCAAAAACTTTGGATTTATACAAACTTATGGAGAAGCTTGTATTTACAAGAAAGTGAGTGGGAGCTCTGTAGCATTCCTAGTACTATATGTAGATGACATTTTGTTGATTGGGAATGATATAGAACTTCTTAAAAGTGTCAAAGCCTATTTGAATAATAGTTTTTCAATGAAGGATCTTGGCGAAGCGGCATACATTCTAGGCATCAAGATTTATAGAGATAGATCAAGACGCCTAATAGCGCTTTCACAAAGTACATACTTAGACAAAGTTGTAAAGAAGTTTAGAATGGAAGAGAGCAAGAAAGGGTTCGTGCCCATCTTGTCAGGTAAGACCTTGAGTAAGACTCAAAGTCCAGCTACGGCAGAAGATAGAGAGAGAATGAATAATATTCCCTATGCCTCGGCCATAGGTTCTATCATGTATGCCATGTTGTGTACAAGACCGGATATAGCACATGCTGTTAGTTTGACTAGCAGATATCAAAGTGATCCTGGAATGGAGCACTGGACAACGGTCAAGAATATCCTAAAGTACCTGAATAGGACTAAGGATATGGTTCTTTCTTATGGAGGTGATGAATAGCTTGTTGTAAACGGTTACACCGATGCTAGTTGGAACACCGATCCGGATGACTCGAAGTCACAGTCGGGATACGTATTTATTTTGAATGGTGCTACAGTGAGCTGGAGGAGTGCAAAGCAAAGCGTTGTGGCGATATCTTCAACTGAATCGAAATACATAGCTGCTTCGGAGGCTGCACAAGAAGCCATATGGATGAAGGAATTCATTACTGAACTTGGCGTGGTTCCCAGTGCGTTGGACCCGATGGCCATCTACTGTGACAACACAGGTGCCATAGCTAATGCACAGGAGCCAAGGTCACATAGCAAGCTAAAGCATATCAAGCTACGTTTCCACGCTATTCGCGAGTATGTCCGAGATGGTGACATAAAGATTTGCAAAGTACACACTGATCTGAATGTGGCAGATCCGTTGACTAAACCTCTCCCTAGGGCAAAGCATGACCACCACCAGAACGCCATGGGTGTTAGTTATATTACCATGTAATCTAGATTATTGACTCTAGTGCAAGTGGGAGACTAATTGGAGATATGCCCAAGAGGCAATAATAAAAGTGGTTATTATTATATCTTGTGTTTATGAGAATGTTTACATCCCATGCTATAATTGTATTATTAGGGAAACACTAATACTTGCACTTTTGTAAACATGTAAGAGTCCCTAGTAAGCCTCTTGTGAACTCAGCTTGTTGATTCCCTTCCGGTTATCCCGATTTCTGTCACTTCTGGACCATTGGTTCCGGACAACAACGTGTGTATACAACTTGCTGATAAGACCAAAAACAATACTATCATAATGAATCAATAACATATTCAGATCTGAAATCATGGCACTCGGGCCCTAGTGACAAGCCCTTAAGCACAACAGTCGCAACAAAGTCATAAAGCACTAATAAAATATACTAGTCACCATGCCCTAACAATCTGATGCCATTACATGAACGATCTCATCCAATCCCTACCATCCCCATAGCCTACAGCGGGAAATTACTCACTGAAAGATGGGCGAAACATGGATGATCGATGGAGAAGTGATGGTGATGATGATGGCGATGATATCCTCCAATTCCCCATCCCGGCAGGGTGCCAGAATGGAGTTTCTGGTGCCGTTTCGTGGAATCTGGTGGTGGCGGCTGAGCGGAACTCCCTTCTCGAAAAACTTTGACCCCCCCGAGTTTTTAGGTCAGAAGGATTCTTATAGGCGAAGAGAGAGGCCAAGGGGTGCCTTGGGGGGCCACACCACCCCCTGGCGCGGCCTGGCCTGGCCCGCGCCACCAGGTGGTGTGGCCACCCTCTGACTCTTCTCCGTCTCGTATTCTGGCTCTTGGAGTCTTCGGGTGAAATAGGATTTTTGGCATATTTTCCGGATATTTTCCTGATAGTTGATTTTCTGCACAAAAAGTAGACACCAAGGGAATTCTGCTGAAAACAGCGCCAGTCCGCATTTGCATCCAATCACACAAGTTTAGAGGAGAAACAATAGCAAGTATTCGGGAAAGTAGTACGTTTTGGACGTATCATTTGCTAACCTCAGCCGAGATACCGTGTTGTGCGAACTAAGTGTGGCTCGGACATTTCGTCGAACACCTTGTGTGCAATCAAAGAAAAAAAAGCTAGCACCCCACACCTCACACACAATCCAGCAAAATTTGGTGGATAAAGGGCTGGGCTTATATATAGCCAGGGGAGGGTTTTGGTCCCGGTTATTGCCACGAACCGGGACCAAAGCCCCTCCCGCGCGACACGTGGCTGCACAGCAGCTCGAACCCAACCCAGGTCATTGGTCCCGGTTAATGGCACGCCCCGGGACCAATGACCTGGGTGGGGGCGCGCTGCTGGGCCGCCACGTGTCGCGCGGGAGGGGCTTTGGTCCCGGTTCGTGGCAATAACCGGGACTAATGCCCACCGTCGCTTCGTCGTCCCCGTGTATAAATATGAGGCCACAGCGCTCGCTTTCGCCATCTCCTCGGCCTCTCTGCAGTCCATCTCCACCCCACCCCTTTAGCCATCGCCTCTCCACCGCACCGTCGTCTCGCCTCCCCTCCCTCTCCAATCTCCACCGCGCCGCCATGGAGGTGCCCACGCTCAACCACTATGAGGCGGCGATGTTTGCGTACTACGGCCCTCCTCGCGCCGCCGCGCGCGACCGTGCCCGCCGGATTTCGCATCAGCGAGGCGGGTGTGCCGGTGGCTCCGCTCCTCAACCCCCGCGGATACGAGATGGAGTGCGTCATCGCGGAGCGGCGCCGCCAGCTGCCCGCATGGACGAGGGCGTTGCCCCGGTACGCGGCGGCCAGCGAGTACTGGCCCCGGCTGTTCAAGAAGGAGCGGAAGGCCAAGCTTGGCAACCGCATCGTGGACGGGCGCCTGGTGCACCCGGATCTCCGCAACCAAGAAGGGCGGGAGATGTTCTGGTCCGTCCCTGGACGGACCATCTACACTGCCATCGACGTCGCTAGCCGCGCAGAGGAGCTCCGTCTCCCGAACAACGCCGAAATCGTGGAGATTTCGTCCGACGACGACGAGGAAGCCGGCGGCTCGGAGGACAGCGGCAGCGGAAGTGTTGTCGACTAGGAAAATTTGTAAAGTCGCATCTTTGTATGGAAAATTTTGTGGTCGAATAATAAAATGTCTCAATTTAGATCTTTGTCTCGAATAATTTGTGAAAGATTTTTTCAAAAATACTGATCAATTCAATTTCTACCTCGGGTTAATTTCTGCCCCGAATTAATTTACATTAATTGTCCTGGACTGCTGACCCTCGCGGGGTTTTTGGTCCCGGTTCATGCAACGAACCGGGACCAATGCTTAGAGATGAACCGGGACCAATGCCCAGGAGGCATGAACCGGGACCGGTGCCTGGCATTGGTCCTGATTATGGAAAAGAACCGAAACCAATGGAATTTGAGCGCTGGACCAAAGGCCCTCTTTCTACCAGTGCCTGCTTTACCCGCTTTCATCAATATGTGACCCCGTTCGACTCACGCACGTGAAACCTTGTGCTTCCATGGTAGAGACGATTCACTTCATGTTATTATGGCACCCATCCTGCCTATGACAGTATAGACAATACCTTGTGACCACAACTTCAAAAACATATCCAGAAGTCGGTAGTGGAAGCTACAGTCAGAAGGATCGAGCAGGGCTCCATGTTGATATTATTCTTCTCAGTCTTGAGTTACTGCTGCCATCACCATCTTTCTTCATTGAGTTCTAGTTTTGTTGTAAACAATTAGGGTAAACTTCATTTCTTTCCTAGATCCCAGGTTACTCATACTGATGCTAGTTTGACTCTCACTTGGATTTTCTACCACGTGCAGGTATGCTAAAGTGCAAGACTATGACGACACCTATGTCAGCTACTGATAAATTGACATCACTTGATGTGTATCCGGTCTCTTCTAATGATACTACGAACCGCAGTGATGTGGGTGCAGTAGACTGGCATTTCCTTTATGGTCAATCGTCTGCGCAAGTATCTACATGAACCACGTTACTTGCATGCTCCTTTATGTGGTTTGCACCTTCGGCATGTTATTTCTGACATGCTTTCTACCTTCTTGGACGCGGATTGTGTTGGTAGTCCTAGTCATCGGCAATCCAGGGGGAGGGGGAACATATTGAAGATTCTTTGGTCACAACTTGATCGCATGGCAAGCTTGCGAGCAATCATCTTGTAGCTGAGAGAGAATACCACGAGAAGTCTGCATGGATTTGTCATGCATGACTCGGTCTGAGGTATAGCCTGTTAGTGGTATACACTCATCTATGTTTGGCGAGAAAACATAGCCATCAATGGTGTATGTCTCCATCGGCTGGTATCATCCGCCAATGATTACATAACTCATCACTGACGATTGTTTTATGTCGGAGGGAAAATATGTTATTGATAAGATTTTAATGTCGTCTGCAACATTCTATTGTACTACCTAGTTCAAGACACTTCGAATTTCTTTATATATATGCTCGAATGAACTTTCAAGAAAATTATCATCAACTTGTAAAGGACATGAAAACACATAAGTTGAAAGTGGCAAATAATGTGAAAACATGTTGTCCAAATATAAAGGATTGATTTACTTCAGACAACAAGAAAAATTATATAAATTGTAAATTATCACAAAATATTTAGTTGAACCTTGAATATTAATTGGACAAGATTACATATATATTAATGGTGATAACTCTTATTTGAATGATGAAACAGCATACACATACATAAACCATATGACACATTCGCTTGGATACTACTGATCGTATCCAACATTATTGAAAGCGGAACGACAAAATGAACTTGGCCATCGAAATCATGCACACGAGCGCATGACTAAGCTTGGGAAGATGGAATGACGGAACCCTTGTTACAGAAACGGACACACTCGTTGTTGCAGAGTTGCATGTTGATTTTCATCTCTTGGCCAGGAATAACTGGTGCAAGAATAGTTGATGTTGTGTATGTATTAAACACAAATGGTTTTTCCGCAAAATCGACAGAATGAAAACAAATGATGTTGATTATAATTACCATTGTCCATGCTGTCACAAACTGAAGTCGTGCATCCAATGGTGCAGTACCCCGTGACGTCCGGTTCACCTGCCAAAGGAAACTAAAAGACAAGTAAGTAAATAATTTCCTATTAGCAGGTAAAAAGTTGGAAATGAAGAGTTATATCTCTTTACCTGATTCAAGGAGAATATGTAGTTTTGGATAGCCGCTAGGACATCTTGAACCATCTACGATTTTACATTCACAAAGAGATGTGCAGCGTGGCCGGGAATAACCGGCTAAACAACACACGTTGTAGCAGTTTCTTGCGGTCGTGCTCGGGCAGCAACTCTTTCCCTCTACCTGGATCTGCCCCAGAACTAAACCTCCTACGAGCACACAAAGCACAACACACTTAAGACCCTTTGTGGTTGCCATGGTTGGCTAGTTGGCTTAAATTTCTGGAGAACAACGGGAAATGGCAATGTTGGATTGATGGAACTCCTACAATACGAGACTCTATTTATAGAGGGGCGGGGTTGTGTTGGCCATACAAACCACGAGTGTTGGACATAGAGACCACACACATCTCTATCCTTCAATAAATATTTTCAAACATTGATACGAGAATATTATTTTATGTGCAATGAATTCACCTAGTTACGGTGAGCTTTTTTCCCCATATGTTCTATTTTTGTCTGTTGTAGTCGTGTCACACGAGCTGAGACGTTTCGAGACTAGGAATTTCAGTCTGCATGCACGTTGTATTCTTGTCTATTGTATAGTCGGGTCACATGTGTTGAGGCAGTTATCCCTCTTGACCATACACGTATAGGGACCATAATGGATGAGAGGATTAGGCATTTCTGGCTGGCATCGCCTGCCCGTATGGTGCCCTACATAGCTCATGATCTCTCATTGTTATTGGTCCTGCATGGGACTCAAACTTAATTAAATTTCACGTTCCTTGTTGACATGAGTGCTACATTCGGCTGCTAGATATCTTATTGCGTGTCAAAGCAAAAAAAAAAAGCCATGCTTTATGTGAACTAATTATAGTGTTTAATAACTTGTTTAATCTATTTTTCAATGGGGGCAAATTGATCCGCCCCTGATCTGCAATTTTATTTAGGTGGTCCACACATAAGAATACTATAATGATGAAACCCCCAGATGTTGTTATAAACGTATGGCGTATGAGAATGTTATGATTATCTGACACTTGAACATGTATAGGTGATGTTGGCAATACAAGATCAACTGGTTTACTTTATATATAGATTGTTAAGTTATATATCGAGCAAGTGCATTTTCCTAATAAAAAATAAAGTGTACATGATTAATGGGTATAAAAATAATATTCCAAACGTTAACAATTTTCTTGGTAGTGTAAATAATAGTATGAATTGATGTTACAACTCAACAATAGTCCATCCCAATTGACTTCAAGATGCAATGTACTCACAATATATCTAGCTTTCTGGAGTCGTGTACGTGACATCGACTAGTGCGTAGGGTGTTGAAGAAAATTATGAGAGTAACAAATTTATTGACATGAAATTTAATTATAGAGAGAGAACTTGTGTGTTGGCTGGGCATATGAGGGATGAAAAACAGAGCTGGAAATATGGTGAAACAGATTGACTTGGCTTAGAAGCCTGCGTCTGGCCTTCTTCGAATTGTGGTTGGTACACCACCTATGAAGAATGCTGGACGGGCTGGTAGATTCTGAGGATTAAAAGGCTCGAGAATGAGGTGACATACACCCAGTATACTTCAAACTAATCTCAGTTCACCTGCCCCCTCCATGCATCAATCATCATTGGATGGTTTCATGTGCATGACTGGAATTAGAGGCTGGTTTGAAGTATGGCAAGAACCTAGCCACAACCGGAAAGTTGAGGAGATTCAAATCTACACCATCTATTCCAAAATATAAGATATATTAGCCTTTTTCTGAAACACATGTACCTAGACACATTTCAATGTGTAGGTTTAGAGGAAAATGAGTGAATGTGCACACTAAAACGCGTGTAGATATGTGTTTTAGAAAAATCTAAAATATCTTATAGTTGGAACCATAGGTACAAGATTGCATACCAACTGAATTAGGGAGACCCGGAGAGACTAGATTGAATCATCCCTTTCCTTAGGATCACGAAAAAGAGACGCGGTATGGTCTCTAGAGGATGCGCCAGTAGGGCAGGATGATGAAGAAACATTGGATACAAGATAATTTCTTCTCGGGAAACCTACGGTTTTCTCTAGCTTCAAATCAATCAGGGACACACACTGCCCATGTTCCGCATATTTTCATCTCACGGCTACAAGAAGTTGATAGGAAGTTCAGACGGTCAAATCAGTAATAACTTCTAGGATTACTGTGGAGCCTCGATAGAAGTCTCCAATTAGTAAATACAAGATTTAAAAAAAAGATTCAACAGTGCTAGGAGGAACTAGACACTTTTTTGATATAGTAGAAGTGGGTCGGCGTGAGAATTCCGGAAATTCGTCCCTGACAGGGATCAAACTCCAGGTGTTGGGATGCGCCAACTACGATCCAACCACTAGGATATTTAGATATCAATTGATCACTATTAACACAACTAAAATTATATACAAGAATACACTATATGAAAGTTAAATAAGGCAAGTCGAAGAATGGAAGTGCAGTGGCATTGCTGTGCAGGGACCATGCATGTACACTTCGGCGAGATGCCATGGCCAAATATGACCAATCCTGAAATACCAGATGAGGGCACGCTGCCTACTTGGACCATTGAATGTTTTTGCTGGACACAGTCCATGCAAGATGTCGTGCTTGTTTGTCGGATAGCCTATTGGTGGCTGTAGCTAACAATACAGACTTGGACATAACCATTACTAGATCGTGTAGGCGCGCGTTGCTGCGCCCGTGCTATTAAAAATATATTAGAAAATGGTAAAACTCAATTTTGATTACTTTTAACATAGTCTTGTATATGGACACCAAGAAGTTTGATACACTATCTAAGGTAAAAAAATTGTAGTGTAATTCGAAATGATTCTATTAAATGTCATGAAGAATGCGTTGCAGGCCATAATTTGTTTGATCGATGTTATCATATGGACGAAAAATTGAAATGGTGTGGGATTTGGTTGATTTTTTAGTGTAGATGCTAGGCTCATGAGATGGATGAGACGTCACTGGGCTGATGGGTGTATCAGGTCAAATAGGGTGTGTCTCGGTTTAAAAAATTACCATCATATACTTGATGCTCCACATTCTGTAGGTGCGCCTTCAATTCAATATTCTCGGTAGACGGTCCAGCAATGTCCACCCAAATCGAGAGGGTGTGTCACAGTGGATGAATGAGGACTACCTTGAGGCCGAGGGTCTCGACATGCATGAAATAGACATTCACGAGGATGAGGCCATCGTCGTTCTTGCAGAGGAAGGATTTGAGGATATGGCCACAGCTGATGATGTTGAGGATGACGAATTTGTAGGTGGAAGGTCATGCGGGTAGTACTATATCGCCAACTCCACCGCTCCATGTGGATGCCTGTAGAGGGTGGTCGAGGTCGAGGTCTTGGGAGTGGTAATCAAACAAAAATAGTTAGGTCATACCAAAAGTGTTGGGTCATATTAAAAATTTCAGGACCATTAGCGTTAATCGAGAAACTATTGTTAACTAAAACTGAAACTATTGTTAACTAAAACTGAGAATTACGATTTGCCACCACAAGTACATATTTAAACCAAATTATAATATAACTGTTTCCAAAAAAAGTTGCGTGAGAGATTCTAGAATGCCCAGAGACCTTTGATCAATTATTTGCAAGATAACCACTGAAAAATTAAGGTTCCCGAAAAACAAATCTACAGATAAATCTGTTGCTTTCTGTACTTCTACCGATCTCATCGGATTGGCGTCGGTCTCTCATTTTTCCCGTGTCTTAGTTGAGGCATATGTTCAATACTTCTTCTCTCATTGCTAGAACCATCCCATACACAATTACTGAAAATTGCATCGGGGCACACCAGGCATAGGAGGAGAGCTTCACAAGAAAGAGAAAGGCAAACCTAGGGAAGCAATAGAGTTGTGTTGCAGCTATCGGACGTGAAGCAGCAATGGGTCACACAACCATGTAGGCCGGACAACAAGCAGATGGTATCGAATGTCTCATTAAATAGATGAGCATGAAATCCACGAGTGGGACGGGAAGCCAGGGAGGGTGGAGAGACGTCATGTCCATGCAAAATGCCAGAGTTAGACACTGGGCATGGACAACCTCCCAGCTGATAAACCGATGGATGAGATCGAATCGCAATACTTCCATGGATGGGGCGCAATTGGCGAGGTGGTGATCGAGGCGACAGAGTAGGACGACTGTCTATGAGCCAGAGTGATCGGTGTTCGCTGTGGTAAGGCGACATCGCATCTAGAGTTCTCCCTAGGCATCTGGACGAAGCCAGAGGTCTCCTTCATCCTTGGACGGCTGGGGCTTCGTGAGTTGCTGCGAGTCAAGGTGAATGGTGGGGACGGCTGAGCGACGAGAGGTCGTGGTGAGAATTGGGAAGGAGTCGACGCAGGTCACGTGGAGTGTGAGGCAATGCACCGCGTGTATCACGATTCACGACCATCTACGCGGAATCGAACGACACAATGTTAATTTATCGAGGGACCTTCCATTTGTTCCGTAGAGTAGCGGCCCCTAGGGATTTTCGGCCCAGGAGCAGCCCGTGCGGGAGTTAGAGGTGCATTGGATGGTAAAAAATGATTGAGACAACAAATCCGACGGTCAGAAAGTTGGATGCGTGGGAGAGCTCCCTCTTGTCCCAGTTTTAATATCCCTAATTATTGTGGATGGACCACTAGCAAGAATTCGGGGTCACTGGAGCTGCAAATATCACCTGCACCATTGCAATCCACGACAACCTCATATCGTGATCTACACAAGATCCTCCTATATCACACATGGCATCAATCGGGACAGTACACAAAATACGTGATCTGCACTTGGCCACGAACAAACCAATGGAGAAATCGTCTACACATCTATCTAGATCTGTGACGTAGCCTCATGGTCCAGGTCTGCATTTCAAGTACTCCGAAAATAAATAAACAACCGGGCTGGAAACAACGCCTAGTTTTTGTACAACAAAAGACCATCCCCTCATAACTCGGAGACAATTATGAACCACATATGACTCTAGGACAAAGGTTTTCCTACGAAATATTTAATACATTTAACTAGTTCGCAAATAGCTTTGAGCTTTAATGATATTGGACTAGTTTTGCAGAAGACTGGGAGTGTAATTTAGGGAAACAAGGGCTAGAAAACATTTTTCTTCGGTTCTTCGAATATGAACTATTCAATGAGTATTACATAGCATATTTATTTGACCAGCTGATAAACCTAACCCTCTATGAGAACATCAATTGCAGACATCAACGTGGATGTTAATAATGCAAAATTGTTCTCCCGTGGCTATCCACACATACCAGTAGCAAGATCTGCGGTGGCCAGCTCGCAATGCCAGTAGCTTGTGTCAACTGGTTTCAGTGGCATGTGGAGTGAGGCTCTAATGACACACAACTGTATTTTTACTGTAAATAATATATTGCCAGAAATTTTTGTACTAGTGCACCTTGTATGCCCATTTTTTGATCGACCATCGCCTTTTGAATGGTATATATAAGGGTTTATTTTTGGTCTCTTATTTATCATTCAGGTTTATCCTTTCTTACTAGTGATGTATTTTCCCCCTAGTTTCTGTGCATTATCCATACCACTGATCTATTGACTACAGATGAAGTTTTCAAAATTACTAATCGTGTCAAATCTACTCTAGTTCGCCAATATCATGAAGGGAAATATTTTTAAGGAAAAAATGTATTTCTAGATCGAAGGAACAAATTACCCCGACTTAAATTAATAAGCCCCAACCTACCATTTTTTCTTATAAGATGTTGAAACCATCTTACAAACAAATAAAAACAAAACCATAAAAGAAAGATAAAGGAAAGCACAAAATTTAGATCGAGGATGCGAGGAGAAGCCCATTGTCCTCCCACCCAGGGTGAAGGAGCCAACCCGTTACACTGGGATGTGCAACAATCACATATGGATTATCACGCAAACCTATCAACCTCGTTGTAGAAACACCATTCAGACAACACTACCACACCCGCCAATCACCCTTCGCAACCCTCAGCCGACATCACCCGATCCGACGGATAATAGGGGGTACCTTTTGAGAATACCCAAAATTTGTTGGTCCTTAAGTTGTACAGTTCTGCCACCATGAGCAACATTTGAAAGATTTATTGAGATGTGATTTTGGATCGTAATGTGATCTAATATGCAGATCGTAACGCAAAATTTACGATTCATTGTTGGTGCTACTCTACACGGCACCCAGTCCTTGGAGTCGGTTCAAGATCAGATAGATGGCTTGGTAACATTACTAATTACCTTATCAGATAGCAGGCTTGAAAACTGGTATAGCATTTCCTACGTCAACACGACATGATTTTCTCATTAATAGTTTTCTTAGGAATATGAAATTATTCTCCAAGCGGCTGATACAGTTTGCCTGTGTTGGTAATTGAAGATTGATCTTTATAATGTGGTGACACCAAGATCATGCGGTGCAATGAATTTAGCTTATATTTGGATAAAAAATAGATCAAGAAGCCGCGTGCTTCAATTTATACTGAATATGACCGGTGACGTTTATTGGTAGTCGAATGAGAGTGCGGATGCCACCCCTACCCACCCCCACCCCGGTTGTGTGGGGACAAATTTGGCAAATGTCTCTAGGGGATTGTTCTTATTACCCAAAAAATTAGACAAACTTATATGCACTCTTATGATTTGGTGTTGATTAATGGTACATGTAGGCAGCGTGCCATGCCATAAACCCTTCCACCACATACGTTACGGACATGTCAGAATTGCCTTTATCATACATACAGCTGCAGTAAGTACTTTAGATCTGAGAGTAAGTTTGTAGTAAGCATGGTCCCTTCCCACCACATGCACCAGCAGCACATCACATTGGCACGACATCTTTCAGGTTCACTAGGCGACAATACTTACTTAGTTCTAATTACTTCTAATAAATTTTTACTACAGCACTACTGGAATGGCGAAGAAATATAGAGGAACGTGAACCACCCATTTGCGCGGCTAGGTTTGTTAGGTGTTGTCCTATGTAAATGTTGGTAACTATTATTCATATTGAGATATCAATTGACCACCATTAATGCAACTAAAATTATACAGAAGTATATAGGCAGAATACATAATGTGAAAGTTTATTGGGCATTGGATCCCATATTTCCCCCTCCAATTTAGATTTACTCTTCCATATAGAAACTGCATGTACTTGGTAATATTTTAAATTTTTACACGATTTTATAAAGTGTATTAGTTCGTTCGCAAGGATCTATCTAGATGCGTTCTAGTATGTATATTCCGGACGGAGGGAATACGTGTTCCGCTGATCAACCTTCACGTCACAACATTATTTCACCACTAATTACCTTTGTACATTGGCCAATTACCGTCACATAAAATAGGATTTTATAGTTTTTTAGTTTATGCGCATTTCCTAATTGGTAACCACCATAGCTTTAATAGCCTTGTTGATGTCTCCTGAATAAGTTGTCACCCTTTATGTGCCATTCATGGTTCGTTCGATTGGCAATCACTCCTGCATAAGTTATATAGCCATGGAGAATACATATTTTATGATTGTTTGTCGTGTTGGATCTTTCTTATTATCGAAACACACACAGGTAAGTAAATTCTTGCATGCTTGTAGTCTATATATGTAACATATTTGACTTGCTTAAAATTTTATTTTTGCATATATGTTCGTATGTATGCCCAATTTTACAAGGTGTGGTACTTATTTCATTGTTACTATCCCCTCCGATCCTAATTAGTGTTCTCAAATTTGTATAGATTCAGATGTATCTAGTACTAGGATTGGAGGGAGTATATATATTTCCTTGGTTCCTTCTTTTTTTTTTTTGAGATATGCTCTTTTTTCGTGTGGTTGGCTGAGAGTAACAACAAAGATTAGAGTTGTACCTGCTGATTCAAGTACATAGCATATTTATTAGACCAGTTATTAGACCAACAATTTCAGAAAACAACTTCCTGAAGCAATGCACATACATGCAATTAGTGGTAACCTCCAACTCTATTTTTATTTTGCATGGATGAGTGGAAGGTTTGAAGCCAACGGTAGCCCGATGTAAGCTAATGTGAAATTTTCATCTTATTATTTCTATATCTTAGGTAATGAGGATGTTATTTATATGTCCAGCAGTTTAATTTAGTGCTACAGTTTATTGTTGATAAAAACAAAATATATTTCACACGAGAGGTTTTGAATAAAATTTAGTAAGCTGTACTCATTCAATCAAATAGAATTGATGACAATATAAGTAATCATACATATCTCACGATTCTCACATGATCTCTATCACTACCTCTTGTGGTTTGCACCTTCGGCATGTTAAATGCCTGTCTGCAACATTCTATTGTACTATCTAGTTCATGACAATTCGAGTTCCTTTACATATATTTTTGCATGAACTTTCTGCATAACTTTCATCAACTCGGGAAGGACACGATAACTCAATATTTTGAAGTTGCAAATAATCTGAAAACATATGGTCCAAATATAATGGATTGAATTACTTCATACAACAAGAAATAATACAAAAATTGTAAATTATCGCAAAATATTTACTTGTAGCATTTATATTACTTGGCCACGATTACAAATGGATTCATCGTGATAACTCTTATTTGAACAATGAAAAAAACATACACATACATAAATCAGATGACACATTGGCTTGGATACTTCTGATCGTATCCAAGATTATTGAAAGCAGAATGACAACATGACCTTGGCCATAGAAATCATGCACACGAGCGCATGCTTAAGCTTTCGAAGATAGAGTGGCACCCTTGTTACAGAAACGGACGCATTCGCTGTTGCAGAGTTCCATGTCCATTTTACTCTCTTGGCCACGAATAACTGGTGCAAGAATAGTTGACGTTATGTATATATGTATAAAACATAAATGTTTTTTCTGCAAAATTGATAGAAATAAAAACAAATGATGTATATTATAATTACCATTGTCCGTGTTGTCACAAACGGAAGTCATGCATCCAACGGTGCAGTACTCAGTGACATCCGGTTCACCTACCAAAGCAAATTAAAAGACAAGTACGGTAAATAATTTCCTACTAGCAGGAAACAAGTTGAAAATGAAGAGTTCTATCTCTTTACCGGATTCAAGGAGAAGCTGCAGTTTAGAATAGCCATCAGGACAGGTTCCGTCTACGATTTTACACCCACAAAGAGATGCGCAGCGTGGCCGGGAAGTACCGGTTAAACGGCAGACGT
Source organism: Avena eriantha (assembly GCA_910589775.1). Lineage (NCBI taxonomy): Eukaryota > Viridiplantae > Streptophyta > Magnoliopsida > Poales > Poaceae > Avena > Avena eriantha. Next base: position 477,448,625 of record OU342745.1, read on the forward strand.
TCTAGCAGTTTCTTGCGGACGTGCTCGGGCAGCAACTCTTTCCCTCTACCTGGACCTGCCCCAAAACTAAACCTAGTATGAGGACACACAACACCACACACTTAAGACCCTTGGTGGTTGCCATAGTTGGCTAGTTGGCTTAAATTTCTGGAGAACAATTGGAAATGGCAATGTTGGATTGATGGAATTCCTACAATACGAGACTCTATTTATAGTGTGGTGTGGGTGTGTTGGCCATATAAGCTACTCGAGTGCTGGACATAGAGACCACACACATGTCTATCCTTCAATCAATATTTTCAAACATTTAATATGAGGATATTATTTTAAGTGCAGCGAATTCACCTCCTTACGGTGAGCTGTGTACCCCACATGTTATATTTTTGTCTGTTGTAATTGTGTCACACGAGCTGAGACGTTTTGAGAACAGAATGGACAAGAGGACTAGGAATTTCGGGTTGCATGCAGGTTGTATTCTTGTCATATGTGTAGAGACATCTATCCATATTCTCCATACACGTATTGGGACCACTACGTATGAGACGATTAGGCATTTCAGGCTGGCAACGCCTCACGTATTTATTTGACGTTCGTTTGGTATGAAGTCATCTTGCAGACGAGCATATATGACATGCTTTTGTTAAAAATCATCTTAGGACCAAACGCCGAACATAGCTTGCCCTGCAACACTCGTGATGGCCCATTGGCTGATCGCCCGCCAGGAGAATCACTCGCCGCTAGTCCAGAAAAAGCTGAACGCCCAAAATTCGCTGGGTACTGTATATTAGCTTTACCGTAATTTTCAGACTATATTTGGACAAAATTGAACTATATTTTTTTTCATTTGGTCTACATTTGAATAAATACGATGTGAAATATCTGAAATAATACATGAAAATAGAGTAATAGACGAACCTGCTGGCCACTGCCTCGCTTTCTTTGGACGCACAAATGTGTCGCTGGCCGCTAGCTTTTGTTTTGTTTTTGGTTAGAGCTCTACCGTTAATTAGCCGATAAATCGATAAGTTTTTCATTTTTTGCGGGTAATTAGCCAATTAACCTAACAATAAAATATAGAATCTACGGAAGTGTTATTGTGCTTAACTATATATATTATCATTACTAGCTGAATGATGCTACGTCTTCTTAAAAAAATACATATCACGCAGCAAATATAAAATGTCAATAAGTACTTGTGCTCCTTAAGAAATGTGGCACTCTAGATCTTCCCCCTCTATCGCTGCCGCCTCGACGAGCCCTCCTTTTCTGTGGCATCCCAGCCAAATGCATTCCCGTTCGACCACGTTGGAGAGCCATCCCTTCGGCGCTGCTCCTATCCTGATCCATCATAGTTCCCTGCGACTTGCTGATGTCGAACATTGAGGTTCGAGCAAATGTGTGGAGCTCTAAATGGAGAATTGGGAGGGGATCAATGCACAATATATATTATATTAGATATTTTGTGTGAAAATATAAGTGGAAGACTTAAACCACAAGTAGACATTAGGGCTTCCGTTCGGAGCTCTAGTCCCGTGTGGGTTATGGGCCGGCCAGGACTAGTGTAAGCATTAGTCCTGGTTCGTCCCGGCTCTAATGGCTAGGAGGCCAGGGCAGCTCTAGTCGCCGGTCGTTCTGGACGTCTAGTCCTGGTTCGTAATACGGCCCAGAACTAGAGGGCTTGCGCCAGCCAGTCCTGCGTGCGGGAGCCAGTAGTCCCGATTGGTATCATGGCTCAAGACTAGAGGTCAATCAGTAGTTCCGGTTCGTAATACCAACCAGGACTATTAGTTTCTCTATATAATTCGGCTTCGTCCGCGCCCGAGCCCATGGCCATTTTTCCTCCAAGCAAGCCGAGTTCATGCCCATTTTTTGTCCAAGATTTGTCAAGGTTTGGTGGCAATCCCTAAATCCAAGGTTTTAAAAAGTTAGCAACTTCATCATGTCATATCTCATTGTTAGTTGACCTCAATTCTCTAGAAGTATAGAGGGATTTCATACTATAGAAGTAAAACGGATTTTAGATGTGTAATTTTAGGCAACTTTTGATTAGGCAAAAAGTTACTAAAAATTGAAATGTGTAATTCTAGAGTTTCAGAGCTCATAACAGAATGTTTCACTGCTAGATCAATAATTGAAAACTCCATATTTTTCATGTTAATTGTTTTGTTGCATTCAAAAATTCGTGCATGTAAAATTTTCAAATTCAAATTTTTAGATTTGAACAAGTAAATGAAGTAAAAATGATCCAAGCTTTATATTTGTTTTTAGTACACAGTAGGTGCACCTATTTTGGGTACTAACCCACTTAGCGAAAAAATTAAAAATAGTTTTTTAAAAAAGAAGGTTTTTGGCAGAAACAAATTAGGGTTATAGAAAACAGTTTTGCTTTCAAAAGTGAGGAAATACGGTTTTTCTTTAAATACTATTGCTCACTTAATGCTCTAGAAGCTCACAATAATTCATGATGTTGTGTAATGGTTTTTTATATACTTATACAATAATGCAGATGGTCCTTGAATGGATGTACGGTATTGACCGAGGCTCTTGCGAGTTCATTAATGGCATGCATGAATTCCTTCTGTATCTTATGGAAACAATGTTGGAAATATGCCCTAGAGACAAATAATAATAAGGATTATTATCATATTTCATAAAGTTTATGATTAAGTTTTATATCATTCTATAACTGTATTGAGAGGAAACATCAATACACGTGTGATATATAAAAACCAGGGGTTCCTAGTGAAACTCTAGTCATGGGTTCATTGGTCAAGAGATGATCAAGGTTTCCTGATTATGTAGCATTTATGCCAGTTGGAAATAGAGCCAACTGATTCTGAGAATGAGATGATGAACCAATATCCAACCTAGACATCGTGACCCGATCATGTCACGAAGTTCAAGTTACGATGATTAGAACTGGATCCTCGTAGACTATTCCTTAGACCATGAGGCTATATCAATCACTGTCTCCCGAAAATGCTTAGATAGCATCAAACGTCACTGGGTAATACAGTGACAATAAAGGTGTGTTCAGGTATTCGGAGGAACCGTAGAGGAAATATATGTCAAGAGCGGGATTTGTCCGTCCACATGACAGAAATATACTCAAGGGCCCACTCGGAGAAGTTATATTCAATAGCTGCGCAACATGTGATTTGATTACAGAGAAATCACTTCTCGAACGAGTCAAGTAGCATTTTTCGGTAACGAGATTGAACACGACATGGTGATGCCATTGATTAGATCTCGGGAAATGCGAGTGTCGAGAGACAACGGGAATAAGACATGACTGTCCAGGCTCAAACGACGGGAACAGAATGGACTAGGAATTTCCGGCTGCATGCAGGTTGTATTCTTGTCTATTATTGTATAGTCGTGTCACACGTGTAGAGGCAGCTATCTATCTTCTCCATACACGTATTGGGACCAGTACGTATGAGAGGATTACGCATTTCAGGCTGGCAACGCCTCACGTATGGTGCCCTACATCCCTCCTGATCTCCCATTGTTCTTGGTCCTGCATGGGACTCATACTTAATTTATTTGATGTTCGTTTGGCATGAAATCATCTTATTAGGACCAAAGGGCGAAACATAGCTTGCCCTGCATCACTCGTGATGGCCCATGGGCTGATTGCACACTCCACTCCGCCCGCCAGGAGAATCACTCGTCGCCGCCACTTCGACGGGCCGTCGTTTCAGTAGCAAACTAGCAAAATGCATCTCCGTTCCACCATGTTGGAGTGCCATCCCGTCCGCGCTGCTCCTAGCCTGATCGATCATACTGAAGATCAAGGAAATGTGTGGAGCCCTAGATGGAGAATTGGGAGGCGGATCATTGCACAATATAGATTTAGTTTCATATCTTGTGTGATAACGAAAGTGGAAGACTTTCAATTAATTCTCTTTGGTTCAGTTTTATACATCCTAAGTCTCTAGCAAAATAGAGTGTGCACGGCAAGTAGCTTGGTTGAGAGCCGCCGCTGCTCGCGCCCAAAGGAGAAGCTTCGAGGAGGAGCGCCGTCGTGTGTTCTGGACGACCTCCATGTTAGGGATAGTAATCGTGTGCCAGGGCATAGCCAGTGACGGTCTCGCCGCAAGCACACGTCGGGGCATAGTTGCGGCGTTCGCCATCCCTTCTTGCGGTGGAAGGGGCACAACCCTATCACTTATGAGGTGTAGATTCACACACATATGTTAGCCCTACTAATATAGTTTGCCTCCCCGTTGGGGTCGCAGCCACTACTTCGTCCACCCTACTCCACACCGACACGACTGCCACCGCCCTTCACGTCAATTGCCGGCCTTGTGTTTCACATCCCCATACAGGGATGGGTCCGTGCCTAGCGTCGTGGGCCTCTGCTTGACCAGGACGGGAAGCGACCCCGCATGAGACAACATGGGAGCAGCACTTCGCACAAATCATGACAGTGTTGGGCTCCTCCGACGTGTTGTTCGCGGCACAAGAGACAGTGAGGGAATGGTGTCATGCGGGCACTGCCACGGTGATATGATCCTCTGGCGTGGTGTCCGCGGCACAAGAAAATATCGCCACTAGGATAGGCTCCTCTAGTGTGTTGTCTGTGGAACCAGGGGCGGAGTTGCGGCCGGTGCTACCGGCGCTGTAGCACCGGTCCAGCTGACTACCCAAAGGGAATGCGTATTACTAGTAAGTCGTTAGTGTGGCCAGCTGATTAGCCAAAACGAGTAAAGTACAGATCACTTAGTGTCTACACTCAGTTCATGTGGCCTGCTCACTCGTTCTTCTCAGGCTATGAACTACACATCACTTAGCACTAGTGGTAAAGAGTCCTGCCGCATTAGAGGACTGAAGGTTGCCTCTAGAAGTTAGCACCCCTCTTCGTTCGCTTCTGGCTCCACCACTGTGTGGAACACGAGGCAGCGTGGGAGCGGTGGCGCGTACTGATCACCACAGTGCTTGGCTCCTCCGATTTGATGGGTTGCCATGGTGGCTCCCCTGGATTCTGCTATGTTGGGTTGCCAGAAGGTCCAAGGTCCGGGTCTGGCCTCCTAAGGTTTGATCGATTGGATGCCAAGTAATCTATAACTCGAGTTTGGATTTGTTTATTTTCCGACACAGTTAACGTTACATATATTAATTTCCTTTTACTGAATGGACACCAGATCCGGTTTTTCTCGTGTCACTTCATGATTTTTTCCATCTTGTCAAGCTCTCTCTTCATAGAAAAGTAATTCATAAAAAAATGTGTGTCGAGTTCTCTCTGCGGGAAAACCAAATCGAAAAAAAATCATGTCATACTTTGACATCCAGACGATGGTCCAACAACACTTGGTACTCATGCCTGCTTTACCTGCCCATCTCATATAGAGTGAACCCATACCACAAATCACAGACTAGTCCTTTAACCATTCAATAATAATATCCAAATAAAAAATAAATTGATATGCTCAAACATCAATGAATAGTCTATTATCTAAACAGCTTGGGCCGGATGTAGGCCCGAGAACTCTTGGCATTATAGCATTTTGCTTCCAGTGGGGAACTCTTGGCATCAGAAATATCTTGTCTTGCATTTCGCTAGACGGTTATTCAAATATACATGTAACAAATCTGTTGTTCTATTAATATTAATGATTTCTATTATGGTCATATTTTTGATTGTGAATATGTTGTTCTTGTGAGGTCCTTATGATAATTTGTATACGTTTATAAATAAGTGGAAAAGCCAAAATGATATCCAACTTGAATCATAATGCAATTCGTCTGTATGAAACTAATGGTTTAAGTCATAAAACAATGTGTTAGAGCACGATATGGACATGGCTACTATGGTAGTTTAGGATAGTTAGGACTCTAGCCTAACTTGACTCATACTCCAAGATAATCTTCTATACGCCTATATATATACCCGCCCATGAGGCTCAATAATATATCCAACATATTCCGCCAAACTAATAATCTTTTATGGTATTAGCCTAAATCGATCTCAAACTTTAGCTTCCGCCGCGCTGCCCCGGGGAGATCGATCTTCATGATCTCCGCCGGGGGTTACGCAACCCGTAGGCAGGGTTCGTCCGGCGATCCGTAATCGGCTGCCTTGTAAGTCTTTTCTCCGATCTCTTGATTGGATTTCTTTTTGGTTTACCGATCTTAGATAGGATTGAGTCGCCCACCGCCGTCATCATCGCCGCGCCTCTACTCCGACCATCGTCATCGAGGATCTACATCGCGTCCTTGCGCCTGCCCCCTCCACTGCTGCGCCTGCCTCGCCAAGCTGTCGCGGCCTCACTGCAGGCTGCCGCGCACCGCGGGCGGCTGCTACGCCTTCCTCAGAAGGCTACCGCGGCCGCCCCCCCTCGGATCCTCTTCGTCGTCATCGTCCGGAACTTCACCGACAATGTCGCATCGAATCTGATCTACGCGTCGTCCACGCCATGGCCCATACGGTGCAAAGTCGGTCTGATCAACTGATCCCGTGCCTGTCTACGCCAAGAACGTCCCCGAGCACGCGCCTACCACCGATCGAGCTATGGGCTGCCGCTATGTCTCCCCGTCGAGACGCAGCGCCGCCGCCTTTGGTCCACGCTACCGGCTTCCAATGCACCTTCGTTGGTGTGTACGTCGCTAGTGGTCTCCCAGCCGCTGCACCGACTTGCGTCCTGCAGCTATGCCACCCCCTCAGGTCATAGTGTGGCTGCACGCAGTCTACTTCGCCGTACTCATCAATCGACGGCCTCGAGTTTCACTGCGCCATCTCCTACGGCGCGGATCGCCGCCGTCTGCAAATGGTCTTCGTCATGTCGCCGGGTCTTCCTCGGCTACTTCGAGAACTGATGTCATGCTTCACAAGGTAACCTGAAGGGCGCCCTCTCGCCGTCGCAGGTCCGCCGACTACCCAATCGCCACTCCAGGCATCCAGCATGACTAACCCAGGTCGCCACTAGTTTCTCCGTCCTCTATGTCTTCGTCCACTACAACTTCGCCGCAACCGTCATTGCCTCATCCCCGACTACACCAGCTGCTACTCTACTCCGTCAACCGCGGACAGCACCGGCATCTCTCCCTTAGCCGCTTTGTGCGTTGGAACCGCTCTAGAGGCTTCCTCTGCTAGTCTTTCTGACATGGCGACAAGTTCATGATGGTCCCTGCCCCCGCACGCCTAGTACTGGCAACACCGGTAGTGCCTTCATCCCTGATGTGTTCCTGAGTCTGGTGAACTCGGATCGGCGCCTCGTCTTCATCGGCTTCGACAACGTCTTCTTCGGCATCGACCCCTCTACGACTGCCTTGACAGCGTCACCGACGAGTTCTTCTTTGTATACCCGGTTCTGGCAAAACCGGTTCTAGCAGAACTATAACCGCACCTCATCCTCGATGGCTCGGAATGCATCGACTTCGGCATCGACACCCTCAACGACTGCCTCGACGCGTCTCTGTCATCCTCCCCGCGCACTATGCGCATGCGGCTTCATGTGTGGCTACCTCGACACCGGCATCCCCGACCATGACATTGACCACGTCAACCCCTCGCATGGCTACCTAGACCATGGCACCACCTCACGCTCTCTGCTCCCTCGACATCGGCACAAGGGCTACCACCTTGCTTGAGCATCACCAGCTTCCTCTACATTCCAAGAAACCACGACGCGATACCATCCACGACGTTCCCGCTACGACTGTGGGGGGATGTCAGCCTACTGGATGCTACTTCGGTTTATCTCTAGTCTGACCGTCCGTGATGTTCCAGTTGTTCACGACGCTACCGCAACGACTGTGGGGGGATGTTAGATTATGATAGGACACGGTTATTATGGTAGTTTATGATAGTTAGGACTCTATCCTAACTTGACTCGTACTCCAAGATAATCCTCTGTACGCCTATATATAATCGCCCATGAGGCTTGATAATATATTCTTTATATTCCGCCAAACTCATACTCTTTCACGATCTAAGCATATGATGCATTCATATTGACAAATAATTGGAAAATATTAAGATAATTGATCTACCGGTATATGCTAAAACATGCCTAGATTGGCAGTTATTACTTAAACAAAATATGTTATAGGAAAATAGAATACAGATTGTTGAAATATCATACATACGATGTATCACAGTTCAACAAATACAGTAGAGATCATTTTAATATAAGTGTACTTGTAGACTTAAACGTAAATAAGGGTATTTACTAAAAGGCGCATAATTCAGAGACCATTTTAAATGTTCATATGACCGTCATAATGGAAGGATATATTATTAACGAAGTAACAAAGTTCTTCATTTGATCAAGACCATTTGTATGCAAGTTAATGGTTTTATCCCTTACAAAATATGGCACGTTCGAGTTTATAAAGACTTTGATAAACTCGTTACGAATATGAACTATTTGTAGAATATTGATATGTAACTATGAATGTATTCTTTCATAACCAAAAGACAAATTGGTTGTTGTCAAGGGGGATACTTTTTAAGAAAAGTTTCTTAAAAATGTGTTGATGGAAGAAAGTGAAAGTCCAAAATGAACATATTTTATCTTGGTACACGTGTTGAGTAACGCAACGGAATAAGTTCCGTGAAACGAAAATCTAAGGATATTAAACTTTTGATGATGATCATTGCGTTTAAATTAAGGACTTAACTTATAGGAAGTAGGATTGAATGGTGAATTTTCCACTTAGGGCTCGATCCTCCCTTCTACCCGGTCAGGACCATGGTGGATTATATCGATAAACATCAAAGGGTATGGAAAGAAGCATATGAAATATGGATGGACCTTGACCTGCGAGGGAATTATCCCTGGTGCTTTGTATCAAATACTCATCCACGATAGGCCGCAGCCAGCCTGGTTCAGAGAAAGCAACCTTCAGGGAGCTAGAAAATTAAACAGTTCTGCGACTTGAAATTCGGGATAGGGACAAGATCCTTCAATAGATCTAGCAAGGACACAGACTCGAGCAACAACTCTAGCTCGGACAAAGATACTAGTAACAGCTCTATTCCTAGTGAGTGCTCAACTCGAGCCACTGAATCAATCCTTAATGAAGAGGGGCTAACCATGATTAGAAACTCCTCGCTATGTGCCTGGAGAGAGGTGATGATCGGGCTTGAAAACAAAGAGAAATTTGCAGAGGGCATGTTTCCAGAGCTTTGCTCGTCAGGGATATCGCCCCGTTGACCCGTGGTTCTAGAAGCAAGGGTATCAAATGCAAAAAACATATGTGGAGCATATAGGCTGGGAAACACCCGTAGTACATCAAGCTATCTTTCGAAGAGCTACCAAGCAAAGTGCCTAGCAGGAGCTTTGGGTTGAGTTTACAAAACTAAATTGAACACATGTGCTATGAAGCAAATAAATACCTTCTCTTCTCTCTAGGTTTCTTGTGTAGAAAAGGAAAACATTCGATATGCAACGAAAGACCACTTCCATGCCCGAGACGGAAAAGAAGTGGGCTGACGCAGACGACAACTCCAAGGGCCATTGTGACCCACGAACCGAAGCTCTGTGCAACACTAGCAACCACTAAAGACCTTGACGGTCAGCTCGCCATAGGCATCGAATGTGAAGAAAAAATATTTCCAAGATCTAGGTAGTGGGAGGTTGCACATCACTCGCAACTATGCCAAAGGAACAACCAATCATCAGCGCCAGGAATACCTTCACCAGCCACCGCTCACTACAGCAACCCGCATCCCACATTCTGACACTTTGGGTAAAGAAGCCACCAAAATCTTCAGAGACTACCGCCTGGAGCTCAAGAGTCCCATCACGGACCCGAATGAGCGTCACGAAGAACTCGAAGCTCAGCAGATTGAGCCACCCATCGGACAAGAATACCTCAGGTAGGGTTTTCTTCCCCAATGCTCCCTTCTATCGATCCTCACCGGCGCTCCACTTGCGCCCTGAGGATATACCCACTACCTTTCTAACCACTAGACCCCTTATTGGATCAGGGAAAACGGGCGGAGGATCATGGATCACAGCAATAGGACCAGAAGGAAGCCACCATGGCGCTGCCTCCACAAGAACCAGATGAATTTCGCATATAAGAATTTTGACATAAAAAACTTCCCCCCCAAGATCTTATGCAGAAGTTATAGCCGTTTTACGGAGACATAACCTTTTTTTGCAAACAAAGTCCGAATTCATGTTTGTTAATTTTTCTAAAAACTAGATCACGTAACCTAACTACATCTCAAAGGATTTTATCATTTTCTGAATAATCATGTTTGTTAATATTTTTCTGAAGATTTTATAATTTTCTTTATTTTTCTAAGGAAGAAAAGACAATCCACCGTCGGGGGGGGGGGGAGTTGAATAATAGCACGACCCTTACCCATGGCGTATGGCATAGTGGTGCACCACGGGTATGCACCACATGTCAGGGGGGCACCCCCGCCAGCCCGCGAAAAACATACATTGGCGCATAACGTTTAGCGGTACATCATGGGTAAGTTGCTACCCGTGGCACACCTTTATATGGTGCACCACTACTATATAGTTGTGGCCCACACACATGTTGGTGCCCCACAATTATGCAGTCTACCTATATGCACTTTTCTAGTAGTGGTGCTGCCAACTTTCTAAACATACCCAAAATTGTTCTCAGGCACCCATAGCGCCCAATGGTGTGTGGCAGGTGATGCGGGATAGGCAACCAAACTACATGTTGCTACAATTTTCCTTATCCTCCGTGCAACAGTTTTTGTGGAACCATGTCGTTTTGTGGTAGGTAGGCTGCACTTCTTGGTCTTGCACAAACTGTCCTTCCTATCACAATATGCACGAGACCTTGTGGTGCAACTTCAAAACTTATGCTAAAGTCGGTACTCAAGGTGAAGGGTTCACAGCATAGAAAACAAAAAATTTCCTACGATGTGAACTATACGCTAAGATCTATCTACTAGATACAAGCAACGGGTGGATATACATCCATAGATAACTTACCCTCGAAGACAACAAACTTTGTAAACGAGATGGAACTCGTGGATGATGTAGTCGTACACTTGCCGATCTCAAGATCGCGATAAAGTCCAGCAGGTCCGGCTCCAGCACGTCCATGAGATCCAGCTCTGATACATTGCAAATGTATCTATAATTTTTGATGTTCCATGCTTAGTTTTATCCACTTTCTTGTGTTTTGTTCCAACTTTGGAGTACTTTTCATATGATTTCTTGGACTAATCTATTAACAAGAGCCACAGTGCCAGCTGCCTGTTTTCTGCTATTCTTGGTTCCAGGAAAGTCAGAAAATTGATATTCTCGGAATTGGACGGGACAAAAGCCAAAGTGCCTATTTTTCCGGAAGTCATCAAGTGCCAGAATACGAGACGGAGAGGGGCCAGGGGCCACCACACCACCTGGCCGCGTGGCCAGGCCTGGCCCGCGCCAGGGGGTGCTGTGGCCGCTCCCGGCACCCCCTCGGCCTCTCCTTCCGCCTATATATTGCCCTCGGGATGAAAACCCTAAGTGCCCAATCAAAAATCCACGAAAGAGTCTGTAGCCACCGTCATCTTCATCCCTAAATCGGGAGGGATCTGAAGCTCTTCCTGGCACCCTGTCGGAGAGGGGAATTCACCCTGGAGGCCTTCTTCATCACCATGCAAGCCTCCGGTGTGATGCATGAGTAGTTCATCCTTGGACTACGGATCCATGTAGTAGCTAGATGGCTGGTTCTCCTCCTTTGTGCTTTCATGTCTAGATCTTGTGAGCTCCGTTCATGATCAAGATCATCTATTTGTAATTCTGCATGTTGTGTTTGCGGGGATCCGATGGATATTGAGATGCTATTTCAGATTGATTATTGATTCTATCATGTCTTTGTTATTTGTGATCTTGCATGCTTTTCGTTGTTAGTAGCTATCTTGGCCAAGTAGATGCTAGCAACTCCAAGAGTTATTATTTATGCTCGATAGTGGGTTCATACCTCTGGTAATCTGGAGAAGTGACAGAAATCTCTAAGGTACTAGATGTGTTGTTGCTACTAGGGAGAAAACAACAATCGCAAGTTGGGGACAAAGTTCGGTGGTTGTGTTGTGCAGGTCTCCACGTTGCTACTACCACCGGTAGTGCGCCCTGCCAAAGCTCAACTAGTAACACCTTTGGGGTGTTTCCTTATTCCTACTGGTTCGATTAAACCTTTGTTTTGTAACTGAGGAAACTTGCTGCGGTGCTCATCATACCTTCCTCTTGGGGTTCCCAACGAGCTCTACATCAACACCGCCATCAAGCATTTTTTTGGGCGCCGTGCATTGAGCCATCAAGCTCTAGCTAGTCCAGCACCACCAAGTCTAAAACCGCAAAGCAGTGGTGCATCCAGGATCACACACACGTCCGGTACCCCGAAAACCTCCGTCCCTCGCTCCAGCAAAGCAGCAGAAGCAGCAACTCCTTTCCAGATAAAGCCACCGGGAACATGTATCTCGCTAATCTGAGACCATGGGGGAAAATACTAGAGGGGGAGAGAGATCCTTCACGAGGAGGTGTGAGTGTGAAGATGTGAGAGGGGGTCCTTTTATAGGAGGAGGGGAGGGTACCCCTCCCATGGCCGGTGCCCATGGAGGGTGTCCCTTCACCTCCCCCATTCATGTGGTGGTAACCCCCTCCACATTAAAATGCCCCTTCACATTCTCTTTTAAAGTCTCCACTTTAAATGCATTAAATTTCTCCAAATTTAGTGCTCTCTCATTTAATAAAACTCTTTTATTAATTTCATTCAGAATTTTGTTAATTACTTTAATTAACAAACATTCACATAAAACCCCTGCAACATTTTAATATTACATGCAGAACCAATTTCAGCAATTTACCTGAAACAGTTTTGGTGTCTATTGAAATAATTCCAGCGCTTTCTTAAATCTTTATCGGAAACATATTTACTCCAAATGGTGTCGGTATCCCTTAAGTGTGTCACCCTACGGTTCGCGAATAATGCAGACATGATCGAGACCCCTCTCAGATCAATAATCAGAAGCAGGACCTAGAGATCTATACTGACTCCTACACATTCAACGATGACTTCTGTGATCATGAGAACCTTTAACGCTAGTAACTAAATCCCTTTGTATCGCGATATATTACATGTCCGAGATTTGATCATCGGTATCTCCATACCTAGTTTGATCTCATTACCGACATGTACTATTTTCTCGTTCCTATGATATAACATTCTAGTGATCTCATTACTTGCTTGCAAGCTAACCAATGTGATATCACTGAGAGGGCACAGAGTATATCTATCCGTCATAGGGATGGACAAATCCCACTCTTGATCCATGAGCCTCTACGTAACACTTTCGTAGCACTTAACCTACCTTTATAATCACCCTTTCATGGTGTGACGGTTGATGTTATCAAGATACTCTTCCATTGTTAGTGATTGACATGATCTCATGGTATAAGGACTAGGATTACTTCGTATGATGTTATAGCAATATAAACACAATGACTTTGATCATAATGCTATACTTCGGATGAATGTTCATCACATAATTCAACTAATGTTGTGACCTCGTTATTAACAACATCCAATGTGCATGATCAGGAAACCTTGATCATCTTGTTAATCAACGAGCTAGTTTATAAGAGAGGCATAACTAGGAACTTTCCTTTTGGTTTATTAAACACACATGTATTAACGTTTCCAAATTAATAAAATTATAGCATGCAAAATAAACATTTTTCATAAACAAGGAATAAGATAATAACCATTTTATTATTGCCTCTCGGGCAAATTCCCTTCAGTCTCCCACTTGCACTAGAGTCAATAATCTAGTTTGAAAAACTTTGCGTATTAAACACCTATGGCTTTCTGGTGTTGCATATACGCGATTGCTAGTTGTTAACATAATCTCCGGATCTGATAGTTTCAGGTCCGTGTGTATTTTCATGTCTTTGCGTCTCTACGCACCACTCATTCTCAAATAAGATGCCATTGTATAAATTTGGTCCTTTGGTGAGACCTTTAGTTCATTCGGGTTAAAATATGTTGATATTATTGTCACACACTATATCTTCATAGTATTAGCCCACTTTGAACCACACCTAGTTTGATAACAAACTACTTAACACAAATGCCCTCCTTTGCTGCTACTATAGCAGTCATATACTTAGCTTTTGTTGTAGTATCTGTCACAATGTCTCAACTTTGGAACTCATCCAAATCCATCATGGAACATCCTTTCCATTACATTGTGCCACCCATAGTCTAAATTGAGATAACTTTTAATTTGTATCTTGTACACATTAGCATCAACGTAACTCTTTACAATGAACTATCTGCAACTATTTGTCACTTATACATGATATATTCTTAGTTCTTCCAAAGCTCATAAGAATATCTTTACAATCGTCCAGTGATCATCTTATGAATCATTCTGGTATGTGCTCATAACATTTAGAGCTTAAGACATATCTAGATATATACATATCATGGTATAATCGATCAAAATCTTGATGTGATTTTACTCACCAACTGTTGAAACACTTGAATCTTGATACAATCCTTTCAATGCAGCAAGAACCTTTCTTGTTGTTTCCATATTGAAACCTTTCAATATCTCATATATGTACGTCTATCACAACCATATTAGCGCCTCAATCTATCCATATAGATATTGATGCCAAATATTCCGGTTTTGCCCAAGTCTTTCATTGAAATCCTATTTTAATGAAATTCTTAACTTGTGTCAATACAAGATACATCATTTCCAATCAACACCATGTCTTCTACATAATGTATTAGAAATATGTCTCAGCGCTCCCACTTAATTTCTTGCAAATGCAAGCATCTTCATCATTTCTGATGAATTTAAACTCTTTTAACAGTTTCATCATGGTGAAGATTCCAACTCTGCTATGCTCACTTGAACTATTGAAGTTTGCATGCCCTTTTAGTACCCATTGAATTAACAAAACCCTTCGGACCGTGTCTTGTACACGTCCTAGGTAACCATTCTATTAGAAGAACATTGTTTTGTTTATTCAACTACCATGCACCAAATTATATGTAGTGGTTGCTACATTAATCCGTCAAGACTAAATATCGCCATGAAAGATCAAATCTTGTCATGGTCAACTCATTGAACATTGCCGTAAACTTCTTTCCTACATGTCGACTATTTCATAGATGTTAAACATCCATGTCTATTTCTTTAAAGATCCAAACAGGACCGATAGGCTTCACGCCTTTCCGGAGGGTCTTCCAAGTTCAGAAACTTGATTTCTCGTGTATGGATACTATCAAGGATTCTATGACTTCTAGTCATTTTATGGAGTCAGGGCCCATCATTGCTTCTTTTCATGTAGTAGGTTCATCATTGTCAAAACAATAACGACTTCTGTTTCAAATCTTACTATTTGATTCTTACCGACCCACACGGTTCAACAGGAACTCTAATCTCCGAGATCACACCCTTTGTAATAACGGGAGCCATGAGCATTGTGCCCGCCACCGGGACAATTTCCGGCGCTGCGCTACTTAGCACATATAGCTAAGGTTCAACATCCTTATCAAAGTTCTATGGCCCTCCCACTTAACTTTTCACGAAAAATTCCTTCTCAAGAAACTTGACTTTCCAAGCGACAAACTCTTTTGTCCTCGGTGTTATGGAGAGATTCCCAACAAATTATTTGGGCTAGCCTACAAAGAGGTGCTTATCCGACTTTGGTTGTAAACATTTTACTTATGCATAGCATACCAAAATTTAAGAAAAGACAATTCGGGTTTTATCCCAAACCATAACTCATATGGTGTCATTTCAACAGATCACAATGGTGCTCTTTTCAGTGTAAAAGTGGTAGTCTCTAAATATTTAATCCTTAAAACATAATGGCAGTTTTATAAACGACATCTTTGATCTTACCATGTCAAACATGGTTTGATTTCATCTCTCGAATATGCCATACTCCTATGGTTTATCGAAAACATAAATCATGGAACAATTCCTCAAATCTTAGGGGTTTTGCTAAATCTGTAACTCAAATATCTTATTTTATGATCAAATCATAAATTCTTTATTTTCTTGTTACAATGATTGTCCACTTCATCTGGAAAGGCTTTGAACAATTTTCAAATGTTTCATACTTCTTCTTTATTAAGTAAATATACAGATATATTCACTCAAATTTTCGGAGAAAGGATATGAAGCAAAAAGATCCATCGCATATGGCTACACATAATGGACTATGCACACCAGCATGCACAATTTGCAATAAGCTAGTCATATGTTCCTGTTTGGCCTATGAACGGAGTTTCAATTATCTCGAGGAAAGTGTCACAAGCGTCAATTGATCAAAATAAAAAGACTCCACAAATCCATCAACATGGAGTTTCTTCATGTTTTCTTTCCAATATAATTTAAATAGCGATGTCACTTCGTAAGTGATCTGCCAATCATTTGTCTTACGACATTTTAGCAATAATGTTTATGTATGTGATTTCTCCAACAAGAGTTGTAAATGTTCATCCATCCTTTATGGAATACGGTAATTATTTGAACAACCATTGTTCTCGTAATACCGGAACAAAATAACAATTATTAAAACAAATCTTGAAGGCTAGGTTTGACGACGATGAAAAACACAATAACATTTTATTTGTTTTCGATGAACATCATCACTTATTCTCTTGCTAGTTACTTAGGTCGTTGCAGTTCATGAATTGTGTTGTTCTGTATGACACTTCACACCAACCAATTCGGTATCCAATACCTAAGAACCACACTGTTTAACAAGCAAGGAATATAACCATAACGTGTATATCTTCTATATACCTAAGCTGGACATCTCCACCTTTTCTTTTCTGCCAAATATTTTATAGATTCTCATTTAGCAATTATTTTTCCTTTTTAAAAGAATCTATCAACATCAATAGTGGTGTCATTCACATGACACATAGTACAAAGCGTATATAGTCAAACACTAATACCTTTGGACTTGCACTTTGAAGTAGATCACCATCACCAAATGTTTGGAATTCTTTCAAAAATCCATTCTTTAGTAATCTTTTAGTGTAGTAAACATTTTACTTACATCTTCTATTCATCCTTATCATGACAACTTTCATGATCAAGCTACTATAGCCTATAAGAAAGAATCACGAGTATAATAGCAGTTCCCAAAACCTTTTTGGTAGATTAGGACGCCTAGCGTCTCCAACCTTCACAAATTCTCATACAATATGAGAATATGTACTTTGCTAAATTATACTCTATCATAATGCAACCTAAAACATTGTTTCAGATATCATAATATCTTCCACACATGATGGTTTCTGAAATAATTATTTCAGCTCCTAGATAACCTCGATGTTAAAAGAACTTTTGAATATCAAGAATCATGGAGGCAAACATGATACTTTAGATACTAACATTGGAATTCTTACTCTTGATTTAATACTACTTATTAAACTTCATGGAGTAAATAGAGTTTACTGAAAATTTGCAATAGGACTTCTAAACTTTAAATTGATATTCAAAACAATACGATACCAATTCGTAAAGTAAATATCCAAAATTCTATAGTTCTACTATCTCAATTAAAACTAAGCATAAGGTAGTAAACAGATGCCAATGACTACAACAAATTATGCAAATTTACTTTGATTTAGTTTATGACAAATTGAGTCCGACTAATCCAAATTAGAAATGAACTCTCGCTAAAAAACGACACCCCTTGTGCCTTTTTGGTGATTACATGAACAAAATCCTCTACACCAAGTCCGATCATCACGTGAGTCGGTGTACCTTCAAAGGCGAGCATCAATATGGGCATCATATCAACTATATGACACATGCTTATGTTGGAGATATGCCCAAGAGGAAATAATAAAAGTGGTTATTATTATATCTTTGTGTTTATGATGAATGTTTACATCCCATGCTATAATTGTATTATTAGGAAACACTAATACTTGTGTGTTTTGTAAACATGTAAGAGTCCCTAGTAAGCCTCTTGTTGAACTAGCTTGTTGATTAATAGATGATCATGGTTTCCTAGTCATGGACATTGGATGTCATTAATAACAAGGTTGTATCATTAGGAGAATGATATGATGGACACACACCCATAGTAAGCGTAGCATAAGATCAAGTTATTAAGTTCGTATTGCTATAAGCTTTTAAATGCATAGTGACCTAATCCTTCGACCATGAGGTTGTGTTAATCACCATCATCGGATGGGTACTTTGATGACATCAAACACCGCTTCGTAACTGAGTGGTCATAAAGGTGTCGTTGGGTATTCTGAAAGTATGAGTTGAAGCGCATGGACCAAGATTGGGATTTGTCCATCCATACGACGGATAGATATGCTCTGGGCCCTCTCGGTGGAATGTCATTTAGTTAGCTTGCAAGCATGTGACTAGGTCACAAGGGATGACATATCACGGAACGAGTAAAGAGTACTTGTCAGTAACGAGGTAGAACTAGGTATGGAGATACCGATGATCACACCTCGGATAAGTAGAGTATCGCGAGACAAAGGGAATTGGTTTCGTATGTTAATGGTTCAATCGATCACGAAGTCATCGTTGAGTATGTGGGAGCCGTTATGGATCTCCAGATCCCGCTGATGGTTATTGATCGGAGAGGTGTCTCCATCATGTCTACATATTCACGAACCGTAGGGTGACACACTTAAGGTTCGAAGTTGTTTTAAGTAGATATGGAATGTGCGTTGGAGACCGAATGTTGTTCGGAGTCTCGGATTGGACTCGGGACATCACGAGGAGCTCCGGAATTGTCCGGGGAGTAAGATTCATATAATGGGGATCTTTTTCTGAGTTAGGAAATGTTCCGGAGTGTTTGTATGGGGATTCTAGAAGGTTTCAGAATGTTCCGGAAGGTTCTAGAAGATATTTTGGAGTTTATTTGAAAACCAAGATAAGATAAGATAAGATAAGGGAAATTTAAAGAGGAGACTTGGGGGGGAGGGAGGAATCCTCCCCCCACCTCCTTGGTGTGCCGGCCCTAAGGGGTGGGCCTAGGGGTGGGAACCCTAGGCCGCACCCCTCCCTCTATATATAGAGGGGTGGAGGCGCCACCCCCGCTTGCCCCTCCACTCTTGCCCCTTAGCCGCCTCTCTCCTCCTCCTTCCTTCTGCTCAGGCTTAGGCGAAGCCCTGCAGAATTCTCTACTCCACCACCACCACCACGCCGTCGTGCTGCTGGGTTTCCGTGGAGAGATCCACTACCTCCGCTGCTCGCTGGAACGAGGAGAGGAAGGTCTTCTTCCACTCCGCACGTGTGACCGACTGCGGAAGCGCTGCCGGAACGCGGAGCCGGAAGGATCGTCCACACGATCTTGAGATCGGCAAGTGATCGACTACATCAACCACGAGATCCAATCTCGTTAACGCTTTCGGATCTACGAGGGTTAGTACAGATCTATCTCGTTGCACATGTCTAATAGACTGGATCTGGGTTTTGTTTGTTCTGGCGGTAGAATTTTTTTGTTTTCCATGCTACGAACCCATCAGTGGTATCAGAGCCGTGTCTATGCGTAGATCTGTTGCACGAGTAGAACACAATGGTTTTGTGGGCGTTGGTGCTCATGCCGTCTTTTGCTTTGTGTACTTTGCATCTTGCGGGATGGTGGGATGAAGCGGCTCGGGCTAACCTTACATGTCATCGCACATGAGAGTTGCTCCACGCTTGACGTGTAACTTGCTTTGCACAAGTGGCTTTGCGGGTGTCTGTCTCTCCCACCATAGTATAGATCCAATTTACACTTTGCAAATTTTGATAGCACATGTATCAACGTTGTGGTTCAGTTTCGTAGGTAAGATCCGTTCTTATTCGAAAGCCCCAAACCACATAAAACATGCAAAGAAAATTAGAGGTGTCTAACTTGTTTTTGCAGGGGTTTTGTGATGTGATATGGCCATCATGTGATTGTGATTATATTTGATGTATGCAATGATCCTTATTGTAATATGGCAACCGGCAGGAGCCTAATGGTTGTCTTTAATTCTGTTAAGACCTGTGTGTCTATTCATCTTGTAATAGCTTTATTCCAAGTAGTTGTAATAGTTGCTGGTGATGATGGACAACCATGAAGCGGCGCCACTGACCTTGACGCAATGCTGGTGATGATGGAGATCATGTCCGTGCCTTGGAGATTGAGATCAAAAGCGCAAGAAGAAAGGGCCATATCATATCACACTAATTATGAATTGCCTGTGATGTTAATCCTTTATGCATCTTGTATTGCTTAGATCGCGACGGTAGCATTATAAGATGATCCCTCTCACTAAATATCAAGTAATAAAGTGTTCACCCTTAGTTGGCACCGTTGCTAAGACTCGTCGTTTCGAAGCATCTCGTGATGATCGGGTGTGATAGATTCTACGTGTGCATACAACGGGTGCAAGCCAGATTTGCACATGCGGAAACTAAGGTTATCTTGACGAGCCTAGCATGTACAGACATGGTCTTGAAACACGGAATACCGAAAGGTAGAGCATGAGCCATATAAATGATATGATCAACATGAAGATTGTTCGCCGATGAAACTACATCTTCTCTCGTGAAGATCGGACTTGGTGTAGTGGACTTGGTTCGTGTAATCACTAAGACAATGTGAGGGATGTTGTTTTGAGTGGGAGTTCACCTAGTTAATTTAAGAATTAAATTTGAACTTAATTTATCATAAACTTAGTCTAAACTACTTGCAAATTTGTTGTAGATTATGGCGATCCCCTCCATCAATTTCAATGCGTTCCTAGAGAAAGAAAAGCTTAAGAACAATGGAAGCAATTTCACGGACTGGTTCCGTGGACTGAAGATTGTCCTCAGGGCTGGTCAGTTGACCTATGTGCTCGAAGCACCGCTAGGTGACCCACCTGCAGATGATGCCACCGATGACATAAAGAATGTTTACGCCACTCAGAAAAATCATTACTCCACAGTTCAGTGTGCCATCCTGTACGGTTTAGAAGCGGAGCTCCAAAAGCGTTTTGAGCACCACGACCCGTTCGAGATCATTAAGGAGCTTAGGCTAATTTTTGAGACTCGCGCGGCCATGGAGAGCTATGAGGCCTCCGAAAAGTTCTTTAACTATAAGATGGAAGAGGGAAGCTCCGTTAGCGAGCACGTGCTCACCATGTCTGGGTACGCAAACAAGCTCCAAGAGTTGGGGATTTCGATTCCTAATGAGTTGGGGATTCACCGTCTCCTCCAATCACTGCCACCAAGTTACAAGAACTTTGTGATGAACTACAATATGCACTGCATGAACAAGACGTTGCCTGAACTATCGTCCATGCTGAAAACTGCTGAAGTGGAGATCAAGAAGGAGCACCAAGTGTTGATGGTCAATAAGACCACCAATTTCAAGAGACAGGGCAAGCCTAAGAACAAGGGCAACTTCAAGAAGGACGACAAAAAAGTTGCCGCACCTGCTAAGAAGCCCAAGGCTGGTCCTAAGCCTGAAACTGAGTGCTTCTACTGCAAGGGTGCTGGTCACTGGAAGCGTAACTGCCCCAAGTACCTGGCGGATCTGAAGAACGGCAACATCACGAAGAAAGGTATATTTGATATATGTGTTATTGATGTGTATCTTACTAGTAATCGTAGTAGTGCCTGGGTATTAGATACTTGTTCGGTTGCTCATATTTGTAACTCGAAACAGGAGCTGCGGAATAAACGAAGACTGGCAAGAGACGAGGTGACGATGCGCGTTGGAAATGGCTCCAAGGTTGATGTGATCGCCGTCGGCACGCTCCCTCTACATCTAACTTCGGGATTAGTTTTAAATTTGAATAATTGTTATTTGGTGCCTGCGTTAAGCATGAACATTATATCTGGATCTTGTTTATTGCGAGACGGTTACTCTTTTAAGTCTGAGAATAAAGGTTGTTCGATTTATACGAGTAATATCTTTTATGGTAATGCACCTGAGATGAATGGTTTATTCTTGTTGAATCTCGATAGTAGTGATACACATGTTCATAACATAGATGCTAAACGAATAAAATTGAATGATAATTCTACATACATGTGGCACTGTCGTCTTGGTCACATTGGAGTGAAGCATATGAAGAAACTCCATTTTGATGGACTTCTTGAATCACTTGATTTTGAAGCACTTGAAAGATGCGAAGCATGTCTAATGGGAAAAATGACTAAGACTCCATTCTCTGGTACAATGGAGCGAGCTACAGACTTATTGGAAATAATACATACAGATGTGTGCGGTCCAATGAGTGTAGCATCGCGTGGTGGATATCGTTATGTTCTCACTTTCACGGATGACTTAAGTAGATATGGGTATGTCTACTTTATGAAACATAAGTCCGAAACTTTCGAGAAGTTTAAGGAATTTCAAAGTGAAGTGGAAAATCATCGTAACAAGAAGATTAAGTTTCTGCGTTCTGACCGCGGAGGTGAATATCTATGTTACGAGTTTGGCATGCATTTAAAGAAATGTGGAATACTTTCACAATTGACACCGCCAGGAACACCACAACGTAATGGTGTGTCCGAACGTCGTAATCGAACTCTCTTAGATATGGTTCGGTCTATGATGTCTCTTACAGATTTACCGCTATCGTTTTGGGGCTATGCATTAGAGACAGCCACATTTACTTTAAATAGGGCACCATCTAAATCCGTTGAAACGACACCGTACGAATTGTGGTTTGGTAAGAAACCTAAGTTGTCGTTCCTTAAAGTTTGGGGTTGCGAAGCATATGTAAAGAAGTTACAACCTGAAAAGCTTGAACCCAAAGCGGAGAAATGCATCTTCATAGGATATCTAAAGAAACAATTGGGTATACCTTCTATCATAGATCCGAAGGCAAAGTTTTCGTTGCCAAGAATGGATCCTTTCTTGAGAAGGAGTTTCTCTCGAAGGAAGTGACTGGAAGGAAAGTAGAACTCGACGAGGTTATTGAACCTACTCTCGGATTTGAGAGTAGCGCAGCACCGGAAGATGTTTTTGTGCCGCCTGCACTAATTGGAGATGACATTTTGTTGATTGGGAATGATATAGAACTTCTTAAAAGTGTCAAAGCCTATTTGAATAATAGTTTTTCAATGAAGGATCTTGGCGAAGCGGCATACATTCTAGGCATCAAGATTTATAGAGATAGATCAAGACGCCTAATAGCGCTTTCACAAAGTACATACTTAGACAAAGTTGTAAAGAAGTTTAGAATGGAAGAGAGCAAGAAAGGGTTCGTACCCATCTTGTCGGTAAGACCTTGAGTAAGACTCAAAGTCCAGCTACGGCAGAAGATAGAGAGAGAATGAATAATATTCCCTATGCCTCGGCCATAGGTTCTATCATGTATGCCATGTTGTGTACAAGACCGGATATAGCACATGCTATTAGTTTGACTAGCAGATATCAAAGTGATCCTGGAATGGAGCACTGGACAGCGGTCAAGAATATCCTAAAGTACCTGAATAGGACTAAGGATATGGTTCTTTCTTATCGGCCCTAAGGGGTGGGCCTAGGGGTGGGAACCCTAGGCCGCACCCCTCCCTCTATATATAGAGGGGTGGAGGTGCCACCCCGCTTGCCCCTCCACTCTTGCCCCTTAGCCGCCTCTCTCCTCCTCCTTCCTTCTGCTCAGGCTTAGGCGAAGCCCTGCAGAATTCTCTACTCCACCATCACCACCACGCCGTCGTGCTGCTAGTTTCCGTGGAGAGATCCACTACCTCCGCTGCTCGCTGGAACGAGGAGAGGAAGGTCTGCTTCGACTCCGCACGTGTGACCGACTGCGGAAGCGCTGCCGGAATGCGGCGCCGGAAGGATCGTCCACACGATCTTGAGATCGGCAAGTGATCGACTACATCAACCACGAGATCCAATCTCGTTAACGCTTTCGGATCTACGAGGGTTAGTACAGATCTATCTCGTTGCACATGTCTAATAGATTATATCTTGACTTTTATCTAGATTAGATCTAGGTTTTGTTCGTTCTTGCGGTAGAATTTTTTGTTTTCCATGCTATGAACCCATCAGCTTAACCTTTTGGTCCGTGTTCCGAGGCCATGTATGTACATTCTAGGCTCGCCAAGTAAGAACCTTAATACTCGCGTGTGTAAAACTGTTTTACACCCATTGTATGAAAGCGCAGAGTCGAGTACACCCGATCATCACGTGATGTCTCGAAACACAATCCATAGAACGGTGAATACTTAAGGAAGAACACATTTTTATCTTGATATCTAAATAAGGGATCATCTTAAAATGCTACTAAAATGCCAAACTAGCAATATAAAATGCAAACATCATATGTGTAAAGTGGAGTGATATGGTCCATGCATTTGATCACCATCATATGCATCGTGGTATGATCTCTATCATTCCTTTGTGTGTAAGGCCAAGGTCTATGGAACTTACACGTTAGGTGTGTTGTAAGAGTATCAACTATACATCATCTTACAACATTACCATATCATGACACTAGCCCGGCAACGATCTAAACTAGACGCCTCTAATTTATCAATTGCAATTTTTACGTGGCTTAGGTCTTTCGAAGATAGAACCGGTCTTACCTACGAACATGGAACGAAAACGATGATAACCAAGTTATTAGCAACTCATTGTAAATCAGATATTGACTATAGTAGGAGAGACAGACACCCGCGAGCCACTTATGCAAAACTAGTTGCATGTCATTCGTGGAACCGGTCTTATGTGCGATGACATGTAAGCTTGGTCCGGGCCGCTTCATCCCACTATGCCACCAATATCCAAAATACATGAAAGAGGAAATAACATGATCATCATCGCCCACTTATAAACATATGTGTACTACCCGTGCAAAGCACCTATGCATAGATCAGGCTCTGATACCACTAAAGCGTTCGCAACATAGAAAACAAAAATTTTCCTACGATGTGAACTATACGCCAAGATCTATCTACTAGATGCAAGAAACGGGTGGATATACATCCATAGAGAACTTACCCTCGAAGACAACAAAGCTTTGTTAACGAGATGGAACTCGTGGATGATGTAGTCATACACTTGCCGATCTCAAGATCGTGATGAAGTCCAGCAGGTCCGGCTCCAGCACGTCCATTAGATCCAGCTCCAGCAAGTCCATCACCACCAAGTCCAGCATCGCAAAGCAGCAGTACATCCGTGATCGCACATACGTCTGGTACCCCGACAACCTCCATCCCTCGCTCCAGCAAAGCAGCGGAAGCAGCAACTCCTTTCCAGATAAAGCCACCGGGAACATGTATCTCGCTAATCCGAGACCATGGGGGAAAATACTAGATGGGGAGAGAGATCCTTCACGAGGAGGTGTGAGTCTGAAGGTGTGAGAGGGGGGCCTTTTATAGGAGGAGGGGAGGGTACCCTCCCATGGCCGGCGCGCATGGAGGGTGTCGCTTCACCTCCCCCATTCATGTGGTGGTAACCCCCTCCACATTAAAATGCCCCTTCACATTCTCTTTTAAAGTCTCCACTTTAAATGCATTAAATTTCTCCAAATTTAATGCTCTCTCATTTAATAAAACTCTTTTATTATTTTTATTCAGAATTTTGTTAATTACTTTAATTAACAAACATTCACATAAATCCCCCCAGCAACATCTCAATATTACACGCAGAACCAATTTCACCCGAAATAGTTTAAGTTTCTATTGAAATAATTCCAGCACTTTCTTAAATCTTTATCTGAAACATATTTGCTCCAAATGGTGCCGGTATCCCTTAAGTGTGCCACCCTATGCCTCGCGAATAATGCAGACATGATCGAGACCCCTCTCAGATTAATAATCAGAAGCGGGACCTAGAGATCCATACTGACTCCTACACATTCGACGATGACTTCTGTGATTGTGAGAACGTTTAACGTTGGTAACTAAATCGCTTTGTCTCGTGATATATTACATGTCCGAGATTCGATCATCGGTATATTCATACCTATTTTGATCTCGTTACCAAAATGCACTCTTTTCTTGTTCCCGTGATATAACATTCTAGTGATATCATCACTTGCTTGCAAGCTAACCAATGTGATATCACCGAGAGGGCCTAGATTATATCTATCCGTCATCGGGATGGACAAATCCCACTCTTGATCCATGAGCCTCTACATAACACTTTCGTAGCACTGAACCCACCTTTATAATCACCCTTTCACGGTGTGACGTTTGATGTGATCAATATACTCTTCTAGTGTTACTGATTGACATGATCTCATGGTCTAAGGACTAGGATTACTTAGTATGATGTTATAGCAATATAAACACAATGACTTTGATCGTAATGCTATACTTCGGATGAATGTTCATCACATCATTCCACTAATTTTGTGACCTTGTTATTAACAACATCCAATGTCCATGATCAGGAAACTTTGCTCATCTTGTTAATCAACGAGCTAGTTTATAAGAGAGGCATAACTAGGAACTTTCCTTTTGTTTATTAAACACACATGTATTAACGTTTCAAAATTAATACAATTATAGCATGCAAAACAATCATTTATCATTAACAAGGAATAAGATAATAACCACTTTATTATTTCCTTTCGGGCATATTCCCTTCATGCTCAACTCGAGCCGCTAAATCAATCCTTAATGAAGAGGGGCAAACCATGATTAGAAACTGCTCGCTATGTGCCTGGAGAGACGTGACGATCAGGCATGAAAACAAAGAGAACTTGGAGGAGGGCATGTTTCCATAGCTTCGCTCGTCAGGGATATCGCCCCGTTCACCCCTGGTTTGAGAACCAAGGGTTTCAAATGCAAAGAACATATGTGGAGCATATAGGCTGGGAAACACCCATAGTACATCAGGCTATCTTTCGAAGAGCTACTAAGCAAAGTGCCTAGCAGGTGCTTTGGGTTGAATTTACAAAACTAAATTGAACACAGGTGCTATGAAGCAAATAAATACCTTCTCTTCTCTCTAGGTTTCTTGTGTAGAAAAGGAAAATCTCCGATATGCAACAGAAGACCACTTCCATGCCCGAGATGGAAAAGAAGTGGGATGACGCAGACGACAACTCCAAGGGACATTGTGACCCACAAACCGAAGCTCTGTGCAACACTAGCAACCACTAAAGACCTAGACGGTTAGCTCGCCATAGGCATCGAATGTGAAGAAAAAATATTTCCAAGATCCAGGTGGTGGGAGGCTGCACATCACTCGCAACCATGCCAAAGGAACAACGAATCATCAGTGCTGGTAATACCTTCACCGAACACCGCTAACTACAGCAACCCGCATCCCACATTCTGACACTATGGGTAAAGAAGCCCCCAAAAGCTTCAGATACTACTGCCTGGAGCTCAAGAGTCCCATCATGGACCCGAATGAGCGTCAAGAAGAACTCGAAGCTTACCAGATTAAGCCACCCATCAGACAAGAATACCTCAGGTAGGGTTTTCTTCCCCAATGCTACCATCAGTCGATCCTCACCGGCGCTCCACTTGCACCTTGAGGATATATCCACTACCTTTTCAACCACTAGACCCCTTCTAGGATCAGGGAAAACGGGCGGCGGATCATTGGATCGCAGCAATAGGACCAGAAGGAAGCCACCATGGCGCTGCCTCCACAAGAACCAGATGAATTTCGCATAGAATAATTTTGACATAAAATACTTTTTCCCCCGAGATGTTATGTAGAAGTTATAGCCGTTTTACGGAGACATAACCTTTTTTTGCAAACAAAGTCTTAATGCATGTTTGTTAATTTTTCTAAAAATTAGATCACGTAACCTAACTACATCTCAAAGGATAATATTTTCTAAAGATTTTATCATTTTCTTTTTTTCTAACAAAGAAAAGACAATCCACCACGCGAGGGGGGGGGGGTGGCATGTAGTTGAATAATAGCACGACTCATACCCATGGTGTATGGCATAGTGGTGTGCCACGGGTTTGCACCACATGTTAGGGGGCACCCCCGCCAGCCCGGGAAAAATATACCTTGGCGCATCACGTTTAGCGGTACATCATGGGTAAGTTGCTACCCGGGGCACACCTGTATGTGGTGCACCACTACTATATAGTTGTGGCCCACACACATGTTGGTGCCCCATAGTTATGAAGTCTACCTATATGCACTTGTCTAGTGGTGGTGCTGCCAACTTTCTAAACATACCCAAAATTGTTCTCATGCACCCATAGCGCCCAATGGTGTGTTTCATGTGATGCGGGATAGGCAACCCAAATGCATGTTGCTACAATTTTACTTATCCTCCGTGCAACAGTTTTTGTGGAACCATGTCGTTTTGTGGTAGGTAGGATACACTTCTTTGTCTTGCACAAACTGTCCTTCATATCACACTATGCACAAGACCTTGTGGTGCAACTTCAAAACTTATGCTGAAGTTGGTACTCAAAGCCATGTTCACAAGGACCGAGAGGGGTTTCGTATGTCCCCATATTCAATTTCACTCGCTCAACAACTCATACGCCTTCTAGGAAAATAGGACAATCTTACCATGTGATGTCACGTTGACGAGTGATTTTGAGGTTCTTCCACACCAATCATGACCTATGTGACCTTGTATATTTCTGAGGTATATCACAGATTCGACTCATGCATGTGAAATCTTGTTCTTCTGTTGTAGGTCAGAATCACTTCTTGGTACGGTGGCGCCCGTCTTGGCTATTACACTACAACCGAGACCTTATGGCCGCAACTTGCAAAACATACCTAGAAGTTTGTATTGGAAGCTACAGTCATAAGGATCGAGAGGGGTTCCCTGTTGATGAAATTATTCTTGTCAGTTCTTCAGTTACTATGGATCTCCATGTTTCTTACTAAGGTCATATGTGGTCTTTGAGTCATTGTTGTATGTTGCATCAAAGCGGACACCACTGTTGTGGTTGGTGCACTTTTTACCTTGGTAGATCGTGTAAAATGTATTCCCATTTATCTTGTACCCTTGGAAAGTCGATATAATCGAAGATGGTGACCTGGACAACAAGTCCAACTCATCTCCGAGAGTGTTTTTTTATGATATGTTGCAACCAACCGCCGAAAGACTTCATGTGTTCATCTCTAATCTGGCCGTCATGCTTCCCAAGGTTGTTGGAGCATACAATTTGCTTGTGTTCTTCGATATACGGAGCCTCCAAGATGGAATTCTTTAGAATTGTGTAATGTGCTTCTGTGTAAGAATGTATGTCCATACATATTATTGATTTCTTTCCTAGAGTTCCTTTTCCACTTAGTACCCCCTCATGCCACGATTGAGGAAGACCAGTCGGCTTAAGGTCAGGAACAAAGTCAACACAAAACTCAATGACCTCCTATGTTCCATAGCCCTTCGAGATGCTTCATTTAGGCTTAACACGGTTATGAATATATTTCCTTAAGACTCCCATGATCGTCTCAAAGGGTAACATATTGTGTAGAAATAAAAGACCGAGAATGGAAATCTCTTTGCTTATGTGAACCAGGAAGTGCGTCATAATATTGAATCAAGATGGTGGGAACACCAACTAGAAACTAACAAGACATTGGACCATATCATTCTGTAACCATGGTAGAAGCCCCCTCAATACAATCGGAACCAATTGCGTCATTATCACGTGGTAGTCATGAGACTTTAGGTTTTGTAACTTTTTCTCTACCATATTTATTATTCCCTTTATATTCGACGAGAAGCCAGACGGGACCTTGTTACTGCTCAGGCATTCAAAACATATTTCCTTCTCTTGTTTGGTAAGAGCGTAGCAGGCAGGACCTTGAAACCATTCTGGATGCAGGCCTTCTGGGTCTTTCATACATTGTTGGTTCTGTCGTGCTTGTGTATCTCTTTTCTTACCATACACGCTCAAGAAGCCAACTCCACGCAAAGATTATTCATCACATGTATCACATCGATTGCAGAGCGGACCTCTACGATTTTCCAATAGGGTAGCTCCCAAAATATAGATTTCTTCTTCCACATGGGTGTGTGTCCGTCAGCATCCTTTGAAACAGATTGTCCGCCAGGACCCTTTTAATAGGTTAGTATTTGATCCAATTCCTTGACCATATCAAATACATCAATACCAATATGTTCCTTAGGCATCGGCTACTCACATGGCTGTCCGTTGAAATGCTTGCCTCTCTTTTCTAAGGGATGCTTGTCCAAAAGAAATCGACGATGTCCCGAGTACACATTGTTCTTAGAATGTTCCAAATATTTACTTTCAGCCTATTCTAAACAGTGTGTGCATGCATTGTATCTCTTGTTTGTTTGTCCTACAAGGTTACTAAAAGCAGGCCAATCATTGATTGTTACAAAAAGCAACGCTCAGAGGTCAAATTCCTCCTGCTTGTGCTCGTTCCACACACGTACGCCGGGTTCGTGCCACAACTGTAAAAGTTCTTCAACTAATGGCCTTAGGTAGACATCAATGTCATTTCCAGGTTGCTTCGAGCCTTGGATTAGCACTGGCATCATAATAAACTTATGCTTCATGCACAACCAAGGAGGAAGGTTATAGATAAATAGAGTCACGGGCTAGGTGCTATGACTGGAGCTCTGCTCCCCAAAAGGATTCATGCATCTGTACTTAGACCAAACCTTAAGTTCCTTGCATCATCTACAAAGTCCAGGTAGTCTCTATCGATTTTTCTCCACTATGACCCATCATCGGGGTGTCTCAACATCCCGTCTGACTTACTTTCCTCTTTGCGCCATCGCAACAACTTGGCATGCTCTTTATTCCTGAACAAACATTTCAACCATGGTATTATAGGAGCATACCATATCACCTTGGCAGGAACCCTCTTCCAGGGGCTCTACCTCAACATCACCAGGGTCATCTCGTCTGATCTTATACCGCAATGCAGTGCATACCGGGCATGCATCTAAATTCTCGTACTCCTCACCGCGGTAGAGGATGCAGTCATTAATGCATGCATGTATCTTATGAAATTTTGAACCTAGAGGACAAACAACCTTATTTATTTCGCTCGTACTGGCGGGAAATACGTTATCCTTTGGAAGCATATTCTTTATCATTTTCAGCAACTTTTAAAATCTGGATTCAGATAAACTACACTCTGCCTTCCATCGCAGCAATTCCAATGCACTACCTAGCTTTATTAGACTATTTTTGAAATTTGGGTACAACAACTTTTTGTGATCCTCTAACATGTGATCGAACTTGTCCCTCTCGTTTTCATTTTCGCAATCTCTCTGTGCATCAGCAATTGTCCGATCAAGATCATCAGTGTGCTCATCATGTGCCTCTTCTTCAACCTCCCCTTCAGCTTGCCCCATGGAAGTATCACCGTATTCAGGGAACCAATGATAGTTGAGTCAGAGTAATCCTTCTGATTCTTACAGACACTACATGTGTAGAACACAAAACTTCAGCCACACTTAGGAATTCATGCACGCCATTAATGAACTCACCAGAGCACTGGTCAGTACCGTACATCTATTCCCGGACCATCTGCATTAATACAGTTATAATGTGAGCTTCTAGAGCACATAATTTGAAGTTTGAAATTTTTACATGCATCTATTTTTGAATTGGACAAAACAGTTAAGATGAAAATGTGGAGTTTTTAATTATTGATCTAGCAGTGAAAACCTCATTCTATTTTGAGCTCTGACACTCTAAAGTTACACATTTCAATTCTCAGTAACTTTTTTACTATAATCAAAATTTGGCTAAAATTAAAATTTCCTCTACTTCTAGAGCATGAAATCCCTCTCTACTTGTAGATCATTGAGCGAAACTATAACAATAAGAGATAAAAGAATAAAGTTGCTAACATTTTAAAAAAACCTTAGATTTAGGGGCTGCCACCAAATCTTGGAGAAAAAATGGGCATGAACTCTCGGCTTGCTCTTGGAGTAAAAATGGCCATGGCTCGGGCATGGACGAATCTAAGTTATATAGGAAAAAATTAATCTCGGTTCGTATTACGAACCGGGACTAGTGATTCACCTCCAGTCCCGGTTCATAATACGAACCGGGACTACATGCTCCTGTGTGTGGGGTTGGATGGCACTAGCACACTAGTCCCAGGCCGGGACTAGAGGTCTGACACGACCCAAGACTAGTGGCTTCCCCGGTTTCGTAGCCGTTGGAGCCGGCACGAACCGGGACTAGTGCTCACACAAGTCCCGACCCATACCAAACCGGGACTAGAGCTTGAATCGGGACTGAACAGAAGCCCTTTCCTCTACTAGTGTGTTGTGAAAATTTATGGTAAACTACATTTTTTTCTTGGATTACAGGTTACTCATACTAATGTTGGTTTGACTCTCACTAGTGAAGTATTCCTCGGATTTTCTGCGGTGCGCAGGGATGCTAAAATGGAAGATGGTGACTACACCTATGTCAGCTACTGATAAATTGACATCACTCGATGGTGATCCAGTCCCTTCTGATGATGCTACTAAGCACCACAGTGTTGTGGGTGGACTGCCGTACTTGACTATCACATACCCCAACATTTCCTTTATGGTCAATCGTCTGTGTAAGTATCTACATGCCCCACGTATTCCTCACAAGACAACCATGAACTTCATGCTCCGCTATGTGCACATGACATGTTATTTTGGCATGTTCTTTCAGACAGTCGGCATGTTATTTCTGACATGCTTTGTGCCTTCTCAGAAGAGGATTATGCTGGTAGGTCTAGTAATCGGCAATCGGGGGGAGGGGAAGGATATGCAACATTCTTGTTTCCTAACTTGTTCTTCTGGCAAGCTCTCACCCGTTGCAATTGCCCAATTTTTTTTGGTTCTTCATGTGGTTCACCTCATGTTGGTTTATAGAAACGTCTCATGCATCACTTTTATAGAACATTTTTTATTGCGAGGTTGTTTAGCTGGGTTGTTCATGTGAGCATGCATTACTCCGTCTGAGGTATAGTCGGTTAGTGCTTTATACTCATCTCGAAATTTTTTTTGAATGCAGAGGCCGGGGTACACCCTCATTTTTTTTAAAGTGATATACACTCATCTCTGTTTGGCCGGCTCTTGTCCGTCAGTGATTACATAAGAGCAATTTTACGGTACCCTGGTACTCCACCAGAGTGATCGGGAGTGCCGGTTAATTCTAGCCCTTGATGCATAGGGGCATTTTTAGGTTTTTTAACATCTTCTTCTTCCTACGAGTAAACCGTGGAGCACTGCAGCATCAACCATGTCTGATGGAACCCTAAAAAAAATTCTTTGTAGCTGTAAAAATACTTATGCCCTGTGGATTAATACCGGGGTGCGATAAATAAATATCGCACGAACTGGCCGATTTGCCGCACTTTAGGCCTGCCGCCACCAACTACGTAATTGCAGATGTCCGCTCTTACAGAGCGTCCTTGGGAGCCGCCATCGGTGGAGGGGTCGCCCACGGCCGGAGGACATGCAAATTTTCTTGTAAGAATGAGGACGCAGAATTACTTGCCGGTGCTGCTTATTGATCCTTTGCACGATATAAGGCCAAACTGTTGAATTCATTGACACGCCATGACTGAAACAAGCGGCAGATCAAATCTTTATCTATTGCGGTTCTTCATCACATTAATTGTTTCTTTAGGAAGATAATACTCCTCGTCCATTAGTGGGAGAGAGAGAAAATGGCATGAAGAATCTCCATCCATCAAGGTCGTTTGGAAAAAAGAATCGTCATCTAATCCATGTCCATCGCCGCAGCTAAACCTGGAGCAATGCCTTCCATGGCCTCGCATCCATATAGATCTGTGTGATAGTAGATCTGATCTAATGGCAGTTAATTTCCTCGGAGTTTACTATTTTGCCATTGAAATCATGTACTCCTTGGAATTTAGTGGCAGTACTCCCTAACCGTTTCGTTGGAGTACCATTGAACCTAATCCCTTAGATCTAAGAAAATAGATTGTTAATAATAAGTTAGGGGTGCTGTAAAAGAGCTCTTACATAATTCATCACTCATGAATTTCTTTTAAGTCGGATGGAAAGCATGTCTGTGATGAGTTTTACATGCTCGTCGCACTACTAGAGAAAAGCCTATAGGAGACATGCACATTAGGGACGCATTTATAGTATATGCGCCTCTGACAAGATAGGCGAGGCGCACCAGCCAGTCATGCGCCTCTAATAATTAAAATAGGCGAGGCGCATATCTGCAGGATGCGCCTCCTCTAGCATCTGTACGGACGAAATCTGGCACCCCCATCTTATGCGAGGCGCACCAGCCAGACATGCGCCTCTAGTACTTAAACAAGCGAGGCGCATATGTGACAAATGCACCTCGCATATCTTGGGTGGGCCCGGATGGAGATCGGTGGTCCAATATGCGAGACGCATATAGTAACATGCGCCTCCGATACCTACAATAGGCGAGGCGCATTAGGGAACATGCTCCTCAAGTAACCCTTGCGGGCCCGGGTGGCCGCATTGAAGAGGCACTTGTTGGCATATGCGCCTCAGATAGTTCAGACTATAGGAGGCGCATTTACTGCAATATGCGCCTCGCATAACCTGGCTCACTTTTTTTGCACCTTTTTGGCACATGCACCCCAATCACTTGCCTCACTTCTTCCTCTCCACCAAAAGACAGATTTGGTCGCCCCCTCCTTCTCCCCACCTCATTTCCCACATTGATTCACCATAGAAGCTTGCTCAATCTCCATTGGTTGACACTCATATGTAAGTGAAGTCTCTTGCTCCTCTAGATCTACAACATGTCCCTTTACTTCTCCTCCGTCTCTCTTGCGCAAGTTGTCATTGGAGGAAGCGTGAAGGCGTTTCTTGTATGCTCATGCGCATTGTCAAGGACACCGCGACTATATGATTGTGTTGTGGTGCATGCTTATTTTTGTACAGGGATCTCATTTGAGATGCCAATGTTTCACCGGAATGTCGATTAATTTCTTTTCCGGCGAATTTCTGGCACTCGCGGATGTCCTCTTTTTAGGGGAGGTCATGCCGAACTTTTTAGGCGATCGAGATGTCCATATATGCTCTAATTATTCTCTTCCTCTTTGTACCACGCGTAGGCGACCATGGTCCGACCACTGATTCGCAAAGCCCTCGTGGATAAGTGGATGAGATGCGCGAGGACCGATATGGCACGGAGATAAGATGTCTGTTTCGCGACTGCAAGCTGATGTATCTGATAAGGCACGATTCCGGAATGCTGGCTCCGACGTAGTTTCATGGATGACTAGACTCGGTGGATACGTGATGACGAAGATGATGATGTGAATGTCAATAATGGTGAAGATCATAATGCCGGTCATGATCACGAAGATCAAGGCGCCGACGGCGGGGCAGGTAATGATCATGAAGATCAGGGTGGCGCCGGGCATGAACACGAAGATGATCAAGGTGGCGCCGGTCATGAACAGGAAGATCAAGGTGTCGACCATGATTCGAGCTAGCTGCGAGACCCTCATGTCCAAGATCTGCTTCTCAAGGAGACGAGTAATGCCAGAGCCGCCGCTAGAGAGAAATCTAAGCTAGAGCAAATGAAGAAATACGCGGTCACTCCATTGTTTGATGGATGCAACAATGGGGATACTGTCTGATTGTAACGCTCAAGGCTCTGGAGATGAAGGCGAAACACAAAATAACCGATGAATGGTTCGACGACAACATTGCATTTTGGCACGATATACTTCCCAAGAAGGGGAAGACATGTCCGACTAGTATCACTGAGGCCAAGAAAGTCGTGTGCCCTCTCAATCTACCGCACGTGCAATACCACGTCTGCATAAATGATTGCATCATCTACCGTGGCGAGGACGCGGAGAAGACCACGTGTCCGGTGAGCAAGACCTCTCGATACAAGAGAGGGACCAATAAAGCTACTATAAAGGTGGTGTGGTACTTTCCTCTAACTCCTCGTCTGCCGGACCCTAAGGAAGCAGAGCTCATGCGCTGGCACACAGAAAGAAAGAGGATGGAAGACGATGATCCGGAGAAGAAGGAAATTCAAAGGCACCCTTCGGATGCTTGCCAGTGGAAAGCATTGGACCTCCAATATTACCAACATTTTGGGAAAGAGTCAAGGAATCTCAGGCTGGGCGTGAGCACTGACGGACTCAATCCGTTCGGAAGCCAGAGCAGCACACACATCACATGGCCCGTGTTTGTATGGATCTACAACCTCCCCCTGGTTGTGCATGAGGAAGAAGTACGTAACCATGAGTATGCTGGTTCAAGGGCCAAAACAAACCCGGTATAGACATCAATATGTATCTCATGTTGTTGAAAGGGGATCTGGCCACATTATGGGAAGAAGGAGCCCATACGTGGGACGCCTCGAGACAAGAATACTTTGACATGAGAGCGGCGGTGATCACGACGTTGCAAGACTATCCCGTTTACGGATACTTCTCGGGGCAGGTGGTTCAAGGATTCTATGGGTGTGTTAGGTGCAAAGATAATACAATGTATCA
Organism: Avena eriantha; assembly: GCA_910589775.1. NCBI lineage: Eukaryota > Viridiplantae > Streptophyta > Magnoliopsida > Poales > Poaceae > Avena > Avena eriantha. Next base: position 477,484,927 of record OU342745.1, read on the forward strand.
CCAGATACAAAAATATCCCGGGTCCGGGAAAACCATGTTCCTTGGGGCTCGGAGGTAGCTTCCCAAGAATCACGCCTGGAGAAAGCTAGGAGATCTATTCGATGGGGCGGTCGAGCTCCGAGGAATCCCGGACCAGAGGAGCGGCGTGCAAATCTACAAGCTGTTGAATAACTGGAAGGAATGCCCTGCATCTGGAAAGACCCAGAAGAAGCCAGAGCCGCTGCTAAAGGTATGGAAGGCGAGGTCTGTTTTCTGGAACTTGCCATACTAGAAGATCCTCCGCGTGCCTCATAGCCTCTATCTCATTCATATCACGAAGAACGTGGGTGAGAGTCTTCTTGCCACCCTCCTTACCACCAACAACACCAAAGATGGGCCGAAGACAAGGAACGACTTGAAGCATATGGGCATCAGGGATGAAATTCAACCACCACCTAGCGATGACGAGGAGGAGGAGACGAAAATGCAGAATAGCCATCGTCGCAAGGGTAAAAAGCAGGTCAAGAAGGGCGAGGTCAAGCTCAAGGCCTCGTGCTTCACTCTGAGTAAGAAGGAGGCTATAAAGTTTATGAAGTGCCTCCTCGGAGTCAAATTTCCGAACGGCTACGCGGGGAAGATAAGGAGATGGCTAGATGAGACGAAGCAACGCTTCAGCGGGATGAAGTCTCACGACGTCGCCGTGCTGATGACGCAGGTACTCCCAGTCACGATTTGTTGCTCTTCATGGTAGGTTATGTGCTCTACTTCATCTAGATAGACCTTTGTCGTCGGAGTTGTAATGTGATTGTGAACTTGGACTCGGAGGTGTGAACTTGTGGCACAAACACTTGGTGTTGTGCGAAAACTTGGCACTTGTTGATGTATGAACGCGCATGTCGCGATTGATGTGTAATGTACTTGTATTCATCATGGTTCTATTATGCTTTTGCCAATTGCAAGTTTCTAGAAAATTCTGTGTTGTTTATACTGTATTCTCGACTATATTGTATATTTGAATACCTATAAACTGTAATTTGAAAATTGTTGTAAAACTAGAATTTCGAAAATATACCTGAGGCGCATATGGGAAGTATAGGAGGCGCATATTGGGTACTACCCAAGGCGCATGCCACCACATATGTGCGCCTGATATGCGCCTCGCGTATATGAAGTATAGGAGGCGCATGTGATATGCGCCTCGCATAACAGATACTAGAGGCGCATATGAGATGCGCCTCGCATAGCAAATACTAGAGGCGCATACCATATGCGCCTTGGATGCGGTTCCAGGTGCGCCTCGGATAGTGTTTTCTCTAGTAGTGTCGACAACATTCTATTGTACTAGCAAGTTCATGACACTTCGATTTCCTTTATATATATATACTTGCATGAACTTTCTAGAAAACTATCATCAACTCATAAAGGACATGAAAAATCATAATTTGAAAGTTGTAAATAATGTGAAAATATATGGTCCAAATATAAAGGATTGATTAACTTGAGACAACAAGAAAAATATAAAAATTGTAAATTACCTTAATATTAATTGGCCCTGATTACAAATGGATTCATTGTGATAACTCTTATTTGAACGATGAAAAAGACATACACATACATAAACCGGATGACATATTGGCTTGGATACTGCTGATCGTATACAAGATTATTAAAAGCGGAACGGAGAAATGACCTAGGCCATAGATATCATGCACACGAGCACATGATTAAGCTTGGGAAGATGGAACGATGGCACCCTTGTTACAGAAACGGAGACATAATGGATTGAATTACTTCATACAACAAGAAATAATACAAAAAATGTAAATTATCGCAAAATATTTACTTGTAGCATTTATATTAATTGGCCAAGATTACAAATGGATTATCGTGATAACTCTTATTTGAACGATGAAAAAAACATACACATACATAAATTAGATGACACATTGGCTTGGATACTTCTGATCGTATCCAAGATTATTGAAAGCAGAATGACAACATGACCTTGGCCATAGAAATCATGCACACGAGCACATGATTAAGCTTTGGAAGATAGAGTGGCACCCTTGTTACATAAACGGACGCATTCGCTGTTGCAGAGTTCCATGTCCATTTTACTCTCTTGGCCACGAATAACTGGTGCAAGAATAGTTGACGTTATGTATGTATGTATTAAACATAAATTGTTTTTCTGCAAAATTGATAGAAATAAAAACAAATGATGTATATTATAATTACCATTGTCCATGTTGTCACAAACGGAACTCATGCATCCAATGGTGCAGTACTCAGTGACATCCGGTTCACCTACCAAAGCAAATTAAAAGACAAGCACGGTAAATAATTTCCTACTAGCAGGAAACAAGTTGAAAATGAAGAGTTCTATCTCTTTACCGGATTCAAGGAGAAGCTGCAGTTTAGAATAGCCATCAGGACAGGTTCCGTCTACGATTTTACATCCACAAAGAGATGCGCAGCGTGGCCGGGAAGTACCGGTTAAACGGCAGACGTTGTAGCAGTTTCTTGCGGACGTGCTCGGGCAGCAACTAAACCTAGTATGAGGACACACAGCACCACACACTTAAGACCCTTGGTGGTTGCCATAGTTGGCTAGTTGGCTTAAATTTCTGGAGAACAATTGGAAATGGCAATGTTGGATTGATGGAATTCCTACAATACGAGACTATTTATAGAGTGGTGTGGGTGTGTTGGCCATATAAGCTACGAGTGCTGGACATAGAGACCACACACATGTCTATCCTTCAATCAATATTTTCAAACATTTGATATGAGGATATTATTTTAAGTGCAGCGAATTCACCTCCTTACGGTGAGCTGTGTACCCCACATGTTATATTTTTGTCTGTTGTAGTCGTGTCACACGAGCTGAGACGTTTTGAGAACAGAATGGACTAGGAATTTCCGGCTGCATGCAGGTTGTATTCTTGTCTATTATTGTATAGTCGTGTCACACGTGTAGAGGCAGCTATCCATCTTCTCCATACACGTACTGGGACCAGTACGTATGAGAGGATTAGGCATTTCAGGCTGGCAACGCCTCACGTATGGTGCCCTACATCCCTCCTGATCTCCCATTGTTCTTGGTCCTGCATGGGACTCAAACTTAATTTATTTGATGTTCGTTTGGCATGAAATCATCTTATTAGGACCAAATGCCGAAACATAGCTTGCCCTGCATCACTCGTGATGGCCCATTGGCTGATTGCACACTCCACTCCGCCCGCCAGGAGAATCACTCGTCGCCGCCAATTCGACGGGCCATCGTTTCAGTAGCAAACCAGCCAAATGCATCTCCGTTCCACCACGTTGGAGTGCCATCCCGTCCGCGCTGCTCCTAGCCTGATCTATCATACTGATGATCGAGGAAATGTGTGGAGCCCTAGATGGAGAACTGGGAGGCGGATCATTGCACAATATAGATTTAGTTTCATATCTTGTGTGAAATCGAACGTGGAAGACTTTCAATCAATTCTCTTTAGTTCAGTTTTATACATCCTAAGTCTCTAGCAAAATAGAGTGTGCACGGGAAGTAGCTTGGTTGAGAGCCGCCGCCGCTCGCGCCCAAAGGAGAAGCTTCGAGGAGGAGCGTCGTCGTGTGTTCTGGACGGCCTCCATGTTAGGGATAGTAATCGTGTGCCAGGGCATAGCCAGTGCCGGTCTCGCCGCAAGCACACGGCGGGGCATAGTTGCGGCGTTCGCCATCACTTATTGCGGTGGAAGGGGCACAACCCTATCACTTATGAGGTGTAGATTCACACACATATGTCAGCCCTACTAATATAGTTTGCCTCCACGTTGGGGTCGCGGCCACTACTTCGTCCACCCTAATGCACACGGACACGACTGCCACCGCCCTTCACGTCAAGTGTCGGCCCTGTGTTTCACATCCCCATGCAGGGATGGGTCCGTGCCTAGCGTCGTGGGCCTCTGCTTGACCAGGACGGCAAGCCACCGCGCATGAGACAACATGGGAGCAGCACTTCGCACAAATCATGACAGTGTTGGGCTCCTCCGACGTGTTGTTCGCGGCACAAGAGACAATGAGGGAATGGTGTCATGCGGGCACTAGCACGGTGATATGATCCTCCGACGTGCTGACCGCGGAACAAGAAAATATCGCCACTAGGATAGGCTCCTCTGGTGTGTTGTCTGTGGAACCAGGGGCGGAGTTGCGGCTGGTGCTACCGGCGCTGTAGCACCGGTCCAGCTGACTACCCAAAGGGAATGCATACTACTACTAAGTCGTTAGTGTGGCCAGCTGATTAGCCAAAACGAGTAAAGTACAGATCACTTAGTGTGTACACTCAGTTCATGTGGCCTGCTCGCTCGTTCTTCTGAGGCTATGAACTACACATCACTCAGCACTAGTGGTAAAGAGTCCTGCCGCATTAGAGGACTGAAGGTTGCCTCTAGAAGTTACCACCCCTCTTCCTTCGCTTCTGGCTCCACCACTGTGTGGAACACGAGGCAGCGTGGGAGCGGCGGCATGTACTGATCACCACAGTGCTTGGCTCCTCCGATTTGATGGGTTTCCATGGTGGCTCCCCCTGGATTCTGCCATGTTGGGTTGCCAGAAGGTGCAAGGTCCGGGTCTGGCCTCCTAAGGTTTGATCGATTTGATGCCAAGTAATCTATAACTCGAGTTTGGATTTGTTTATTTTCCGACATAGTTAACGTTACATATTTTGATTTCCTTTTACTGAATGGAAACCAGATCCGGTTTTTCTCGTGTCACTTCATGATTTTTTCCATCTTGTCAAGCTCTCTCTTCATGGAAAAATAATTCATAAAAAAATGTGTGTCGAGTTCTCTCTGCGGGAAAACCAAATCGGAAAAAAATGATGTCATACTTTGACATCCAGACAAAGGTCCAACAACACTTGGTACTCGTGCCTGCTTTACCTGCCCATCTCATATAGAGTGAACCCATACCATAAATCACGATCTAGTCCTTTAACCATTCAATAATAATATTCAAATAAAAAATAAATTGATATGCTCAAACATCAATGAATAGTCTATTATATAAACAGCTTGGGCCAGAAGTAGACCCGGGAACTCTTGGCATCAGAAATATCAGGTCTTGGCGGATCTTGTTGATATGGATTCCTCGGCTATCTTTTTAGCATTTTGCTTCCAGTGGGGAACTCTTGGCATCATAAATATCATGTCTTGCATTTCGCTAGACGGTTATTCAGATATACATACATGTAACAAATCAGTTGTTCTATTAGTATTAATGATTTCTATTATGGTCATATTTTTGATTGTGAATATGTTGTTCTTTTGAGGTCTTTATGATAATTTGTATACGTTTATAAATAAGTGGAAAAGCCAAAATGATATCCAACTTGAATCATAATGCAATTCGTCTGAATGAAACTAATGGTTTAAGTCATAAAACGATGTGTTAGAGTACGATATGGACATGGTTATTATGATAGTTTAGGATAGTTAGGACTCTAGCCTAACTTGACTCGTACTCCAAGATAATCCTCTGTACGCCTATATATACCCGCCCATGAGGCTCAATAATATATCCATCATATTCCGCCAAACTCATACTCTTTCATGGTATTAGCCTAAATCAATCTCAAACCTTAGCTTCCGTCACGCTACCCCGGGGAGATCGATCTCCATGATCTCCGCTGGGGTTGCGCAACCCGTATGCAGTGTTCGTCCACCGATCCGTAATCGGCTGCCATGTAAGTCTTTTTCTCCGATCTCTTGATCGGCTTTCTTTTTGGCTTACCGATCTTAGATCGGATTGAGTCGCCCACCGCCGTCATCATCGCCGCGCCTCTACTCCGACCATCGTCATCGAGGATCTACATCGCGTTCGTGCGCCTGTCCCCTCCGCTGCTGCGCCTGCCTCGGCAAGCTGTCGTGGCCTCACGGCTGGCTGCCGCGCACCACGGATGGCTGCTATGCCTTCCTCGGAAGGCTACCGCGGCCGCCCCCCTCGGATCCTCTTCGTCGTCATCATCCGGAAATTCACCGAAAATGTCGCATCGAATCCGATCTACGCGTCGTCCACGCCATGGCGCATACGGTGCAAAGTCGGTCTGATCAACCGATCCCGCGCCTGTCTACGCCAAGAACGTCCCGGAGCACGCGCCTACCAACGATCGAGCTACGGGCTGCCGCTATGACTCCCCGTCGGGACGCAGCGCCACCGCCTTTGGTCCACTCTACCGGCTTCCAACGCACCTTCGTTGGTGTGTACGTTGATGGTGGTCTCCCAGCTGCTGCACCGACTTGCGCCCTGCAGCTATGCCGCCCCCCGGGTCATAGTGTGGCTGCACGCAGTCTATTTCGCCGTACTAGTCAATCGACGGCCTCGAGTTTCACCACGCCATCTCCTACGGCGTGGATCGCCGCCGTCTGCACATGGTCTTCATCACGTCCCCAGGTCTTCCTCGGCTACTTCGAGAACTGCCGTCGTGCTTCACAAGGTAACCTGAAGGGCGCCCTCTCGCCGTCTTAGGTCCGCCGACTACCCCATCGCCACTCTAGGCATCCAGCATGACTAACCCAGGTCGCCGCTGGTTTCGCCGCCCTTTACGTCTTTGTCAACTACAACTTCGCCGCCAGCGTCATCGCCTCATCCCCGACTACACCAGCTTCTACTCTACTCCGACAACCACGGACAGCGCCGACATCTCTCCCTTACGCGCTTTGTGCGTCACAACCGCTCTAGAGGCTTCCTCTGTTAGTCTTTCTGATATGGCGACAAGTTCATGATGGTCCCTACCCCCGCACGCTTGGTACTGGCAACACCAGGAGTGCCTTCATCCCCGATGCGTTCCCGAGTCTGGCAAACTCGGATCGACGCCTCGTCTTCATCGGCTTCGACAACGTCTTCTTCGGCATCGACCCCTCTACGACTGCCTTGACAGCGTCACCGACGAGTTCTTCTTTGTATACCCGGTTCTGGCAAAACCGGTTCTAGCAGAACTATAGCCGCACCTCGTCCTCGACGGCTCGGACTGCATCGACTTCGGCATCGACACCCTCAACGACTGCCTCGACGTGTCTCTGTCATCCTCCCCGCGCACTATGCGCATGCGGCTTCATGTGTGGCTACCTCGACATCGGCATCCCCTACCACGACATTGACCACGTCAACCCCTCGCATGGCTACCTCGACCATGGAACCTCACGCTCTCTGCTCCCTCGACATCGGCACAAGGGCTACCACCTTACTTGAGCATCACCAGCTTCCTCTACATTCCAAGCAACCGCGACGCGATACCATCCACGACGTTCCCGCTACGACTGCGGGGGGATGTCAGCCTACTGGATGCTACTTCGGTTTATCTCCAGTCTGACCGTCCGCGATGTTCCAGTTCTTCATGACACTACCACTACGAATGTGGGGGGATGTTAGAGTATGATAGGACACGGTTATTATGGTAGTTTAGGATAGTTAGGACTCTATCCTAACTTGACTCGTACTCCAAGATAATCCTATGTAGGCCTATATACAATCGCCCATGAGGCTCAATAATATATCCATTATATTCCGCCAAACTCATACTCTTTCACGATGTAAGCATATGATGTATTCATATTGACAAATAATTGGAAAACGTTAAGATAATTGATCTACCAGTATATGCTAAAACATGCCTAGATTGGTAGTTATTACTTAAACAGAATATGTTATAGGAAAATAGAATATAGATTGTTGAAATATCATACATACGATGTATCACAGTTCAACAAATACAGTAGAGATCATTACCATATAAGTGTACTTGTAGACTTAATCGTAAATAAGGGTATTTACTAAAAGGCGCATAATTCAGAGACCATTTTAAATGTTCAAATGACCGTCATAATGGATAGATATATTATTAACGAAGTAAGAAAGTTCTTCATTTGATCAAGACCATTTGTATGCAAGTTAATGGTTTTATCCCTTACAAAATATGGCACGTTCGAGTTTATAAAGACTTTGATAAACTCGTTATGAAGATGAAATATTTTTAGAATATTGATAGGCAACTATGAATGTATTCTTTCATAACCAAAGGACAAACTGGTGGTGTCAAGGGGGATACTTGTTAAGAAAAGTTTCTTAAAAATATGCTGATGGATGAAAGTGAAAGTCCAAAATGAAGATATTTTATCTTGGTACAAGTGTTGAGTAACGCAACGGAATAAGTTCCGTGAAACGAAAATCTAAAGGAAATTAAACTTTTGATCATGGTCATTGCGTTTCAATTAAGGACTTAACTTATAGGAAGTAGGATGGAATGGTGAATTTTCCACTTAGGGCTCGATCCTCCCTTCTACCCGATCAAGACCATGGTGGATTATATCGATAAACATCAAAGGGCATGGAAAGAAGCATATGAAATATGGATGGACCTTGACCTGCGAGGGAATTATCCCTGGTGCTTTGTATCAAATACTCATGTACGATAGGCCGCAGCCAGCCTGGTTCAGAGAAAGCAACCTTTAGGGAGCAAGAAGATTAAACAGTTCTGCAACTTGAAATTCGGGATAGGGACAAGATCCTTCAATAGATCTAGCAAGGACACAGACTCGAGCAACAACTCTATCTCGGACAAAGATACTAGTAACAGCTCTATTCCTAGTGAGTGCTCAACTCGAGGGGCTAACCATGATTAGAAACTCCTCGCTATGTGCCTGGAGAGAGGTGATGATCGGGCTTGAAAACAAAGATAAATTGGCAGAGGGCATGTTTCCAGAGCTTCGCTCGTCCCTGTTGACCCGTGGTTTGACAAGCAAGCGTATCAAATGAAAAAAACATATGTGGAGCATATAGGCTGGGAAACACCCATAGTACATCAGGCTATCTTTCGAAGAGCTACCAAGAAAAGTGCCTAGCAGGGGCTTTGGGTTGAGTTTACAAAACTAAATTGAACACATGTGCTATGAAGCAAATAAATACCCTCTCTTCTCTCTAGGTTTCTTGTGTAGAAAAGGAAAATACCCGATATGCAACGAAAGACCACTTCCATGCCCGAGACGGAAAAGAAGTGGGCTGACGCAGACGACAACTCCAAGGGCCATTGTGACCCACGAACCCCTGTGCACCACTAGCAACCACTAAAGACCTTGAGGGTCAGCTCGCCATAGGCATCGAATGTGAAGAAAAAATATTTCCAACATCTAGGTGGTGGGAGGCTGCACATCACTCACAACCGTGCCAAAGGAACAACCAATCATCAGCGTCGGGAATACCTTCACCGGCCACCGGTCACTACAGCCACCCGCAGCCCACATTTTGACACTTTGGGTAAAGAAGCCACCAAATCTTCAGAGACTACCGCCTGGAGCTCAAGTGTCCCATCATGGACCCGAATGAGCGTCACGAATCACTCGAAGCTAACCAGATTGAGCCACCCATCGGACAAGAATACCTCAGGTAGGGTTTTCTTCCCCAATGCTCCCTTCTATCAATTCTCACCGGCGCTCCACTTGCGCCTTGAGGATATACCCACTACCTTTCTAACCACTAGACCCCTTCTTGGATCAGGGAAAACGGGTGGGGGATCATTGGATCACAGCAATAGGACCAGAAAGGAAGCCACCATGGCGCTGCCTCCACAAGAACCAGATGAATTTCGAATATAAGAATTTTGACATAAAAAACTTTTCCCCCCGAGATCTTATGCAGAAGTTATAGCCGTTTTACGGAGACATAACCTTTTTTTGCAAACAAAGTCCGAATTCATGTTTGTTAATTTTTCTAAAAACTAGATCACGTAACTTAACTACATCTCAAAGATTTTATCATTTTCTGAAGGATCATGTTTGTTAATATTTTCTGAAGATTTTATGATTTTCTTTATTTTTCTAAGGAAGAAAAGACAATCCACCGCCGGGCGGGGGGGGGGGGGGGGAGTTGAATAATAGCACGACCCTTACCCATGGCGTATGGCATAGTGGTGCGCCACGGGTATGCACCACGTGTTAGGGGGGCACCCCCGCCAGCCCGGGAAAAACATACCTTGGCGCATCACGTTTAGCGGTACATCATGGGTAAGTTGCTACCCGTGGCACACCTGTATGTGGTGCACCACTACTATATAGTTGTGGCCCACACACATGTTGGCGCACCACAGTTATGTAGTCTACCTGTATGCACTTTTCTAGTAGTGGTGCTGCCAACTTTCAAAATATACCCAAAATTGTTCTCAGGCACCCATAGTGCCCAATGGTGTGTGGCAGGTGATGCGGGATAGGCAACCAAACTACATGTTGCTACAATTTTCCTTATCCTCCGTGCAACAGTTTTTGTGGAACCATGTCGTTTTGTGGTAGGTAGGCTGCACTTCTTGGTCTTGCACAAACTGTCCTTCCTATCACACTATGCACGAGACCTTGTGGTGCAACTTCAAAACTTATGCTGAAGTCGGTACTCAAGGTGAAGGGTTCGCAGCATAGAAAACAAAAAATTTCCTACGATGTGAACTATACGCCAAGATCTATCTACTAGATGCAAGCAACGGGTGGATATACATCCATAGAGAACTTACCCTCGAAGACAACAAACTTTGTAAACGAGATGGAACTCGTGGATAATGTAGTCGTATACTTGCCAATCTCAAGATCGTGATGAAGTCCAGCAGGTCCGGCGCCAGCACGTCCATCAGATCGAGCTCCAGCAAGTCTAGCACCACCAAGTCTAGAACCGCAAAGCAGCGGTGCATCTGTGATCGCACACACGTCCGGTACCCCCGAAAACCTCTATCCCTCGCTCCAGCAAAGCAGCAACTCCTTTCTAGATAATGCCACCAGGAACATGTATCTCGGTAATCCGAGACCATGGGGGAAAATACTAGAGGGGGAGAGAGATCCTTCACGAGGAGGTGTGAGTGTGAAGGTGTGCCAGGGGGGCCTTTTATAGCAGGAGGGGAGGGTACCCCTCCCATGGCCGGTGCCCATGGAGGGTGTCCCTTCACCTCCCCCATTCATGTGGTGGTAACCCCCTCCACATTAAAATGCCCATTCACATTCTCTTTCAAAGTCTCCACTTTAAATGCATTAAATTTCTCCAAATTTAATGCTCTATCATTTAATAAAACTCTTTTATTAATTTTATTCAGAATTTTCTTAATTACTTTAATTAACAAACATTCACATAAAACCCCTGCAACATTTTAATATTACATGCAGAACCAATTTCAATAATTTCACCTGAAACAGTTTCGGTGTCTATTGAAATAATTCCAGCGATTTCTTAAATCTTTATCTGAAACATATTTGCTCCAAATGGTGTCGGTATCCCTTAAGTGTGTCACCCTACATGACGAGGGTTTAACTCATCAATGCCCATTGTTATGGACTTGGATTTTGGAGAAGGAGGGAGCGCTGGAGACATCTATCGACTAGCAAACAAGCACACAGGGGACTCGAAGGTTTACCCAGGTTCAGGCCTCGTTGAGGTCCCTACTCCTTCTTGTCAGCTCGTGGAATTATCAAAGGAATCGAAGATTACAATGGTGCACAGATGTGATCTGGCGAGGGTTGTGGAAACTAGGGTTGCGTGTATCCTCCTCGCCGCCCCCTCCTAGCCTTTATATAGATAGGCTAGGTCTCAGGTAGCAGGTCGAGTCGGTTACAGGTTAGGATTTTCCCCTTTGAACTTTCTATCTTTAGCTTCTTCTTGTTCTTCAAGCAATCAAGAGTCTGTAGGCTACTCGAGTCCTTCGTTTGGGCCCTGGCAACACCGTGGGACTCTACGTATGCAGGCTGTATATACCAAGCTCGAGTACCTGTAGGGTATACCCATGTTAGTAGCCCCCAAGTGTCCAGTAGAATCACAAATTCGACTGGAGACTTTATGAAGCCTTTCGAGTGCATGACTGAGTATGTTTTTTGACTGCTTTGTTTGTGTCATAGCGATTGTTGATATGCGTGCCTGATTTAACCGATGTATCGGTCTTAGTTAACTACCTTAGGGTAAACAACACAATCTACTCGAACTCGAGTCCCCGGACTCGAATCCAGAAAAGTGCTGGCGTAATTCGACTCAAGCCACGGAGGTCTTACATGAGTCAAATTCTAGTGATATGGGTGAGAGCACTTGACGCGTCCGTCAAAGCATATTCATCGTAACTGTAGGCACGGATATGTTTCTTGTAGTGCACAGCAAATGCGTTGCCAGGCCTTATTCAGGTCTTACCTTCACGCTGTAAGCGCGGCATCCGAAATTTACCATCGCGGAGATGATTGGGGTGACCTAGGAGACGTAGTCACTTTGTAGGGAAAAACTATGATGCGGTGTCGCCATAAACATCGAGTGTGGATGTTATCAACACACAGTACTTTGTACAAAAATCATTGGGTGTGCGACCAGCGCTCCCTATGGGAGTAGCCCCCGAGTGCCTGGTTGAGTTGAAGACTCAGGCAGGAACTAAAGAGTTTTTTGCGACTGTTGTCATCTTTTGTTCAATTGTTTCAGTCGAATTTGTTTCCGGCGCTCCCTATGGGAGTAACCCATGTCCATAGTCGAACTATGTTTCGAGTGGTTGGGTTTGGCTTGATTGTTCATGTTCCTGCAAGAGAAGAAGAAACAAATTCATAGGGTGCCTCGGCCAGCGCTCCGTATGGGAGTAGCCCCCGAGTGCTTGGTGGAGTCGAAGACTCGAGCAAGGACTAAAGTAGTCGAAGTCTTCTGCTACGTAGCTTTGATGACATCAGTGCTGACGATTTCATGACCTCAGTTGCCCGCGTGAGCGAGTTTTACGGGACGTGATGAGCAGTGGGTCCCAATCCCTGACTTTGAATTGACTGGGCGTGCGTAATCTTTATTTTAACTGTGCCTCCTCGATTTCCACGCGTAATGGGAGCAGTGGGGCGACGGTTCGCGTTTCCGCTCCTAAGGTGTCTAGCATGATGCTTGCCACACGTCTAGTAGGGTTTTCCTGAGCCATTGGATTGCATCTTCCAGGGGTTAAGTAGTGATGTTTGCGATGTTAAAATTCACATCTTCTTTTCGCTCATCTTCTGACCTCATCGCCATTGCCGCTGCTCCATTTCTTTCTCTGCTCTCTTTTCTTCCGCGGCGCTAGACCATCTCCACGCACTTCCCAGCTATTTTCTTCGCTTGCATCGCCGCTGCCCAATGGGGAAGAAGAAGGGAGGTGCTGCGGCTGATTCCGTGGCTACCGCTGTTGCGGTGAAGAAGAAGGGCGGCTCCGCCATCGTGGGTACCAGCACCGCTGCCGGCGGAAAGAAGAAGGGCGTGGGCACCCGCATCATGAATGGTGCGTGGCATCCGTCCATCATCAAGTCTTCGGATCTCCATCTTCTTCGCCAAGACGGAGTACTGTCTGCCGCAGTCGCCGACGCGCGCGTCCTCGACGGTGAGATAATTCCTTCTCCCCCCGCTGGTTTTCGAGTGATGTTGTTGGCTTTCATCATTCGCGGCCTTTCTTTGCCCCTGCATCCTTTCTTCAGGGGCCTCCTTTGTATTTACGGGCTTCAGCTCCATGAGCTGTCCCCAAATTCTATCCTCCATATCTCTTGCTTCATCACCCTCTGCGAGTACTGGCTCAGAATCGAGCCGCACTTCAGCCTCTTCAAGCGCCTCTTCAAGTTGAAGCGCCAATCTGCGTCTGGCTCTTTAGTCTACGATGTAGGTGGCTGCGGAATGCATGTCGACCCATCCGACACCTATTTCGACATCAAGCTCACGGCGTCGAGAAGGGTGGAGGGACAAATGGTTATACATCCGCGAGGAGAAGGCCGGCGGAGAGCACTTCGGACTCATGCCCTTTGATCCCGCGACGCCGTGCAAGAGGAGGCGCTCCTGGAAGAATATGATCATCCCTGGCGAGTCCGTGGAGACAGATGTGTTGTACGAGCGTGTCTGCGACCTCGAGAGCCGCATAGGCAAAGAGGAGGAAGGCTGCGCCCTCATTCGCACGTGGTTGCGCTGTCATGTCCAACCCCTACAGGCCAGAGTCCACCCCATGTTTCAGCGGGCTGGCGCTGACAATGTCACTCGCATGTCTGCCGATGGCATGTCCGCGAGTGAAGTCGATAAAAGGTTTCGACTGGTCACCAAGTAGACTATCAAGGATGTGCTTCCCAGTGAGCCAGTTGTTCCTCCGTTTGATGCTGCTAACCCTCCTCCTGAGGTATAGTTGTGCTATGTAGTAGCTTAGTTTGTCGATTGATTCTTTTGCTGTTTCTTATCTTTTCGATAAATTTTTATCTGTATGCAGGATTGGGCGGTTTCACCCTGTATGCCCCCTCTTCCTGAGGGGATTATCCCTCGCTATGTCTTGGAAGAGGACGAGTCGGAATCGACCGTCCCATCTAATGTGGAGGAGGAAGCCCCCGAGTCCGGTAGTCCAGATACTCGCAAACGTTCGCGTAGCAAGGATTCCAATGCGTTGTCTCCTTCGACTCCGGAAGGTGGAGGCGTTGTTGCGGAGTCGGGGGTCCCTGCCATTCCCGTGAGTGCCGTGGCGCCATCTTCTCGCAAGAAGATGCGACTGCCAAAGGAGTCCTCATCGGAGTTGGGGAACCAACCTTTGACTTTGATAATTTTGATTCGTAAGTATTCGAATCCTTCTTTTTTGGTTCTTCTGTTGCAGTTGCCTTTTCTTGATGTTGATTTTATCTTGCAGTCAGCAGGCGCCGTCATCTTCTGGTGATGTCCAATTTCTGAAAGAATCTGGAGTCGCAACCTCTGGTGCCAAGAAAGAGGTTGAGCATGCTCCTTCTCCTCCATTAGCGGCCCACTCTGGGCACAACTCTTCCAGCTCTCCGCATGAGGGGGAGCATCGAATATTTTCCTAGATGATGACACGTCAGACAACTTCAGAGTCATTGGAGGATCATGTAAGTGCAGTATTTCTTCTCCTCGTGCTGCAGTCGATGCTTCTTATGGCATCTGCTAACTTTGTTGGTTTCTTTGTTGCGATAGCTCCTTATGAAGGAAGCTGCTCATCTGGCGGACCAAGTGCTTGCGATGGGTCGGTAACATGCAATGCTGGATACGCGATATCGCGTGGTGGAAAGTAAGTACTTTTCCTTCCCATTCTTCTACATCGTTGTCCTGTAGTCGATTGATAGCCAGTCCCTTTTGTGCTGTCTCGCAGCTGAACATAATGCCCTTCTTCGTGACGCTGCCACCATGGAAAAGATATTCACCGCGGCTATGAAGAGCCGCGATGAGGCAATCACGGTGCGTGACGAGGCGCAGAAGCGTGAAGAGGGCCTCCGTGCCTATATTGCAGCTAGGGAGAAGTTGTTCGAAGAACAGCTTTTCTCGATTGCCAAGGCCCTCTCAGGTACCTTGGTTGGATATCATTGTTGTTCTCTTGTTCGGTGTTTTGTCGTTGGTGTTGATGTTTATATCCGTGTGTTGGTTTGTGTACAGATGCTTGTGCTTTGAGCTTTGATCCTCAGGCCCTCCGCCACGACGATGCTTTGGCGGGTGCGCATTCAGCAGTGGAGGACCGCAGCGCTGTCGTTCAAGATACGCTTTCCAAGGCCAAGGGCGTTCTCAGTCGCCTCCGGGAGGAGTTGATGCACAAGGCTGAGCTAATCGAGAACATGGACGAGTTGGTGGAGTCTCTCGCCGGAGGTGTTCCTTCAAGTTTCAAGGACTCCCTCCGTGCGGCTGGCACGTCCATGTCACTTGCCATGGTGCTGGCCCACGGAGTCGAGGTCGATCCTGCCGCAGTGTCGAAGGCGATGACCGTTAGCATGGACGGCCAGCAGGTAGTCTTTGCTCCTTTCGCGACTGCCTGTGGCAAATATGGGCCGCAACTGATAAACACGGTTGCGAAGTACTCTGAGGAGCTACAACGCGCCGAGAAGGCGGCGAAGGCTACGACATCAGGGGCTGGCAGAAAGTCAGTGGCATCTGACACTGCCACAGACTCGATGAAGCCCCTGAATCCATCGAAGTCGAAGAAGCCAATCGATCCTCAGTAAATTTGTAATAGTTAACTAGTTTGTGTCCTTTGTTAAGAACATGCCTGCTGGCGAGTGTATCTGCTGATACTTTTTGCTACTCTTGAATGCCTTTGACTCTTTTGTCTTTCTGTTGATTTGGTCATCTTATTTGTTTCTATCTTGGCTTGTGGTAGGGTACATCGAGTGATTCTTTTAGGGAAACTCAGGACTCGTCGCGTCTTGATGATACTTTGACACCGCCGTACTCCAGGGTAGGTGAGTTGTTGCTGCTTTCGCGACTGCATGACCGTGTTAAGCAGCTGTAGCGTGAGTTGCCTGTGCTCCGCGGTAGCGCAAATGTATGGAAATCAAAGGCGAAGAAAGCCGCCACCCGAGAGCAGTATCTGCTTGGCGAGGTGACGCAGCTGGGCGACCAATTCAAGTGTTAGTTTGCTTGCTCTTATCTTTTCCCTATAGTCGCCCGCTATAGTACGCTGTCCTTATGCTTCTATTGCTGCTTCATGTAGTTGTTAGCGCGCGTCATCCGCAGGATGAGAAGGATAGAATTGCCATTCGTATGCATGATTTTACCCAGGAGCAACTGCAAGAGAGTGGATACTTCTGGGTAGATCATGATTGTGCGATTGTGCTGGCGACCCTGCAGGATCGTGCATCGTGAGTGCTACACTTTCTGAAGAAGTCGCAGTCATGCTTGAAGAACATTTATCGGACGATGTTTCTGCTCGATGTTGCTGCATCAAGCTTGCTGGCCCTTCTTACCAAGTTTCAAGACCTGACCGCGGTTTGCAAGTGCGTGAGGCAACAGGTGGTGGCTCGTGCCAAGGCTGCTCTGTCGCTAGTGTGACTACATAGGCCTGACGTAGACGTTGCGGCGATTGCGGCTGGGCCACCTGCGCCACCAGCAAGTTCTGCCTGGAATATAGTGCCGCACTACCAGGCGGTGGATCGCCCAGCAGAAGAGATTGTCGACTTCTTTGAGGAACAAACCAATGTTCTTTTGTTGTAGTAGTAGCTTGATTTGTATCATGCACATAAGTATACCCGTGTTGTAAAGTTCGTATATACGGTGTATATAACTGACTATAGCTTTATTCGTAGAACAGATGTGTACAGGGTGGCGCAGCCCCCGAGTAGATAAATTATGGAAAAATAAAGAAAAACACAGAGTTTTGGGGAACTTAGCTTTATTCATTCGGGGGACAGTACGAAGTACAATGTGTGGCTAGGTAGCCTTGGCTGATAGCCTTATTGGTAATGTAAAAGGAAAAACGACTAAGGGTAAAAGCGTCGCAGTTGTGCGGCGTTCCAGGGGTTGGAGTATGAGACTCCTGTCTCTAAATCTTGAAGGCGATAGGCGCCACCTGGGATTACTTCTGTAATCACGTATGGTCCCTCCCAGGGGGATTTGAGCTTGAGATGCCCTTGCTGCTTTAGTCGCAGGACTAGGTCACCTTCGACGAACGATCTGGGTTGTAGCCTCCTAGTGTGGTAGTTGTGCAGGTTCTGCTGATAGATCGTGGATCTTTCCGCTGCGATTTCTCTTGCCTCATCAAGGAGGTCAACAGAATCTTCGAGTGCGAGGGATGACTCTTGTTCGCTGTAAACGACCACGCGCGGCGCCTTGTACCGTACCTCGGCGGGTAGCACTGCTTCGGCTCCGTGCACCATAAAGAATGGCGTGTAGCCCGTGGCGCTATTTGGAGTTGTGCGTAGGCTCCAGAGTGCTGATTGCAGTTCGTCTGGCCAGCAACCCGCGGCTTGCTCGAGTGGCCGGAGGAGTCGCTTTTTGATGCCGCCGCAGACGAGCCTGTTAGCTTTTTCCACCTGACCGTTGGTCTGTGGGTGTGCTACCGAGGCGTAGCTGATGTTTATCCCCAGATTCTCGTAGAATTCTTGGAACTCCTTAGATGTGAAGTTCGTCCCATTGTCGGTGATGATGCTGTGCGGTACACCGAAGCGATAGACGATGGATTCGAAGAACTTAACTGCGCTCTGTCCTGATTGGTTGGTCATTGGCATGGCCTCAATCCACTTGGTGAATTTGTCGACTGCGACCAAGTGGTAGATGTAGCCTCCTCATGAGGACCTTGGGAGTTTGCCAACCATGTCGAGTCCCCATTGCACGAAGGTCCAGGCCAATGGAATTGGCCAGAGCTCTGCGCCAGGTGCATGCAGCTTGTCCACGAATCGTTGGCAAGCGTTGCATTTTTGGACGATGTCCTTGGCATCGCGCATGGCCGTAGGCCAATAGAATCCAGCTCGCAGAGCTTTGGCAATGAGGGCCCGACTGCCGGCGTGGTGCCCGCAGGTCCCCTCATGGATGTCGAGGAGAACGGCTCTTCCATCGGCTATGGAGACGCATTGTTGGAGTACCCCTCTGATGCTGCGTTTATACAGTTCGGCGTTGATAACAGCGAATGCCTTGGACTGCCGCGCGATGTGTCGTGCATCAGTCGGATCGTCCGGTAGCCTTTTGCTAAGGAGGTACGTGATGTATGGTTGTGTCCAAGATTGTTCAATCATCATGACGCTCATTGGTCCCTCGAGTCCTGTGTTCATATCCAAGTCATCGAGTGGCATTGACTCATTGGGCGGCGTAGCCCCCGAGTCCGTTGCTGCGCTTTTTTTCTTCTCTGTGGTCTTTGGCTTGATGGAGCGTTCGGAGATACGCTCGAGAAATACCCCAGGTGGTATGGGGGCGTAGGTAGAGCCTATGTTGGCGAGTGCGTCCGCCTCTTCGTTGCTTTTGCGGCCTACGTGCCGTAGCTCGCAACCATCGAAGTCTCCTTCGAGTGTGTCATAGAGGTCACAGTATGCGATCATGTTGTCATGCAGTGCGTCGCACTCATGCATCATTTGGTTGACGACCAACTTGGTGTCGCCGTATATAATGAGCATCTTGCCGCCGCAGGCTTTTGCCATCCTCATCCCGTGCAGAAAGGCTTCATACTCAGCTTCATTGTTGGAGGCGGTGAACTGCATTCACATGATGTATTTTAGCTTGTCCCGTTGAGGTGATGTCAGTATGACACCGGCACCTCCTCCGTCCTTCCGCTTGGATCCATCGAAGTGTATTGTCTAGAGGTAGGACATATCTGGTTTGTCGCGGAGCTGGTTCTCCATCCATGGAACAAGGAAGTCAGGGAGAACTTGCAACTTGATTGCGTCGCGCTTTTCGTATGTAATGTCTTGTGGAGACAATTCTATTCCCCAAAGCGCGACTCGTCCCGTGGCGTCGGGGTTATTGAGGATATGCCCCAACGGGGCATCGTTGACTACCACGATTGGGTGCCCATGGAAGTAATGGCGCAGTCGCCGGGCGGTCATGAAGACGCCGTACGCCAGCTTCTGGTAGTGCGGGTACCGCTGTTTTGTTGGCGTGAGGACCTCGCTGAGGTAGTAAACTGGGCGCTGTACTCCGTGGACCTTATTTTCCTCAGCTCGTTCGACCACGAGTATTGTGCTGACCACTTGGTTGGTGGCGGAGATATATAGCAACAGTGGTTCCCTTTCTCGTGGGGTCACCAGTACTGGCGAAGTGGATAGCAGGCGCTTGAGGTCTTCGAATGCTTCTTGCGCTTCATTGGTCCACTCGAATTTTTCAGCTTTGCAGAGGAGCTGGTAGAAAGGCAGTGTCTTTTCCCCCATCCGGCTGATGAATCGACTGAGGGCCACGATTCCGCCCAGCCAGCTGCTGGACGCCCCTTATGTTTTTCGGCTTCTCCATGGCCAGTATGGCTTTTATTTTCTTCAGGTTTGCCTCGATTCCCCTCGCGGAGATGACATACCCAAGTAGTTGTCTGAAGGCGCATTTTTCCGGATTGAGCTTGATCCGGTAGCGGTCGAGGTTGGCGAAGGTTTCACACAAATCGTCGATTAGGGAGGCTTTCTCTTTGGTCTCGATTACTATGTCGTTGACATAGACTTGAATGTTGCGACCGAGTTGCTCCTTGAGACAAGCCTACATGCACCGCTGATGGGTGGCTCCTGCATTTTTTAGCCCGAAGGGCGTTGTATTGTAGCAGAACACACCAAAGGGCATTGTAAACGCTGTTTTTTCTTGATCTTCCTCCTTCATTCGAATCTGATTATAGCCTGAGTAGGCGTCGAGGAAGCAGAAGCGTTCGCATCCCGCGGTGGAGTCGATGATCTGGTCAATTCTCGGTAGCGGGAAGTGATCCTTTGGACATTTCTTATTTAAAGAAGAGAAGTCAACGCACATCCGCAGGATGTCCGTGTCCTTTTTTGGTACTAGCACCGTATTGGCGAGCCAAGTGCTTTCCTTGATCTCGCATATGAATTTGGCGGCGAGGAGTCTGTTGATCTCCATCCCAACTGCCTTTGCTCTTGGCTCAGATAATCGCCGTATTGTTTGCTTGACTGGCCTTGCGTCTGGGTTGACGTTGAGTGTGTGCCCGGCGAATTCCCTGGGAACTCCTGGCATGTCCGATGGACACCAGGCGAAGATTTCCCAGTGCTCATGGAGGAATTCGACGGGCACGAGTTCCTATGCAGGAGTCAAGTTGTTGGCGATGAGGGCTGTCTTGGCGGGATTCGATGGGTGGACCTGCACTTTCTTTGTGTGCACCGATGAGTCGAAGTAGAGATCAGGTGAACTTGGCCGGCTCAGGGGAGACAGACTGTTGTCTTTTGACTCCTTTAGTCTCGCGAGTTCCTCCTGCATGCCGAAGGACTGGGAGATTCTGTTGAATTCCATGTTGCAACTGTCGGATCTCTCGAAGCTCCCGTTGATCGTGATGACACCATTGGGACCTGGCATTTTCATCTACAGGTAGGCGTAGTGGGGCACTGCCATGAACCTAGCGAACGCAACTCGCCTGAGGATGCAGTGGTACTGTGAGGGCCAGTCAACGACCTCAAAGTCGATGCGCTCGCGCCAGAAGTCCTTCGTTGTGCTGAAGATGACGTCGAGGTTGATTTTGCCCAGGAGGTATATGCCTTTCCCTGGGATGATGCCATGGAATGTTGTGTCCGAGGCCTCCATGGAAGTTAGAGGGATCCTCATTGCTCGCAAGGTACTCGCGAGTATAAGGTTGATGCCGCTGCCGCCATCCATGAAGATGCGGCTCATGTCGAATCCTCCGATATGTGCCTCGAGTATGAGGGGGCAATGGCCTGGATGGGGTACTTGAGGCGGATGATAGCGTTTGTCGAAGGTGATGTAGGACTTGTTGCCGCTGAGGTACTCAGTAGTGGGTGGTGGCGAGTGTGTGGCCAAGTTGACTTGGCGAGTGATGGCCTTCTGCACCCGATTCGACGGGCGTCCCTTTTGGATCATCATGGTGCCCATAGCTCGGGGGTAGGGTTCGCCTCCATGGTGCTGGTCCGGCGCAACTGCATTCGGGGGTGGCCCAGGTGGTGGTGGCAGAGCGCCAAGTGCCACGGTGCCTGGAGCGGCTCCGTAGCCTCTTCGACCGTGTTGCGGTTCATCCGAACCAATCCCTCATGTAGCTTGAGGAACTCGTGGCAATCCTTGAGGAGGTGGCTAGATTTCTTCTTTCCATCATGCTTGTCGATGTAGAAGTGTACTGTACATGGCCCGGACAGTTTGTCCTCAATGGATGTCGCGGGTGCTTCATCGCGATTGCGGTGTTGCCACACTTGCGTAGTTTTCCCAGAATCGCGGTATCCACCGATACGATATCCACTATTGCGGTTATCGTCGCGTCTGTCGGCGTAGCCAACTGCGACCATGTTGACATCGTCGCGATTGTCGTAGATGCGCATGGGGCGTTTGCCTCAGCGATTGCGTCTGCGTTCGAGTTCGGCCTCCTCGTCGGAGTGAACGTGATTCTTCACCGAATCTTCTCCATCGGCCCACCGATTCGCGATTTCCATCAGGTGGTCTATGGTTTGGGGCTTTGAGCGGCCTAGCTCCTCCCTGAGCTCTAGCCGGAGAACGTCGCCGTTGAACGCGTCAATCGCGCGATCCTCCGAGATGTTCTCTGCGGAGTTCTTGATGATGGACCACCTTTGTATGTAGGAGTGTAGCGATTCGCCCGATCTTTGCTGGCAGCACCTCAGCTCTTCGATTGATGCGGGCCACTTGTACGTGCCCTTGAAGTTGCGCACGAAGCTGTAAACCAGCTCATCCCAGCTGCGAATGGATCCGCGCGGGAGGTTGTTAATCCATGCTCGAGCGGCGCCTTGCAGCTGTAGCTGTAAGCATTGCATGGCCGTACTTCGACTGCCGCCGTGGAGCCTGACGGAGGAGAGTTGGTCCTCCAGCCAGATCTTCGGGGCCTGTAGGCCGTCAAACTTCGGGTTGTCTGATGGGAGTTTAAATCCCTTAGTAATTCACTTTTGCGTGATGGATCTACTGAAGCATCTGGCGCTGCAGAGATCCACATCTTCCTCTTCCGATTCAGTCGACCGAGCATGTCGTGCGCTTGATTTGTCTATCTTGCGCTGCGTGAGGTCGTCGCGTGCATCATAGTCGCGGTCGTGTCGTCGTGAGCGGTGGCGTCGAGACAGGTCGTGACTGTCATCGCTGGATGAGGGCGAGGAGTAGCGCTTTGCCCTTTTTCGGCTCAGGTGTTGGCTCCTTGTCGAGAGTAGCTTCGATTAATCCCATGCCTGCGATCGTAGATCGGTGCATCGCGGCTCGGGGATCTCCAGCTGGCGGCTGGTTGTTAAGGAGGTACATGGTGGCCGCTATCATCGCAGCATGCGGTGTATTGGGGACCACATTGCCCCGCGTATCGACTGTCATAGATCTGAAGTCGAGGACTTTTGCAGCTTCTATGTGTTCTTGCTCAGTAAGATGGGCCATCCGGGATTGCCTCTTTTTGGCGATGTACTCGTTCCCCTTTGAGGAGGATCCTCCGTGAGAGGAGAGCCCAACACGATGAAGGCTCGACTCGTCTGCTGCTTTTTTGCGCGCCTCGAGTTGCGCCATTGTTTGCACTTGGCGCTTGAATTCTTCCTTCAGGAGCCAGTGGTAGCCCATCAGTAGTTCTTGCGGCGATCCGAAGGGTAGAGGAGTGCCTCGCAGGGCCTCGCGGCAGCGAGCCCATTCTTGCTCGTTGAGCCTGATCACAATCCGTTCGCCGGTTTGCTCGTTTATTATGGTTGGAGGTTCGACTGTTCCTCCGTTGTCGACGGGGACGCGATTGCCGTCGTTGCCGCCGTTAGGCGTTGGTCCACTATTGTGTATGCCACCGTTAGGCGGGGCGGTTTCACTGCCACGGTTGCCCGTGTTTCCACGGTTGGCGGAGGTGTCACCCGCGTTGATGACGGCGCACATGAAGTGGTTGGGGAAGCTGCTGCTCCCCCAACTTTCGGATCTGGAGCTGTGGGCCCCGTCTTCCATGGCCAGATCGCTCAGATCGAAGTCGCGACTGCTGTCGCTGACCGTGTTCTCGATTGTTGTCGGGGCGTTTAGCTCACTGAGGGTGCCGATCGATGGAGGGAACCATGATGCTGGGGCCATCGCTAGCACTGTCGGCTGATCAGGCATGCGAAGCGTGCCCATTTGACCAACTTGGAAGCGGAAGCTCCCGATCACCAGGCTGATCCCATCGCCCACGGACTTGAAGGCCGGGTGAGTAGCCGGCGTGAGGATGGTGAAGTCGAACGTGCCGAAGAGATGGCGAATCTCCGTTGTTGCGGAGTTGTAGATCGCGGTTGATGGGGCCGAAGAAGCCGCAACATCAGCACTCCCAATTCCCACAGACGGCGCCAATTGACGAGGGTTTAACTCATCAATGCACATTGTTATGGACTTGGGTTTTGGAGAAGGAGGGAGCGCTTGAGACATCTATCGCCTAGCAAACAAGCACACAAGGGACTCGAAGATTTACCCAGGTTCAGGCCTCGTAGAGGTCCCTACTCCTACTTGTCTGCTCGTGGAATTATCAAAGGAATCGAAGATTACAATGGTGCGCAGATGTGATCTGGCGAGGGTTGTGGAAACTAGGGTTGCGTGTGTCCTCCTTGCCGCCCCCTCCTAGACTTTATATAGATAGGCTAGGTCTCGGGTAGCAGGTCGAGTCGGTTACAAGTTAGGGTTTTCCCCTTTGAACTTTCTATCTTTAGGTTCTTCTTGTTCTTCAAGCAATCGAGAGTCCGTAGGCTACTCGAGTCCTTCGTTTGGGCCGGAGCGACACCGTGGGCCTCTACGTATGCAGGCCGTATATACCAAGCTCGAGTACCTATAGGGTATACCCATGTCACTACGGTTCGCGAATAATGCATACATGATCGAGACCCCTCTCAGATCAATAATCCGAAGCGGGACCTAGAGATCCATACTGACTCCTACACATGACTTCTGTGATTGTGAGAACCTTTAACGCTAGTAACTAAATCCCTTTGTGTCGCGATATAATACATGTCCGAGATTCGATCATCAGTATCTCCATACCTAGTTTGATCTCATTGCCGACATGTACTCTTTTCTCGTTCCCGTGATATAACATTCTAGTGATCTCATCACTTTCTTGCGAGCTAACCAATGCGATATCACTGAGAGGGCCCAGAGTATATCTATCCGTCATTGGGATGGACAAATTCCACTCTTGATCCATGAGCCTCTACATAACACTTTCGTAGCACTGAACCCACCTTTATAATCACCCTTTCATGGTGTGACGGTTGATGTTATCAAGATACTCTTCCATTGTTAGTGATTGACATGATCTCATGGTCTAAGGACTAGGATTACTTTGTATGATGTTCTAGCAATATAAACACAATTACTTTGATCGTAATGCTATACTTCGGATGAATGTTCATCACATCATTCAACTAATGTTGTGACCTCGTTATTAACAACATCCAATGTGCATGATTAGGAAACCTTGATCATCTTGTTAATCAACGAGCTAGTTTATAAGAGAGGGATAACTTGGAACTTTGCTTTTGGTTTATTAAACACACATGTATTAACGTTTCCAAATTAATAAAATTGTAGCATGCAAAATAAACATTTATCATAAACGAGGAATAAGATAATAACCATTTTATAATTGCCTCTCGGCCATATTCCCTTCAATCTCCCACTTGCACTAGAGTCAAGAATCTAGTTTGAAAAACTTTGCATATCGAACACCTATGGCTTTCTGGTGTTGCATATACGCGATTGCTAGTGGTTAACATAATCTCCAGATCTGATAGTTTCAGGTCCGTGTGTATTTTCATGTCTTTGAGTCTCTATGCATCACTCATTCTCAAATAAGATGGCATTGTATAAATTTGGTCCTTTGGTGAGACCCTTAGTTCGTTTGGGTTAAAATATGTTGATATTATTGTCATACAATACATCTTCATAGTATTAGCCCACTTTGAACCACACCTAGTTTGATAAGAAACTACTTAACACAAATGTCCTCATTTGCTGCTACTATAGCAGTCATATACTTAGCCATTTGTTGCAGTATCCGTCACAATGTCTCAACTTTGGAACTCATCCAAATCCATCATGGAACATCCTTTCCATTACATTGTGCCACCCATAGTCTAAATTGAGATAAATTTTAATTTGTATCTTGTGACAAATTAGTATCAATGTAACTCTTTACAATGAACTATCTGCAACTATTTGTCACTTATACATGATATATTCTTAGTTCTTCCAAAGCTCATAAGAATATCTTTACTATCGTCAAATGATCACCTTATGAATCATTCTAGTATGTGCTCATAACATTTAGAGCATAAGACATATCAAGATATATACATATCATGGTATAATCGATCAAAATCTTCAAGTGATTTTACTCACCAAGTGTTGAAACACTTGAATCTTCTTACAATCCTTTCCATGCAGCAAGAACGATTCTTGTTGTTTCCATATTGAACCCTTTCAATATCTCATATATGTACGTCTGGCACAACCATATTAGCGCCTCAATCTATCCATATAGATATTGATGCCAAATATTCCGGTTTTGCCCAAGTCTTTCATTGAAATCCTATTTTAATGAATTTCTTAACTTGTGTCAATACAAGATACATCATTTCCAATCAACACCATGTCTTCTACATAATGTATTAGACATATGTCTTAGCGCTCCAACTTAATTTCTTACGAATGCAAGCATCTTCATCATTTCCGATGAATTTAAACTCTTTTAACAGTTTCATCATGGTGAAGATTCCAACTCTGCTATTCTCACTTCAACTATTGAAGTTTGCATGGCCTGTTAGTACCCATTGAATTAACAAAACCCTTCGGACCGTGTCTTGTACACGTCCTAGGTAACCATTCTATTAGAAGAACATGGTTTTGTTTATTCAACTACCATACACCAAATTATATGTAGTGGTTGCTACATTAATCCGTCAATACTAAATATCGCCATGAAAGATCAAATATTGTCATGGTCAACTCATGGAACATTGCCATAAACTTCTTTCCTACATGTAGACTATATCATAGATGTTAAACATCCATGTCTATTTCTTTATAGATCCAAACACGACCGATAGGCTTCACGCCTTTCCGGAGGGTCTTCCAAGTTCAGAAACTTGATTTCTCATGTATGGATACTATCAAGGATTCTATGACTTCTAGTCATTTTATGGAGTCAGGGCCCATCATCACTTCTTTGCATGTAGTCGGTTCCTCATTGTCAAAACAATAACAACTTATGTTTCAAATCTTACTATTTGATTCTTACCGACCCACACGGTTCAATAGGAACTCTAATCTCCGAGATCACACCCTTTGTAATCACGGGAGCCATGAGCATTGTGCACGCTACCGGGACACTTTCCGGCGCTGCGCTACTTAGCACATATAGCTAAGGTTGTCCTCCCACTTAACTTTTCACGAAAAATTCCTTCTCAAGAAACTTGACGTTCCAAGCGACAAACTCTTTTGTCCTCGGTGTTATGGAGAGAATCCCAACAAATTATTTGGGCTAACCTACAAAGACGTGCTTATCCGACTTTGGTTGTAAACATTTTACTTATGCATAGAATACCAAAATTTAAGAAAAGACAATTCGGGTTTTATCCCAAACCATCACTCATATGGTGTCATTTCAACGGATCACAATGGTGCTCTTTTCAATGTAAAAGCGGTAGTCTCTAAAGCTTTAATCCTTAAAACATAAATGACATCTTTGATCTTACCATGTCAAACATTGTTTGATTTCATCTCTCGAATATGCCATACTCCTATGGTTTACCAGGAAACATAAATCGTGGAACAATTCCTCAAATCTTAGGTGTTTTGCTAAACCTGTAACTCAAATATCTTATTTTATGATCGAATCATAAACTATTTATTTTCTTGTTACAATGATTTTCCACTTCATCTTGAAAGTCTTTGAACAATTTTCAAATGTTTCATACTTCTTCCGTATTAAGTAAATATACAGATATATTCACTCAAATTTTCAGAGAAAGCATATGAAGCAAAAAGATCCATCGCATATGGCTACACATAATGGACTAT
This sequence comes from Avena eriantha, assembly GCA_910589775.1. Classification (NCBI taxonomy): domain Eukaryota; kingdom Viridiplantae; phylum Streptophyta; class Magnoliopsida; order Poales; family Poaceae; genus Avena; species Avena eriantha. Next base: position 477,512,267 of record OU342745.1, read on the forward strand.
GCACATCAACATGCACAATTTGCAATAAGCTAGTCATCTGTTCCTGTTTGGCCTATGAACGGAGTTTCAATTATCTCAAGGAAAGTTTCACAAGCGTCAATCGATCAAAATCAAAAGACTCCAAAAATCCATCAACATGGAGTTTCTTCATGTTTTCTTTCCAATATAATTTAAATAACAATGTCAGTTCATAAGTGATGTTCCAATCATTTGTCTTACGACATTTTAGCAATAATGTTTATGGATGTGATTTCTCCAACAAGACTTGTAAATGTTCAACCATCCTTTATGGAATACGGTAATTATTTGAACAACCATTGTTCTCGTAATACCGGAACAAAATAACAATTATTAAAACAAATCTTGAAGGCTAGGTTTGACGACGACGAAAAACACAATAACATTTTATTTGTTCTCGATGAGCATCATCACTTATTCTATTGCTAGTTACTCAGGCCGTTGTAGTTCATGAATTGTGTTGTTCTGTATGACACTTCACAACAACCAATTAGGTATCCAATACCTAAGAACCACATTGTTTAACAAGCAAGGATTATAACCATAACGTGTATATCTTCTATATACCTAAGCTGGACATCTCCACCTATTCTTTTCTGCCAAATATTTTATAGATTCGCATTTAACAATTCCTTTTCCTTTTTAAAAGAATCTATCAACATCAGTAGTGGTGTCATTCACATGACACATAGTACAAAGCGTATATATTCAAATACTAATACCTTTGGGCTTGCACTTTGAAGTAGATCACCATCATCAAATGCTTGGCATTCTTTCAAAAATCCATTCTTTAGTAATATTTTAGTGTAGTAAACATTTTACTTACATCTTCTATTCATCCTTATCATGACAACTTTCATGATTCAGCTACTATATCCTATAAGAAAGAATCGCGAGTATAATATCAGTTCCCAAAACCTTTTTGGTAGATTAGGACGCCTAGCGTCTCCAACCTTCACAAATTCTCATACAATATGAGAATATGTATTTTGCTAAATTATACTCTATCATAATGCAACCAAAAACATTGTTTCAGATATGACAATATCTTCCACACATGATGGTTTCTGAAACAATTATTTCAGCTCCTAGATAACCTCGATATTAAAACAACTTTTGAATATCAAGAATCATGGAGGCAAACATGATACTTTAGATACTAACATTGGAATTCTTAATCTTGATTTAATACTACTTATTAAACTTCATGGAGTAAATAGAGTTTGCTGAAAGTTTGCAATAGGACTTCTAAACTTTAAATTGATATTCAAAACAATACGATACCAATTCGTAAAGTAAATATCCAGAATTCTATAGTTCTACTATCTCAATTAAAACTAAGCATAAGGTAGTAAACAGATGCCAGTGACTACAACAAATTATGCAAATTCACTTTGATTTAGTTTATGACAAATTGAGTCCGACTAATCCAACTTAGAAATGAACTCCCGCTAAAAAACGACATCCCTCGTGCCTTTTTGGTGATTACATGAACCAAATCCACTACACCAAGTCCGATCATCACGTGAGTCGGTGTAGCTTCAAAGGCGAGCATCAATATGGGCATCATATCAACTATATGACTCATGCTTAACCTTTCGGTCCGTGTTCCGAGGCCATGTATGTACATGCTAGGCTCGCCAAGTAAGAACCTTAATACTCGCGTGTGTAAAACTGTTTTACACCCGTTGTATGAAAGCGCAGAGTCGAGTACACCCGATCATCACGTGATGTCTCGAAACCCAATCCATAGAACGGTGAATACTTAAGGAAGACCACATTTTTATCTTGATATCTAAATGAGGGATCATCTTAAAATGCTACTAAAACACCAAACTAGCAATATAAGATGCAAACATCATATGCGTAAAGTGGAATGATATGGTCCATGCATTTGATCACCATCATATGCATCGTGGTATGATCTCTATCATTCCTTTGTGTTTAAGGCCAAGGTCTATGGAACTTACACGTTAGGTGTGTTGTAAGAGTATCAACTATACATCAACTTACAACATTACCATATCATGACACTAGCCCAGCAACGATCTAAACTAGACGCCTCTAATTTATCAATTGCAATTTTTTACGTGGCTTAGGGATTTCGAAGATAGAACCGGTCTTACTTACGAACATGGAACCACAACGATGATAACTAAGTTATTAGCAACTCGTTGTAAATCAGATATTGACTATAGTAGGAGAGACAGACACCCGCCAGCCACTTATGCAAAACTAGTTGCATGTTAGTCGTGGAACCGGTCTCATGTGCGATGACATGTAAGACTGGTCCGGGCCGCTTCATCCCACTATGCCACCAATATCCAAAATACATGAAAGAGGCAATAACAAGATCATCATCGCCCAGTTAGAAACATATGTGTACTACCCGTGGAAAGCACCTACGCATAGATCAGGCTCTGATACCAAGATCTATCTACTAGATACAAGCAACGGGTGGATATACATCCATAGAGAACTTACCCTCGAAGACAACAAAGCTTTGTTAACGAGATGGATCTCGTGGATGATGTAGTCGTACACTTGCCGATCTCAAGATCGTGATGAAGTCCAGCAGGTCCGGCTTCAACACGTCCATCAAATCTAGCTCCAGCAAGTCCAGCACCACCAAGTCCAGCACCGCAAAGCAGCGGTACATCCGTGATCGCACACACGTCCGGTACCCCGACAACCTCCATCCCTCGCTCTAGCAAAGCAGTGGAAGCAGAAACTCCTTTCTAGATAAAGCCACCAGGAACATGTATCTCGCTAATAGGAGGAGGGGGAGAGAGATCCTTCACGAGGAGGTGTGAGTTTGAAGGTGTGAGAGGGGGGCCTTTTATAGGAGGAGGGGAGGGTACCACGCCATGGCCGGCGCCCATGGAGGGTGTCCCTTCACCTCCACCATTCATGTGGTGGTAACCCCCTCCACATTAAAATACCCCTTCAGATTCTCTTTTAAAATCTCCACTTTAAATGTATTAAATTTCTCCAAATTTAATGCTCTATCATTTAATAAAACTCTTTTATTAATTTTATTCAGAATTTTGTTAATTAATTTAATTAACAAACATTCACATAAAACCCCCTACAACATTTCAATATTACATGCAGAACCAATTTCAGCAATTTCACCCGAAATAGTTTAAGTTTCTATTGAAATAATTCCAGCGCTTTCTTAAATCTTTATCTGAAACATATTTGCTCCAAATGGTGTCGGTATCCCTTAAGTGTGTCACCCTACGGTTCGCAAATAATGCAGACATGATCGAGACCCCTCTCAGATCAATAATCAGAAGCGGGACCTAGAGATCCATACTTACTCCTACACATTCAACGATGACTTCTATGATCGTGATAACCTTTAATGCTAGTAACTTAATCTCTTTGTCTCGCCATATATTACATGTCCGAGATTCGATCATCGGTATTTTAGTACAAGAAATATGTTCATTTGTGACCCTCCGTATGTGACCATATAGTGAAATTTCGTCACAAATTGTGACGAAATTTCACTATATGGTCACATACGGAGGGTCACAAATGAACATATTTCTTGTAGTGTTTTCATACCTAGTTTGATCTCGTTACCGACATGTACTCTTTTCTTGTTCCCGTGATATAACATTCTAGTGATCTCATCGAGAGGGCCCAGATTATATCTATCCGTCATCGGGATGGACAAATCCCACTCTTGATCCACGAGCCTCTACATAACACTTTCGTAGCATTGAACCCACGTTTATAATCACCCTTTCACGTTGTGACGTTTGATGTTATCAAGATACTCTTCTAGTTTTAGTGATTGACATGATCTCATGGTCTAAGGACTAGGATTACTTCGTATGATATTATAGAAATATAAACACAACGACTTTGATCGTAATTCTATACTTCAGATGAATGTTCATCACATCATTCATCTAATGGTGTGACCTCGTTATTAACAACATCCAATGTCCATGATCAGGGAACCTTGATCATCTTGTTAATCAACGAGCTAGTTTATAAGAGAGGCATAACTAGGAACTTTCCTTTTGTTTATTAAACACACATGTTTAAAGTTTCCAAATTAATAAAATTATAGCACGCAAAATAAACATTTATCATAAACATGGAATAAGATAATAACCACTTTATTATTGCCTCTCGGGCATATTCCCCTCACAAAGCCATGTTCACAAGGACCGAGCGGGGTTTCCTATGCCCCCATATTCCATTTCACTCGCTCAACAATTCATAGGCCTTCTAGGAAAATAGGTCAATCTTACCATGTGATGTAACGTTGACGAGTGATCTTGAGGTGCTTCCACACCAATCATGACCTATGTTACCCGGTTTCATCAATATGTGACCCTGTATATTTCTGAGGTATACCACACATTCGACTCACGCACATGAAATCTTGTTCTTCTGTTGTAGGTCAGAATCACTTCATGGTATTGTGGCGCCCATCTTGGCTATTACACTACAACCGAGACCTTGTGGCCGCAACTTGCAAAACATACCCAGAAGTCGCTGTTGGAAGCTACTGTCATAAGGATCAAGAGAGGTTCCCTGTTGATGAAATTATTCTTGTCAGTTCTTCAGTTACTGCTAGGGATCGCCATGTTTCTTACTATAGTCATATGTGGTCTTTGGGCCATTGTTGTTTGTTGCATCAAAGCGGACACCACTGTTTTGGTTGGTGCTCTTCTTATCTTGGTAGATCGTGTAAAATGTATTCCCATTTATCTCGTACCCTTGGAAAGTCGATATAGTCGAAGATGGTGACCTGGACAACAAGTATAATTCATCTCCAAGAGTTATTTTTATGATATGTTGCAACCAACCACCGAAAGACTTCATGTGATCATCTTTAATCCAGCCATCATGCTTCCCAAGGTTGTTGGAGCATACAATTTACTTGTGTTCTTCGATATACGGAGCCTCCAAGATGGAATTCTTTAGAACTGTGTAATGTGCTTCAGTGTAAGAATGCCCGTCCATACATATTATTGATTTCCTTCCTAGAGTGCCTTTTCCACTCAGTATCCCCTCATGCCGCGATTGAGGAAGACCAGTCGGCTTAAGGTCAGGAACAAAGTCAACAGAAAACTCAATGACCTCCTCTGTTCCATAGCCCTTGGAGATGCTTCCTTTAGGCTAGCACGGTTACACACATATTTCTTTAAGACTCCCATGATCCTCTCAAAGGGTAACATATTGTGTAGAAATAAAAGACCGATAATGGAAATCTCTTCGACTATGTGAACCAGGAGGTGCGTCATAATATTGAATAAGGATGGTGGGAACACCAACTCGAAACTAACAAGACATTAGACCACATCATTATGTGATCATGGTAGATCTTCAGGATTGATTACCTTTTGAGAGATTGCATTGAGAAATGCACATAGCTTCACAATGGGTACTCGAAGATAATCCGGTAGAAGCCCCCTCAATGCAATCGGAAGAAATTGCGTCATAATCACATGGAAGTCATGAGACATTAGGTGTTGTAACTTTTTCTTTGCCATATTTATTATTCCATTTATATTCGACGAGAAGCCAGGCGGGACCTTGTTACTACTCAAGCATTCAGAAAATATTTCCTTCTCTTGTTTGGTAAGAGCGTAGCTGGCAGGACCTTGAAACCGTTCTGGATGCAAGCCTTCTGGGTCTTTCATATGTTGTTGGTCATGTCGTGCTTCTAGTGTATATTTTTTCTTTCCATACACGCTCAAGAAGCCAACTCCACGCAAAGATTCTTCATCACATGCATCACATCGATTGCAGAGTGGACCTCTAGGAATTTCCAATAGGGGAGCTCCCAAAATATAGATTTGTTCTTCCACATGGGTGCATGTCCATCAGCATCCTTCGGAACAGATTGTCCACCAGGACTGTTTTCAAAGGTTACTATTTTATCCAATTCCTTGAGCATATCAAATACATCAGCACTAGTATGTTCCTTAGGCTTCGGCTGGTCACACGCATGGCCGTTGAAATGCTTTCCCCTCTTTTTTAAGGGATGATTGTCCAAAAGAAATAGACAATGCCCTGGGTACATATTCTTCTTAGAATGTTCCAAATATTTACTTCCAGTCTCGTCTAAACAGTGCGTGCATGCAATGTATCCCTTGTTTGTCTGTCCTGCAAGGTTACTAAAAGCAGGCCAATCATTTATTGTTACAAAAAGCAATGTTCAGAGGTCAAATTCCTCCTGCTTGTGCTCATTCTAGACATGTACGTCGGGTTCGTGCCACAACTGTCGGGTTCGTGCCACAACTGTAAAAGTTCTTCAACTAATGGCCTTAGGTAGACATCAATGTCATTACCAGGTTGCTTCGGGCCTTGGATTATCACTGACATCATAATGAACTTACGCTTCATGCACAACCAAGGAGGAAGGTTATAGATAAATAGAGTCACGGGCTAGGTGCTATGACTGGAGCTCTACTCCCCAAAAGGATTCATGCCATTTGTACTTAGACCAAACCTTAAGTTCCTTGCGTCATCTACAAAGTCCAGGTAGTCTCTATCGATTTTTCTCCACTACGACCCATCATCGGGGTGTGTCAACATCCCGTCTGACTTAGGTTCCTCTTTGTGCCATCGCAACAACTTGGCATACTCTTTGTTCCTGAACAAACATTTCAACCATGGTATTATAGGAGCATACCATATCACCTTGGCAGGAACCCTCTTCCAAGGGGCTCTCTCTCAACATCACCAGGGTCATCTTGTATGATCTTATACCGAAATGCAGTGCATACCGAGCATGCATCCAAATTCTCGTACTCCTCACCGCAGTAGAGGGTGCACTCATTAATGCATGCATGTATCTTATGAAACTCTAACCCTAGAGGACAAACAACCTTATTTGTTTCGTACGTACTAGCGGGCAAAACGTTATCCTTTGGAAGCATATTCTTTATCATTTTCAACAGCTTTTCAAATCTGGAGTTAGATAGACTACACTCTGCCTTCCACCACAGCAATTCTAGTGCACTACCTAGCTTTATTAGACCATTTTCGCAATTTGGGTAAAACAACTTTTTGTGATCCTCTAACATGTGATCGAACTTGTCCCTCTCCTTTTCATTTTCGCAATCTCTTCGTGGACCAACAATTGTCCGATCAAGATCATCAGCGTGCTCATCATGTGCCTCTTCTTCAACCTCCCCTTCAGCTTGCCCCATGGAAGTATCACCGTATTAAGGGAAACCATGATAGTTGAGTCAGAGTAATCCTTCTGATTCCTACAGACACTACATGGCTAGAACACAAAACCATTTCTCTTGTTCGCATCGGCCACACTTAGGAATTCATGCACGCCATTAATGAACTCACCAGAGCATTGGTCAATACCGTACATCCATTCCCGGACCATCTGCATTAATACAGTTATAATGTGAGCTTCTATAGCACTAAATTTGAAGTTTGAAATTTTTACATGCACCTATTTTTGAATTGGACAAAAAGGTTAACATGAAAATGTGGAGTTTTTGAAAAATACTAGACCACCTCAGACGGTCCCAACCGGGGTATCTCAAACATTTCCGTCCACCCCTCGTGAAATAGAGAAATGTCAACAACACATGGACACACACGTAGGAGAAACTGCTTAGGTGGATGCCCAGTCATATCAACGCATCACGAAATTGAATCATCAAAACTATGACCATTTAGTATAAGAGAACTATGACATTTTTGGCTAAAATGGTCGTAATGATATGGAGTTTTTCATGGTTTGAACCCTTCTAGATGGACTACGACCATTTGATTTAAAATGGTCATAGATCTATGACAAAAAACTCATGGTCATTAAGAAAAGGTCACTAGTCAACATTTTTCTTGTAGTCATTGGATATTTTGTCGTGCTATGAATATATCTGAACGATAATACACATTCTGCCGAAAAAATACAACACAAATTTCTACTTTGAATAGACATGAACACTCTTGCAAATTATCTAAGATGTATAGGATTCTTTCAGCCCTATATTTTAGAATTGGATATTATTTTATGTTCTATCTATTCCATTTGTTATGGTGATCTTATATTTATGTGGCATGGGTTTGCTTTCTTGTTCACAAGAGGTGTGCCCCACATGTTCTATATTTGTCTATTGTATAGTCGTGTTACACATGTTCAAGAGCTAGCAATCTCCTCCACACACGTATAAGGACCAAGATGGATGAGACGACTAGGCATTACCACTTAGAAACGCCTGCCCATCAAGCACATTTGTTATAACTTGATCGTTTTGTGATGCGTTGGTAACATGTCATTGTCTGACTATTGCAGACGAGCCTACATGAGTCCGTTGGAAAGATGCAGCCTAGGTATTTTAGGTAAAAATTTGTTGTGTACTCAAATATATAGCTCTGCCGGAATTTTCCGGGTAACGCGAATCCGACTGCAACCCATACGTAACTCTGAAATTTCTCTTTCAGGTTCTGCTAGAGCTCTTTATTATAGCGTTTGGTGTGGATGTAATTAGTTTATCTTATGTAGATGTAATCATTTCATTTAATCTATTAATTTGCATGATTAGTTTTGGCATTGTTTATATGATCATGCTTTCTCGGTTTATTATTCGGATTAAATCATATGTATTATTGCTTATATTTTCAATATCTCCATGTTGTCACAAACAGAAGTCATGCATCCAATTGTGCAGTACTCAGTAACATCCGATTCGCCTACCAAAGAAAATTAAAAGACAAGTACGTAAGTAAGTAATTTCCTACTAGCACGTAACAAAGTTGGAAATGAAGAGTTATATCTCTTTACCTGATTCGAGGAGAAGATTCATATTAGGATAGCCACTAGGACAAGTTGAACTGTCTACGATTTTACATCCACAAAGATATGGGCACCGTGGCAGGGAAGTACCGGTTAAACGGAAGACATTTTAGAAGTTTCTCTTGCGGACGTGCTCATGCAGCAACTATTTCCCTCTACCTGGACCATCGCATAAATAAACCTAGTACGAGGACACAAAGCACCACACCCTTAAGATCCTTGGTGGTTGCCATGGATTGGCTAGTTGGCATAAATTTTTTGGGAACAATGGGAAATGTCAACGTTGGCTTCGGCTCGTCTACATCAACCACGCTCTCCTGAGCGCTGACAACGTTTTTCGGTTTTCAAGGGTAAGTTCGCGAAAAGCCCCTCCCGTTACTGCATAACTAACAGATAGGTCCTGGCAGCATGAGGGGTTCAGGGGCGTAGGGTAAAATTTTAATGTTTTCATACGCAAACCCCTACACCGCCTTGTGTCTGTCCCCGGCCGCGCCGCCCCACCTCGTCTTCATCCCCGGCCGCGCTGCCCCGCCCCGCCTCCGTCACCAGCCGCGCTCTGCTCCCGCTTGTCGTGCCACACAGTTGTCCAAGCTCCGGCTTATCGCATCGACTCCCTGCGCTCCAGCGACGGGAGAGCACCCAACACCCCTGCGAAGCGATGGAAGAGCACCAGTGCTCCAGCGAAGATGGGACCTGATTGATTTTAAGGTTTTGTCTATAAGGACCCGATTGGTTTTTTATTTTCTTCCTAAGGACCTCTGTGCAATTTTTTTGAGTCCAGCTTGTTTTAACTCATAGAAGCCACCAAACAACATCTGAGCTGAACTTGTTTCAGCAAACCCAGGCTACCAAACAAGTGAGAAAATCTTAGATGAGCTTGTCTAGGGGCAGAAGGTATGGGGGTAGATGGGGATTCTGAGTTGCCTCGGTCTAGCAAACACGCCCGTAGTGTTGTAGGAGGACCGGAGTACTTTACTATCACGTACCGTGACATTTCCTTTATGGTCAATCATCTGTGTAAGTATCTACATGCACCACGTGTTCATCACAAGACAACTGTTAACTACATGCTCTGATATGTGCGCCTCACTACCTCCTATGGTTTGCACCTTCGACATGTTATATTTGGCATGCTTTGTGCCTTTTCGTATGCGGATTGTGTTGGTAGTCCAGGGTGAATTCTCCCCTCCGGCAGGGTGCCGCGAAGAGCTTCAGATCCCTCCTGATCTAGGCATGGAGATGACGGCGGCTACATTCTCTTTCGTGGAATTTTGATCGGGTACTTAGGGTTTCTGTATCGGAGGCAATATATAGGCAAAAGGGGAGGCCGAGGGGATGCCCTTGGCAGCCACACTACCCCCTAGCGCGGGCCAGGCCTGGACGCGCGGCCAGGTGGTGTGGTCGACCTTTGGCCCCTCTCCGTCTCATCTTCTGGCTCTGTGTCCCCCTCGGTGAAATATTGACTTTGGCTTTTGTCCCGTCCAATTCTGAGAATATTCATTTTCTGACTTTCCATGAACCAAAAACAACAGAAAACAGGCAGCTGGTACTGTGGCATCTTGTTAATAGGTTAGTCGAAGAAAGTGTATAAAAAGTACTCCAAAGTGTAGACAAAACATAAGAAAGTAGATAAAAACCAAGCATGAAACATCAAAAATTATAGATACGTTAGCAACGTATGACTAGGAACGCAGGGATGCAGCTGTGTTTGCAAGGAGGAGAAGGCGGTGGAGGAAGATGAGGTGAACATTTCAAGCGCATGTTCATCTTTTATGGAAGGAGCAAGCCCCAAGGTCAGAACAACGACATCGGCGGTTCTGGAATCCTATGCCGGCCCGGTGAGGTACGAAGAGCAGACTACAAGTCGGGTCCGAGACAAGGACCCTCAAAAGTCATAGTCGTGGCAGGGCTCTGCTACCAACAAAGGACCCTCGGCAAGGCGATGGATCCCTGGGCGACTCTCCGCATGACCTGCTCCGTTGGACAAGACTACAACACAACAGGCAATTCCCATGTCCTACCTCGGGCGCAACCTACCTTGATAAAGGGATTCCCATGTCCTACCTCGGGCGCAGCCTACCTCGATAAAGGGAGATGATGCGTAGCCTCGATCAAAGGAATAGCCACTGTGAGCTGGCCTTGCATGAGACTCAAATATGATACTAAATATTGAGTTATGGCGTAATACTCACGAAAATATCTAATTTTTACTATGACATGAGCTGCGTTTGTTTGGATTCATGTATAATTGTTAAGCAAAAGGAAATTTTGAAATCAAATCTACCCTACATAGTGCTCTAAATCTCAGTGACTGCTCCATGCTATGCTACCGAATATCATTTGTCATAAGAAGTGAGCTTTTCAAATAAGATTATAAATATATTAATGTATGCATAAACTATTTTTTTATTCCACCGAATATTTTCCACTGGTAGCCTGAACATTTTTTTACTTTTATGAACAAATCTCATGAGCCGGATGAACAAATGAGGCACGTCGTTCTGCTAATAGATAAGGACGATTGGAACATTTTAAAATCATTTTGTATAGAGTTCTTTTTTCTAAGTGTTGCACATTTTTTACCTTGTGACACATAAGATGCACATGGCTGGTAAATTCCTATTCACCCCTTGTAACTATAAGTCAAATAACGGTTACATTAATATGTAAGATTATATCACATATTGTAGCTCCTTTTATAATTCCTACTAATATATCAAGTTGTTTCTGCAATGACAATCGTATGGTTGCAGGAGCAAAAACCAGGAATACCATCATCAACCGCATCAAATAAGTCAGCATTTAGTTTGCCATTGTAGCTGAGAAGACGAATACCATCAGAAGTTTGCAATAAGTTGCCTGTTGGTTCCATTGACCAAATTTGTATCTTGGTGCTTTATTTGGCACATATCACGTTGCTTTACAGAAACATCTCATGCATAATTTTTTTATACCAAGGTTTTGTTTAACTGGGCTGTTCATGTGAGCATCCCTGAGTCCGTCCAAGGTGCAAACTACTAGTGATATACACTCATGTTTGTTCAGCGGGATTACATAACATTCAGAGGAGTATGTTTCCGCTAGACGGCCCTCGCCCGTCATTGATTACATAACTCATCACTGACCAATTTCATTAAACTCCGATGCAAAAAAAAAGTGCGTGATGATATTTAAGTTAGCATCAACGATATTCGGTTGTACTAGCTAGTGCATGTCACTTCGAGTTCCTTTATTTATATGCTTGCATGAACTTTCAAGAAAACTTTCATCAACTCACAAACGACATGATAACTCACAAGTTGAAAGGTGGAAATACTGTGAAAACATATAGTCCAAATATAAAGGACCTATTTATGGGAGACAACAAGAAAATATGTACAAATTGTAAATTATCGCAAAAATATATATAAGTGTAGAATATATATTAATAGGCCAAGATTACAAATGGATTCATCATGATAACTCTTATTTGAACCATGGAAAGGATAGACACATACATAAATAGACGAGGCATTGGCTTGGATAGATATGGCTGCTGGTATCCAAGATTATTGAAACTGGAATGGCAAAACGAGACTATGTCAGGCACGAGAGCGCATCGTTAGGCTCCAACAGATGGATTGGCGGCACTCTTGTCATAGAAATGGACACATGCGTTGTTGCAGACTTGCATGTCGATGTTCAACTCTTGGTGATGTTATGTATGTCCTAAAAACAAATATTATTTCTGCAAAATCAATTGAAATAAAACCAAATACTGTAGATTATAATCACCATTGTCACAAATGGAACTCATGCATCCAATGGTTCAGTACTCAGTTGCATCTGCTTCACCTATCAAAGTAAATTAAACAACACATATGTAAAAAAAATCTAATTAGTAGGTAACTTACAAGTTGGAAATCAAGAGTGATATCTCTCTTACCGTATTCAGGCAGAAGATGCAGTTTAGGACAATCACTTGGACAGGTTTTACCGTCTATGAGTTTACAACCACATGGACCTGCATAGACTGACCGTGGAGCACCCGCTAAACGACAGACATTGTAGCATTTTCTTGCCATTGTGCTCTTGCAGCAACTCTTGCCCTCTACCTGGACCTGCGCCAGAACTAAACCTAGCACGAGGAAAGAAATAACAACACTCTTCATACCCTTGCTTGTGGCCATGGTTGGCTTAAATTTCTTCTGAACTATGAGAAATGGCAATGTTGGATTGATGGATTTCCTATGGCGCGAAACTCCTATTTATAGAGAGGTTGCGTTGTGTTGCCCATACAAGTTAAGGGTGTTGGACAGAGATACCGCACATATCTCTCTCCCTCAACCACTATTCTGCATCAATCATCAGAAGCCATGAATACGCGGATATCGTGCAATCTATTCCATTTGCCATTATTTTTCTAGCATTGTCTTATTTTTCGTGCAGTGTATTATTGTCCATGATATTTCTATCTCATCAAGAGAGAGCAGTACCTCACATGTTCTATTTTGTCTATTGTATAGTCGTGTCACACGTGTTCTGGCTGCTAGTCATCTTGTCCATTCATGAATTGGGACGAAAATGCATGAGAGGATTTGGCATTTCTGGCTGCCAAATGAATCGTGTATTTTTTTAGGAAGCTAGCCATCTTCTCCATACACGTATTTTTGTCTATTCTATAGTCGGGCCACATGTATTGGGACCAGAATGATTGGAATAACCATTGTGAGGTGGCCTTGCATGAGATTCAAACTTTAAGTAGCCATTAGCAGTTTGCATGGTGCAATACCCTAAACCATGTGTCTGAAACCGAACTGCCAAGATCGTATTTACGCCGGCGAGGCTTGTCCGGCCACATGCAAGGCAGAAGACCCACTGGTCCTTGTACGATCGACGTTGATAGATCGAGAGGCGTTGAAGATATTAAATTACGACAAAGATGTACTGCTTGCAATTGCTTGTCATGGTGCGATTGTTTAACGTACCAGATCAGCAACATCCTCTTCAGACTTCAAGGAACCATTTGATGTGCCATGGAAGTACCTGAAAATCTACTTAACAATTTTCAAATGTTCTTTAACAGGATTAGCCATGTTAAGACTCACCAAACTCATAGCATATGATAAATCAGGACGAGAACAAACCATGTCATAAATTCCCGACACCTCTGAATTAATTCGAAACCTTCCTAAAACATTTCTAGTGTCCTCTTTTAATGTCCAAATCGATTCCGTCCACTCTCGATGATATCCCAGACTCCTTTGAAATATTCTGAGACACTCTGAAACATCCTTTCAGAAATACTTCATTAAATTATCTCATTCGCTCTCACATTCTAAAATGCCGAAAGCATCTTAAGTGTGTGACCCGGTAGGTTCGAATATTTGGAGACATGTCCAGAACTCCTTCCGCAACAATGATTACTATCATTGTTTTCATACAAGTAGCAATCCCTGCAAATAACACAAAGTTCTTTATCGTGTGAAGCGTAGTATTGATTCCGATACATATCATATTTATTCGTCGATACTTTACATTGCCCGAGACAAAACACTAGGTTATTCTCGTTACCTGGAATCTACTCTATACTCATACCGTACTATCAATGTTCCTGTGTTCAAAAACTCGATCACGTGTCTAGCCAGACGATTACGAACATCATAGTACATGAGTGGTCCCAAAGTGTATCTCTACATCGTCAGGAGTATCAATTCCCACAAACACACCATGTGAATGATTGACAAACCTTCTGGTACGAACAAGAATCAACTTTATAAATATTCTGTTAATAGCAACGTTAGGTGAATCTTACCACGTTCATATTGTTCCCAAGTACATATGTGTCTCGTGATCAAATGATTTCTAGTAAAGGCAATACAAAGTCTTATGAGATTAAACCGATAATTATATTGATGATGCGTTTCGCGGTATCTCATATTTTTGTCTATCCATCGTCGTTATTCTCCAACAACTCCGATCATATATTTCACCGGCAACACCAAAATCATATTTTTACTTTGTCCATAGTTCTTCAACAACTCCGATCATATAATGGTCTTCTATGGCCGACTACTAAGTACTTTAGCTATAATAATCTGTCTATCCATTTCTGGCTACTGAATCATGATTATGTGTCATGTCTACAATGATTGAGTTTGAAATAACACTACTGTTGGAGGTGTCCATGAATAACGAGTGCTTCGAGCAATCCTTGTTCTGGAGACAGTCTTTATTTGAATCTGACTCCGGGTCCCTTACTGTTGGAAGCGGTCCCTACTAGAAGCCGTCCAAGGGTCAGGAGTTCTTCCAAGCGGTCAACACTAATAGCCGTCTCCAGGTCGTAATTATTAGAGGTGTTTACATTTTTCCACCGTCTTAGGTCGTGTATTTTAGATCCAGAACGGAAAACCGGCTTAGGTGGTGCGCTCTTAGAGGCTATGCGCTTGAGCCAGAACGAGAAACAAACAGAGATCTATGGGCAATAACCATCTCTAAGTAACATTTGGAGTTTAATTGGACATATAGGCATATTAATATATCAAATTCTTTGAAAAGTTGTTTCTACAATGACAATGGTAAAGTTGCATGAGCAAAAATAGGAATATAATCTCTCATTGTGGATGGTAACCATCATCAACCACATCAAATAAGTCGGCATTTAGTTTGTCCTTGTAGATGAGAAGGCAAATACGATCAGAAGTTTGCATGAAGTTGCCTCTTGGTGGAATTGACCAAATTTGTATATTGGTGCTTTATTTGGCTCATATCACGTTGCTGTACTGAAACTTCTCATGCCTCACATTCATAGTTTTTTATACCAAGGTCGTTTAAGTGGGTTGTTCATGTAAGCATGGATGAGACCATTCAAGGTGCATCCTCTTAGTGATATACAATCATGTTTATTCGGCGAGATAACATAGACATCAAAGGAGTATGTCTCCGCTAGACGGACCTCGTCCATCATTGGTTATAGATAACTCATCACTTACCATTTTCTTTTAACTCGGATGCAAAACAAGTTCGTGATGATATTTATTCCCATCAGTGATATTCTGTTGTACTAGCTAGTTCATGGCACTTCGAGTTCCTTTATATATACACTTGCATGAACTTTCAAGAAAACTTTCATCGACTCATAAGTCGAAGGTTGCAAATACTGTAAAAATAGAGTCCAAATAGAAAAGACCTATTTATGGGAGACAACAAGAAAAAATGTACAAATTGTAAATTATTGCAAATAGTATACAAGTGTAGAATATATATTAATAGGCCAAGATTACAAATGGATTCATCGTGATAACTCTTATTTGAATGATGGAAATGATAGACACATATATAAATATATGAGGCATTGGCTTGGATAGATATGGCCAATGGTATCCAATATTATTTAAACTGGAATGGCAACAGGACCACGGCCATAGAAATAAGGCACGAGAGTGCATGATTAGGCTCCGACAGATGGATTGACGGCACCCTTATTACAGAAACGGACACATGCGTTGTTGCAGACTTGCATGTCGATGTTCATCTCTTGGCCACGAACAACTGGTGCAAACATAGCTGATGTTACGTATGTCTTAAACATAAATATTATTTCTGCAAAATTGATACAAATAAAACCAAATGCGGTAGATTATAATCACCATTGCCAATGTTGTCACAAACGGAAGTCATGCATCCAGTAGTGCAGTACTCAGCTGCATCTGCTTCACCTATCAAAGTAAGTTAAACAACACATATGTAAATAAATTCCTGTTAGTAGGTAACTTACAAGGTGGAAATGAAGAGTGATATCTCTATTACCGTATTCAGAGAGAAGATGCTGTTTAGGCCAATCACTTGGACAAGTTGTAACGTCTAAGAGTTTACAACCACATGGACCTGCGCAGACTGGGCGCGGAGCACCAGCTAAACGGCAGACATTGTAGCAGTTTCTTGCCGTCGTGCTCTTGCAGCAACTCTTGCCCTCTACCTGGACCTGCTCCAGAACTAAACCCAGCAAGAGGAAACAAATAACAGCACTCTTGATACCCATGCTTGTGGCCATGGTTGGCTTAAATTTCTTCTAAACTATGAGAAATGGCAATGTTGGATTGATGGATTTCCTATGGCGCGAGACTCTTATTTATAGAGGGGTTGCGTCGTCTTGGCCATACAAGTTATGAGTGCTGGACAGAGATATCATACATATCTCTCTCCCTCAACCACTATTTTGCATCAATCGGAAGCCATGAATACGCGGATACCGTGCAATCTATTCCGTTTGTCATTATTTTCCTAGCATTGTCTTATTTCCGTGCAGTGTGTTATTGTCCATGATATTTCTATCTCATCAAGAAAGAGCAGTACCTCACATGTTCTATTTTGTCTATTGTATAGTCGTGTCACACGTGTTCTGGCTGCTAGTCATCTTCTCCATACATGAATTGGGACCAAAATGCATGAGAGGATTTGGCATTTATGGTTGCCAAACGAATCGTGTATTTTTCAGGCAGCTAGCCATCTTGTCCATACACGTATTTTTTTTTTGTATTCTACAGTGGGGTCACATGTATTGGGACCAGAATGATTGGAGGAGACTTAAACTTTAACTTGGCCACCAATCAGCGTAATACCAGGCACATCCCGGCCGGCCATCTCCTCTAGAAAAATCTGGTCCGCATTACAATGTGAAATATCCGAAATAATTACTGAACGTAGCGAAATTTCGAAAATTTTGTGAAATTTCCTTTCCAATATTTTTCCTACTTGCCGAATCGGCCCCTCGTTTGCTTTCCTCCTGCAATTGTTTCGCTGGCCGCTGGCCTGCGTTTGTTTTTCTTAACCACCGGGTCATTAATATCACAATTAGTCAAGTTTTTACCAACCAGCTAGATACACAATAATATTATGTACATGATTGTGTATTGGGGTTTCCACTCAAATCTCTCATATCGGATGGTGTACAGATTTTTTAGTATATATTTATTGGTCAGTATTAGAACAATTGTTAAGTTGAAAGACAAATATTTAAATTTTATTAGCTTTTTCTTTAATGTATTTAGTGTTTTTAGGACTTGATTATTGTTGTTTCATCTGTAATGATTACGGTCTTCAGAATGCATGGTCATGCCATTCATGAGCGGCTGTGGAAGTGAAATTCTCTCCCAATTTTTGGGATTACAATTAGTGGGTGCTCTGGCGATGCCGTTGGTGATCCGACGAATAATGAGCGTTATTTTCCGCCGGAATTCGTCTTGTGTGGGCGTTTCTGGCTCCTCGCATCGTGTGAGGCCAGGTTCATCCCAATTTCGAAAAAAATCATCTTGTTCATAGTTTAGTTATTCGACATTCATGTTAAAACAAGAGGTAATTACACTATTAGTCCCATTTTTTGCACTCGTGGTGCAAAATAGTACCTCATCTTGCAAAGTGGACAAATATAGTCCCACATCTTGCACCCTAGGTGAAAATCGGTCCAATTCAAAAAATTTAACCGAGTCTAACGGTTCCATCCGTCCACATCGAGTGCAGCTCATTTTTGCCACTCTAGGCATCCAGCATGACTAACCCAGGTCGCCACTGGTTTCGCCGACCTCTACATCTTCGTCCACTACAACTTCCACGCCAGCGTCATCGCCTCATCCCCGACTACACCAGCTGCTACTCTACTCCGACAACCGCGGACAGCGCCGACATCTCCCCCTTAGCCGCTTTGTGCGTCACAACCGCTCTAGAGGCTTCCTCTGCTAGTCTTTCTGACATGGCGACTAGTTCATGATGGTCCCTGCCCCCGCACGCCTGGTACTGGCAACACCGGGAGTGCCTTCGTCCCCGACGCTTTCCCGAGTCTGGCAAACTCGGACCAGCGCCTCGTCTTCATCGGCTTTGACAACGTCTTCTTCGGCATCGACCCCTCTACGACTGCCTTGACGGCGTCACCGACAAGTGCTTCTTTGCATACTCGGTTCTTGCAAAACTGGAGTGTGCATTCGTCCCCGACATGCGCCTAGTTCTGACAGAACTATGGCCACACCTCGTCCTCGATGGCTCGGACTGCATCGACTTCGACATCGACACCCTCAACAACTGCCTCGATGCGTCTCTGTCATCCTCCTCGCGCACTATGTGCATGCCGCTTCATGTGCGGCTACCTCGACACCGGCATCCCCGACCATGACATTGACCACGGCGACCCCTCGCACGGCAACCTCGACCATGGCACCGCCTCACGCTCTCTGCCCCCTCGACATTGGCACAAGGGTTACCACCTCGCTTGAGCATCACTAGCTTCCTCTACAGTCCAAGCAACTGCGACGTGATACCATCCACGACGTCCGCTACGACTTCGGGGGGATGTGAGCCTACTGGATGCTACTTCGGTTTATCTCCAGTCTGACTGTCCGCGACGTTCCAGTTGATCACGACGCTACCACTACGACTGTGGGGGGGATGTTAGAGTATGATATGGACAGGGTTATTATGGTAGTTTAGGATAGTTAGGATTCTATCCTAACTTGACTCGTACTCCAAGATAATCCTCTGTACGCCTATATATACTCGCCCATGAGGCTCAATAATATATCCATCATATTCCGTCAAACTCATACTCGTTCACGATGTAAGCATATGATGTATTCATATTGACGAATAATTGGATAACGTTAAGATAATTGATCTACCGGTATATGCTAAAACATGCCTAGATTGGCAGATATTACTTAAACAAAATATGTTATAGGAAAATAGAATATCGACTGTTGAAATATCATACATACGATGTATAATAGTTCAACAAATACAGTAGAGATAATTATCATATAAGTGTACTTCTAGACTTAAACGTAAATAAGGGTATTTACTAAAAGGTGCATAATTCAGAGACCATTTTAAATGTTCAAATGACCGTCATAATGGAATGATATATTATTAACGAAGTAACAAAGTTCTTCATTTGATCAAGACCATTTGTATGCAAGTTAATGGTTTTATCCCTTACAAAATATGGCACGTTCGAGTTTATAAAGACTTTGATAATCTCGTTACGAATATGAAATATTTGTAGAATATTGATATGCAACTATGAATGTATTCTTTCATAACCAAAAGACAAATTGGTTGTTGTCAAGGGGGATACTTGTTAAGAAAAGTTTCTTAAAAATGTCCAAAATGAAGATATTTTATCTTGGTACACGTGTTGAGTAACGCAACGGAATAAGTTCCGTGAAAGGAAAATCTAAAGGATATTAAACTTTTGATGATGATCATTGCGTTTAAATTAAGGACTTAACTTATAGGAAGTAGGATTGAATGGTGAATTTTGGACTTAGGGCTCGATCCTCCCTTCTACCCGGTCAAGACGATGGTGGATTATATCGAGAAACACGAAAGGGCATGGAAATAAGCATATCAAATATGGATGGACCTTGACCTGCGGGGGAATTATCCCTGGTGCTTTCTATCAAATACTCATGCACGATAGGCTGCTGCCAGCCTGGTTTAGAGAAAGCAACCTTCGGGGAGCTAGAAGATTAAACAGTTCCGCAACTTGAAATTCGGGATAGGGACAAGACCCTTCAACAGATCTAGCAAGGCCACAGACTCGAGCAACAACTCTTGCTCGGACAAAGATACTAGTAACAACTCTGTTCCTAGTGACTTCTCTGAACGGTTTGCAGCATAGAAAACAAAATTTTCCTACGATGGGAACTATACGCCAAGATCTATCTACTAGATACAAGCAACGGGTGGATATACATCCATAGAGAACTTACCCTCGAAGACAACAAAGCTTTGTTAACGAGATGGAACTCATGGATGATGTAGTCGTACACTTGCTGATCTGAAGATCGTGATGAAGTCCAGCAGGTCCGGCTCCAGCACGTCCATAAGATCCAGCTCCAGCAAGTCCATCACCACCAAGTCAAGCACCGTAAAGCAGCGGTGCATCCGTGATCGCACACACGTCTAGTACCCCGACAACCTCCGTCCCTCGCTCCAGCAAAGCAGCGGAAGCTGCAACTCCTTTCCAGATAAAGCCACCGGGAACATGTATCTCTCTAATCCGAGACCATGAGGGAAAATACTAGAGGGGGAGGGAGATCCTTCATGAGGAGGTGCGAGCAAGAAGGGGTGTGAGGGGGGCCTTTTATATGAGGAGAGGGTAACCCTCCCCCATGGCCAGCGCCCGATGGGAGGGTGACTCCTCACCTCCCTCATTCATGTGGTGGTAACCCCCTCCACATTAAAATGCCCCTTCACATTCTCTTTTAAAGTCTCCACTTTAAACGCATTAAATTTCTCCAAATTTAATGCTCTCTCATTTAATAAAACTATTTTATTATTTTTATTCAGAATTTTGTTAATTACTTTAATTAACAAACAATCACAGAAAACCCCCAGCAACATTTCAATATTACATGCAGAACCAATTTCAGCAATTTCACCCGAAACAATTTCAGTGTCGATTGAAATAATTCTTGTGCTGTCTTAAATCTTTATCTGAAACATATTTGCTCCAAATGGTGTCGGTATCCCTTAAGTGTGTCATCGTACTCTTCGCGAATAATGCAGACATGATCGAGACCCCTCTCAGATCAATAATCAGAAGCGGGACCTGGAGATCCATACTGACTCCTACACATTCAACGATGACTTTTGTGATCGTGAGAACCATTAACGCTGGTAACAAAATTCCTTTGTCTCAAGATATATTACATGTCCGAGATTCGATCATCGGCATCTCCATACCTAGTTTGATCTCGTTACCGAAATGCACTCTTTTCTTGTTCCCGTGATATAACATTCTAGTGATCTCATCACTTGCTTGCAAGCTAACCAATGTGATATCACCGAGAGGGCCCAGAGTATATCTATCCATCATCGGGATGGAACAAACCCACTCTTGATCCATGAGCCTCCACATAACACTTTCGTAAAACGGAACCCACCTTTATTATTACCCTTTCACGGTGTGACGTTTGATGTGATCAAGATACTCTTCTTGTGTTAGTGATTGACATGATCTCATGGTCTAAGGACTAGGATTACTTAGTATGATGTTATAGCAATATAAACACAATGACTTTGATCGTAATGCTATACTTCGGATGAATGTTCATCAAATCATTCCACTAATTTTGTGACCTCGTTATTAACAACATCCAATGTCCATGATCAGGAAACCATGATCATCTTGTTAATCAACGAGCTAGTTTATAAGAGAGGCATAACTAGAAACTTTCCTTTTGTTTATTAAACACACATGTATTAATGTTTCAAAATTAATACAATTATAGCATGCAAAATAATCATTTATCATAAACAAGGAATAAGATAATAACCACTTTATTATTGCCTCTCGGGCATATTCCCTTCGTGCTCAACTCGAGCCGCTGAATCAATCCTTAATGAAGAGGGGCTAACCATGATTAGAAACTCCTCGCTATGTGCCTGGAGAGAGGTGACGATTGGGCTTGAAAACAAAGAGAACTTGGAGGAGGGCATGTTTCCAGAGCTTTGCTCGTTAGGGATATCGCCCCGTTGACCCCTGGTTTGAGAAGCAAGGGTATCAAATGCAAAGAACATATGTCGAGCATATAGGCTGGGAAACACCCATAGTACATCAGGCTATCTTTCGAAGAGCTACTAAGCAAAGTGCCTAGCAGGAGCTTTGGGTTGAATTTACAAAACTAAATTGAACACAGGTGCTATGAAGCAAATAAATACCTTCTCTTCTCTCTAGGTTTCTTGTTTAGAAAAGGAAAATCTCCGATATGCAACAGAAGACCACTTCCATGCCCGAGACGGAAAAGAAGTGGGCTGACGCAGACGACAACTCCAAGGGCCATTGTGACCCACAAACTGAAGCTCTGTGCAACACTAGCAACCACTGAAGACCTTGACGGTTAGCTCGCCATAGGCATCGAATGTGAAGAAACAATATTTCCAAGATCCAGGTGGTGGGAGGCTGCACATCACTCGCAACCATGCCAAAGGAACAACCAATCATCAGCGCTGGTAATACCTTCACAGACCACCCCTAACTACAGTAACCCGCATCCCGCATTCTGACACTATGGGTAAAGAAGCCCCCAAAAGCTTCAGATACTACCGCCTGGAGCTCAAGAGTCCCATCATGGACCCGAATGAGCGTCACGAAGAACTCGAAGATGACAAAATTGAGCCACCCATCAGACAAGAATACCTCAGGTAGGGTTTTCTTCCCCAATGCTCCCATCAGTCGATCCTCACCGGCGCTCCACTTTCGCCTTGAGGATATACCCACTACCTTTCCAACCACTAGACCCCTTCTTGGATCAGGGAAAACGGGTGGTGGATCATTGGATCGCAGCAATAGGACCAGAAGGAAGCCACCATGGCGCTGCCTCCACAAGAACTAGATGAATTTTGCATAGAAGAATTTTTACATAAAAAACTTTTTCCCCCCAGATCTTATGTAGAAGTTATAGCCTGTTTACGGAGACATAACATTTTTTTGCAAACAAAGTATGAATTCATGGTTGTTAATTTTTCTAAAAACTAGATAACGTAACCTAACTACATCTCAAAGGATAATATTTTCTGAAGATTTTATCATTTTCTTTTTTCTAACGAAGAAAAGACAATCCACCGTGCGAGGGGGTGTGGCATGCAGTTGAATAATAGCACGACCCTTACCCATGGCGTATGGCATAGTGGTGCGCCACGGGTTTGGACCACGTGTTAGCGGGCACCCCACCATCCCGGGAAAAACATACCTTGGCGCATCATGTTTAGCGGTACATCATGGGTAGTTGCTACCTGTTGCACACCTGTATGTGGTGCACCACTACTACATAGTTGTGGCCCACAATTATGCAGTCTACCTATATGCACTTGTCTAGTAGTGGTGCTGCCAACTTTCTAAACATACCCAAAATTGTTCTCAGGCAGCCATAGCGCCCAATGGTGTGTGGAAGGTGATGCGGGATAGGCAACCCAACTACATGTTGCTACAATTTTCCTTATCCTCCTTGCAATAGTTTTTATGGAACCATGTCGTTTTGTGGTAGGTAGGATGCACTTATTTGTCTTGCACAAACTGTCCTTCCTATCACACTATGCACGAGACCTTGTGGTGCAACTTCAAAACTTATGCTGAAGTCAGTACTCAAAGCCATGTTCACAAGGACCGAGAGGGGTTTCCTATGCCCCCATATTCCATTTCACTCGCTCAACAATTCATACGCCTTCCAGGAAAATAGGCCAATCTTACCATGTGATGTCACGTTGACGAGTGATTTTGAGGTGCTTCCACACCAATCATGACCTATGTTACCCTGTTTCATCAATATCTGACCCTGTATATTTCTGAGGTATACCACACATTCGACTCACGCACGTGAAATCTTGTTCTTCTGCAGTAGGTCAGAATCACTTCTTAGTATTGTGGCGCCTGTCTTGGATATTACACTACAACCGAGACCCTATGGCTGCAACTTGCAAAACATACCTAGAATTCGGTATTGGAAGCTACAGTCATAAGGATCAACAGGGGTTTCCTGTTGATGAAATTATTCTTGTCAGTTCTTCAGATACTGCTATGGAGCTCCATGTTTCTTACTATAGGCATATGTGGCCTTTGAGCCATTGTTGTTTGTTGCATCAAAGCGGACACCACAGTTTTGGTTGGTGCTCTTTTTACCTTGGTAGATCGTGTAAAATGTATTCCCATTTATCTCGTAACCTTGGAAAGTCGATATAATCGAAGATGGTGACCTAGACAACAAGTACAACTCATCTCCGAGAGTGTTTTTTTATGATATGTTGCAACCAACCGCCGAAAGACTTCATGTGTTCATCTCTAATCTAGCCGTCATGCTTCCCAAGGTTGTTGGAGCATACAGTTTGCTTGTGTTCTTCGATATACGGAGCCTCCAAGATGGAATTCATTAGAAACGTGTAATGTGCTTCTGTGTAAGAATGCCTGTCCATACATATTATTGATTTATTTCCTAGAGTTCCTTTTCCACTTAGTACCCCCTCATGCCGCGATTGAGGAAGACCAGTCGGTTCAGGTCAGGAACAAAGTCAACATAAAACTCAATGACCTCCTATGTTCCATAGCCCTTGGAGATGCTTCATTTTGACTTAGCACGGTTATGAGTATATTTCTTTAAGACTCCCATGATCCTCTCAAAGGGTAACATATTGTGTAGAAATAAAAGACCGAGAAAAGAAATCTCTTCGACTATGTGAACCAGGAGGTGCGTCATAATATTGAATAAGAATGGTGGGAACACCAACTCGTAACTAACAAGACATTGGACCACATCATTCTGTAACCATGGTAGAAGCCCCCTCAATGCAATCGGACGCAATTGCATCATAATCACGTGGTAGTCATGAGACTTTAGGTTTTGTAACTTTTTCTGTACCATATTTATTATTCCCTTTATATTCGACGAGAAGCCATACGGGACCTTGTTACTGCTCAGGCCTTCAAAAAATATTTCCTTCTCTTGTTTGGTAAGAGCGTAGCTGGCAGGACCTTGAAATCGTTCTGGATGCAGGCCTTCTGGGTCTTTCATACATTGTTGGTTCTGTCGTGCTTCTAGTGTATCTTTTTTCTTACCATACACGCTCAAGAAGCCAACTCCACGCAAAGATTTTTCATCACATGTATCACATCGATTGCAGAGCGGACCTCTAGGAATTTCCAATAGGGTAGCTCCCAAAATATAGATTTCTTCTTCCACATGGGTGCGTGTCCGTCAGCATCCTTCGGAACAGATTGTCCGACAAAGACCCTTTTCAAAGGTTACTATTTGATCCAGTTCCTTGACCATATCAAATACATCAGCACTAGTATGTTCCTTAGGCTTCGGCTGGTCACAGGCCTGGCCGTTGAAATGCTTGCCTCTCTTTTTTAACGGATGCTTGTCCAAAAGAAATTGACGATGCCCTGGGTACATCTTATTCTTAGAATGTTCCAAATATTTACTTCTAGTCTCGTCTAAACAGTGCGTGCATGCATTGTATCCCTTGTTTGTCTGTCCTGCAAGGTTACTAAAAGTAGGCCAATCATTGATTGTTACAAAAAGCAACGCTCAGAGGTCAAATTCCTCCTACTTGTGCTCATTCCACACACGAACGCCGGGTTCATGCCACAACTATAAAAGTTCTTCAACTAATGGCCTTAGCTAGACATCAATGTCATTGCCAGGTTGCTTTGGGCCTTGGATTAGCACTGGCATCATAATAAACATATGCTTCATGCACAACCAAGGAGGAAGGTTATAGATAAATAGAGTCATGGGCTAGGTGCTATGACTGGAGCTCTGCTCCCCAAAAGGATTCATGCCATCTGTACTTAGACCAAACCATAAGTTCCTTGCGTCATCTACAAAGTCCAGGTAGTCTCTATCGATTTTTCTCCACTATGACCCATCATCAGGGTGTCTCAACACCCCGTCTGACTTACTTTCCTCTTTGCGCCATCGCAACAACTTTGCATGCTCTTTGTTTCTTAACAAACATTTCATCCATGGTATTATAGGAGCATACCATATCACCCTTGGCAGGAACCCTCTTACAGGGGCTCTCCATCAACATCACAAGGGTCATCTCGTCTGATCTTATACTTCAATGCAGTGCATACCGGGCATGCATCTTAATTCTCATACTCCTCACAGCGGTAGAGGATGCAGTCATTAA
Organism: Avena eriantha; assembly: GCA_910589775.1. Taxonomy (NCBI): domain Eukaryota; kingdom Viridiplantae; phylum Streptophyta; class Magnoliopsida; order Poales; family Poaceae; genus Avena; species Avena eriantha. The sequence goes on from OU342745.1 coordinate 477,538,740, forward strand.
TGCAAGCATGTATCTTATGAAACTTTAAACCTAGAGGAAAAATAACCTTATTTGTTTCGTACGTACTAGCGGGCAATACGTTATCCTTTGGAAGCATATTCTTTATCATATTCAGCAATTTTTAAAATCTGGAGTCAGATAAACTACACGCTGCCTTCCATCGCAGCAATTCCAGTGCACTACCTAGCTTTATTAGACTATTTTCGCAATTTGGGTACAACAACTTTTTGTGATCCTCTAACATGTGATCGAACTTGTCCCTCTCGTTTTCATTTTCGCAATCTCTCTGTGCATCAGCAATTATCCGATCAAGAATATCAGCATGCTCATCATGTGCCTCTTCTTCAACCTCCCCTTCAGCTTGCCCCATGGAAGTATCACCGTATTCAGGGAACCCATGATAGTTGAGTCAGAGTAATCCTTCTGATTCTTACAGACACTACATGTGTAGAACACAAAACTTAAGCCACACTTAGGAATTCATGCACGCCATTAATGCACTCACGAGAGCACTAGTCAGTACCGTACATCTATTCCCGGAGCATCTGCATTAATACAGTTATAATGTGAGCTTCTAGAGCACATAATTTGAAGTTTGAAATTTTTACATGCATCTATTTTTGAATTGGACAAAACAGTTAACATGAAAATGTGGAGTTTTTAATTATTGATCTAGTAGTGAAGACCTCATTCCATTTTGAGCTCTAAAACTCTAAAGTTACACATTTCAATTTTCAGTAACTTTTTTACTACAATCAAAATTTGGCTAAAATTAAAATTTCCTCTACTTCTAGAGAATGAAATCCCTCTCTACTTGTAGATCATTGAGCGAAACTATAACAATAAGAGATAAAAGAATAAAGTTTCTATCCTTTTAAAAAAACCTTAGATTTAGGGGTTGCCACCAAATCTTGGAGAACAAAATGGGCATGACCTCACCAAATGTTGGAGAAAAAATGGGCATGAACTCAAGGCTTGCTCTTGGAGTAAAAATGGCCATGGCTCGGGCATGGACGAATCCATGTTATATAGGGAAATATAATCTCGGTTCATATTACGAACCGGGACTAGTTATTCACCTCCAGTCTTGGTTCATAATACGAACCGGGACTACATGCTCCTATCTGTGGGGTTGGATGGCACTAGCACACTAGTCCCGGGCCGGGACTAGAGGTCTGACATGACCCAAGACTAGTGGCTTCCCTGGTTTCGTAGCCGTTGGAGCCGGCACGAACTGGGACTAGTTCTCACACAAGTCCCGAACCATACCAAACCGGGACTAGATCTTGAATCGGGACTGAACAGAAGCCCTTTTCTCTACTAGTGTCTTGTGAAAATTTAAGGCCAACTAGATTTTTTTCTTGGATTACAGGTTACTCATACTAATGTCTAGCCTTGCTCCAATCACTATGTCACCCGAGGATATGATTTTAACTTTTAAACAAGGAATTGAGGAAAGTTTTAAAGAAGCTTGGTCTAGAATCTCTGATCTACATGAAAAAACTGAGCCTAAAATGACTCAAAGCTTGTTCCTTAGCAGTTTTTACCTTCGGATTGCTCTTTGCTATAGATATGCTTTAGATGTTGTTGTGGGAGGAGATTTCCTCCAATGTAATGAGGATGATGCTATTAATGCTATAAAGAAATTGATCCTCACTTACAACATACCTAGTCAAACTGATATTTCTTTCGCAAAAATATTTGCTAGGTTGAACACTCTTGAGACTAGCACTACTAGCTTAGAAAGTTGCTATCATACACTTAGGGAGCATCACAATTATGTTCCAATAAATTCTGAACCATCAAAGTGGCTCCCTATAGTTAAGATTGAGATGAACACTGATACTATTCAAGCTCGCTGTGATATCATGTCTGAATTTTGTCTTATGCCCAAATATATTTATAAATCTCTGAATACATGGGGGCTCAGTGAAGGAGGAAAAGAAATATCTCTTGCTAATAATACTACCATATTACCTCTTGGAATAGCTGAAGGAGTGTTTACAAAGATCCTTGGGAAAATGATTTCTATGGATTATCTTGTTATTGAATGTGCAGGAAAAGGATAAATTACACTTGGAAGGTCCCTATTAGAACTCCTTGGAGCAATAATAGATGTGGGAAAGGGGACCATGCACCTTTCTTCTCCACCAAACAATCATATTTTCCCCAAGGTTAAGAATAAAAGTAAGAGAGGTAAGGGCAAGAAATTTGGTCTTAATGCTTCTTCATTTGGGAACACTTGATTCTTTTTCTTGCTTCTTATGCCTAACTTAAAGGCGTTAAAGAAAAGTACTTCTTGGGAGATAACCAAAAAGGTTTAGATGAGTCTTGGAAGTTATTACCTCTGTAATAACCTCTCCTTATCCTTTTTATTTGCTTTTTGGGCCAAGAGTAACCTCTAATGAGAGAGAAGTAATGATTGGAAAAGTTGCTGTCCCGAAACAGATTCCTGTGCTTCACCGTAAAAATTCGTGTAAAATCTCTGTACGTCTTTTTGAGACGTGAATTTTTGTACTTCTGCCCCAGGTTGTTATCCAAGGTTAGTTAGTTCAACACCTTTTGATTTGAGCAACAGAAGGTCCTCGAAAAAATTTGGCTTTACCTGCTGGTCTGTTTTGACAGATTTCTGCCATTTTTTGCATTTGCTTCTTGTTGGTTCCTTTTTGAGTTCTTTTGGAGAATTGAGCTTTTTGAGGGAAGTGCTACAGTAGCTAGTTTTCTAATGGAAGTTTATTTGGTGTTAGAAATGAACCTTAAGACTTATTTATCTTGAGTGCACTAATGTTGCTAATAAAGATTGTGTGAAGTTTTGTATGAAGGAAAATATTCAGGTGTATAGAAGGAATGAGTAATGAGATGAAGGATGGACTAAAGCTCAAACTTGGGGATGCCACTCTTGTCACCCCAAGAAATATCCAAGAAGTACAAGCATCAAAGCTTGGGGATGCCCAAGGCATCCCTTCTTCATCAATAAAAATCCCAGGTTTCTTCCAAACGCTTCATTTTTATTGTTTCATGCACAGTTGTGTTTTTCTTGGAGCTTCTTCTTTTTCGTTTTTGTTTTGGTTTTTCGTTTTCTTTGGTTTTCTTAGTTTTTTGAATAAATTGGTTGGACCCCCTGTTTCATACATTGGTTTGCAAATAGTTTGGTTTGGTTTGGAAAAGAGTAGGAAAGTTCGTACTTATGTGGTAAAAATAGCTCGTTTTTGACTGTGGCCTATGCTTTGTCATGCCATGCCTGATAATGTTTTGGCTTTATGCTTAGTATTCTTTGGTGTAGCATGACTTTTTATAAATAATTGAGATTTCTCAATGTGCCTTGGATGAATCATGCGTTGTTTTAGCATATTAAAGCATAGTATAGTGGTATTCTCCTTTGATGCTTTATTTGGGTTGACTTGGCGCATGCTCACATCATGTTATGACTATTCCATGTCACCATAGCCTTTATGATCCTTTAGTTTTGAACTTGTAGTATCACTTTATGCTTTGATCAATGATGTTTTGTCGCTCTTCATGATTATTGCCATTATTGCTCTTTTAGTTTGTCGTTCCCAGTCTTTTGCTAGCCTACACAACAAAGTATGAGTTCTAATCATGCATCCAACTCCCAAAACCAAGTTATTCCAAAGCGTCCTCCATACCTACCTACTAGCTTATGCTATTCCAAGTATATTCATGCTTTTGTTTACCTTCCGAATTAAACTTGTTATGAGAAAACTAGTGATTAAAGCTCTTACGAGCTTGATGGCACACTTTACTTTACTTGCCCTTAATAAACTTGAACCATTGTGTCTTCTATGTTTTATATGCTTGCACTTATTTTTTGGGAATTAGCAGAACCATGCTTTCATGGGGAACGCTTTCAACATTGCACTTGGTACTTGTACCTAGTTGATATAATGCTCTTTTGTATATGGATGTCGTCGGTGTGAAATGAAAGGGGAGCTTGTAAGTCCATGGAGTTATGTATATGTGTTAGAGAAACTCCTGGGCCGCTGGTCTAATCCATGCTGACATGGTGGAAACCTGCAGCGTAACCATAATGAGCTGTCTATGAAGCATTATTCTTATAAAAAAAAGAGTCCTATATTGAGAAAAAAAGAGAAAAAAAAGAGATACTATGAAAAGAGGAAACAGAGAAAAAAGCACCATATTCCCATGGTAAATAAGAAGAATGCTGAGATGCTCGTTGTATGCTTGCCTTGTCATTGTGATATGGGGATTCTTCCGTATCATCGGGCAAGGGGTATCCCGTTGGCGGTTCTCTATGATACACATGTACTTACAATGACAAGAACTTACCGGTGACTAAACTTGAGTAGCCTGAGGAGCGGTCCTCGTATACAAGGGACATGAGATTCCTGACTTATACTTCGTCAAGCATGTACACCGTAGTTTGTTCACTTTAACCTTAATCACTTCAAGATGCTTATGATAGGGGTAATGAGAGCTTAAAGCTATAAGTACAATAATTTTTGGAAGCTCTTTATGAGACTTGAATCCCTACTTCCTTTTATAAAAAGGCCTTTCTTCCACCATTATATTGAGTCTCCACCTTCTATCTTTATGCACCTACTTTGAGACCATAGTGGCCATTCTTAGTTCTATTTGCATTGCACCAAGACTAGTTGATTGATGCATAACTTGTTATTGCTTGTTTTAAACTATTGTATCTAGTTACGCTTATGAACTTTGAAGGTGTGCTATGCATTTATATTTGCTACTCTATGAGGGACAAGCTGAATACTATTATGCTATGTTTTATTTATGTGAAACAAACAAAAGTCTTGCGAAGCATTGTTATTCATGAATCTTTTGTTTGTGCCTTTTCATGTTGCATCATAGTTTCTTTGCTTACTGCTAGAACATTGTCTTTCATGTTATGATTGAAGTACTATGATCCCAGCTTTGAATGTTTTACAAATACATTGATCAAGTCTTTGATGGTGCATGTCACCTCAAAAATTATTCTTTCTTTTTATCACTTACCTACTCGAGGACGAGTAGGATTTAAGCTTGGGGATGTTGATACATTGCAAATGTATCTATAATTTTTGATGTTCCATGCTTGGTTTTATCCACTTTCTTGTGTTTTGTTCCAACTTTGGAGTACTTTTCATATGATTTCTTGGACTAACCTATTAACAAGAGACACAGTGCCAGCTGCCTGTTTTCTGTTGTTTTTGGTTCCAGGAAAGTTAGAAAATGAATATTCTCGGAATTGGACGAGACAAAAGCCAAAGTGCCTATTTTTCCGGATGTTATCAAGTACCCGAATACGAGACGGAGAGGGCCCAGAGGGCGGCCACAGTGCCTGGCCGTGCGACCAGGCCTGGCCCGCTCTAGGGGGTGGTGTGGCCAGCCCAGGCACCCCCCCGGCCTCCCCTTCCGCCTATATATTGCCCTCGGGATGAAAACCCTAAGTACCCGATCAAAAATCCACGAAAGAGTCTGTCGCCGCCGTCATATCCATCCCTAGATCGGGAGGGATCCGAAGCTCTTCGCGACACCCTGCCGGAGAGGGGAATTCACCCTGGAGGCCTTCTCCATCACCATGCAAGCCTCCGGTGTGATGCGTGAGTAGTTCATCCTTGGACTAAGGATCCATGTAGTAGTTAGATGGCTGGTTCTCCTCCTTTGTGCTTTCATGTCTAGATCTTGTGAGCTTCGTTCATGATCAAGATCATCTATTTGTAATTCTGCATGTTGTGTTTGCAGGGATCCGATGGATATCGAGATGCTATTTCAGATTCATTATTGATTCTATCATGTATTTGTTATTTGTGATCTTGCATGCTTTCTGTTGTTAGTAGCTATCTTGGCCAAGTAGATGCTAGCAACTCCAAGAGATAGTATTTATGCTTGATAGTGCGTTCATGCCTCTGGTAATCTGGGGAAGAGACAGAAATCTCTAAGGTACTTGATGTACTATTGCTACTAGGGAGAAAACAACAATCCTTTGTTCATAGAACAATTGTATTGTTTACTTTACACGCAGTTCGTAAAGCAATAATCTATTGCTTGCAACTTAATATTGTAGGGGGTTCGGATGATAACCTGAAGGTGGATTATTAGTCATAGATGTAGTTGGATGGCGGTCTATGTATTATGTTGTAATGCCCAATCAAGTCTCAAAGGAGTCAAGATGATTAGTATATGCATGTGTTGCTTTCTCGATGTTTGTCAATTGCCCTGCTATAATTTGTTCACCCAGCATGTTATCTATCTTAAGGAGAGCCACCTCCAGTGAACTATGGATCCTGGTCCTTGTCTTTTACATACAATCTGTAAATTGTTTACTCCTTTGTGTTTACTTTCTGCAAACTTTCACTTCTTTCCATTCGATACGTTAAATCCTTTGTTTTCAGGAAAACACGGGGACATTGATAAGCTCATCGCAAGTTGGGGCCAAAGTTCTGTGGCTGTGTTGTGCACGTCTCCATGTTGCTACTAGCACCGGTAGTGCGCCCTGCCAAAACTCAGCTAGTAACACCTTTGGGGTGTTTCCTTGCTCCTACTGGTTCGATTAAACCTTGGTTTCATAATTGACGGTAACTTGCTGCTGTGCTCATGATACCTTCCTCTTGGGGTTCCCAACGAGCTCTACATCAACACCGCACCAACACTTTTCTAGGCGCCGTGCATTGAGCCATCAAGCATTTTTCTGGCGCCGTTGCCGGGGAGTCAAGGACATCTTCACAAGGGGAGTCCCTCACAACCAATCTCTTTACTTTGTTGTTTTTGTTTTGTTCAGTTTCTTTTTGCGTTGTTTGCTTGTTTGTCATCCAAAAAACACAAAAAAATTAGTATTTCAAGTTTGCTTTCTTTATTCAAAAACACAAAAAAAAATTAGTTCCTATCTTGAGTTGTCACTATGTCTAGCCTTGCTCAAATCACTATGTCACCCGAGGAAATGATTTTCACTTTTAAACAAGGAATTGAGGAAATTTTTAAAGAAGCTTGGTCTAGAATCTCTGATCTACATGAAAAAACTGAGCCTAAAATAACTCAAAGCTTGTTCCTTAGCAGTTTTTACCTTGGGATTGCTCTTTGCTATAGATATGCTTTAGATGCTGTTGTGGGAGGAGATTTCCTCCAATGTAATGAGGATGATGCTATTAAGAAATTCATCCTCACTTACAACATGCCTAGCCAAACTGATATTTCTTTCGCAAAAATATTTGCTAGGTTGACCACTCTTGAGACTAGCACTACTAGCTTAGAAAGTTGCTATAATACGCTTAGAAAGCATCACAATTATGTTCCAATAAATTCTGAACTGTAACACCCTCAAATCGGCCCTATGCAAGTTTTAGCCCTTTCCGCCAAACTCGCATAGAAACGATTCAAGGTCGCCCACCAAGCACTTTCATGCGGGTGGATAACGAAGTAATACCATTACACAAAAGTCCTCGATGGGACCCACAGAACAGATATACATACAACAGTGACTCAACGAGTCAAGAATACAGATATAATATACAAAGATCCAAATCACCTTGAAATGACAGAGCGTCCGGCTACGGACAAGATGCAAATGGGGCTAAGAGCCCTGAAGAATAACCAATGGCGTCCATAACCCTGCTCAGGCCAAGCTGGAAGGGTAACCCTGCTAACGACGGTGATCGCAAACCTACTAAAACAAAAGGGGTGCCGACAAAGGGCAAAGGAAAAAGAGGAGCGTCAGTACTGAGGCCAGTACACGGCGAGGCTAGAATTCGGCGGCTCTCGCCTACATAGGTATGGTGGGCTGAAGCGGTAGCGCAGCGGCACGAAACAACCTATAGAGACTCTGTAATACTGGTGGCTATAAGAGAGGGATAAGAAAGACCTATTCGGATCCAAACATACCCATCCTGGTATTCCCCTCGAGACCAAACGAGGAAGTCAAGCCGAGGAAACTCACACGGTTGGCAGTTTTATTTAATCTTTCCATGGCAGTTATCCAACTTACTAGTCATCTCAGATGTAGGTCAAATTATAATAGTAATCTTTAGTTATAGTTTTCTATGATCGAGAAACTGTGCTCCAAGTCGTCCATAACCGCGGACACGGCTTTACGAAAAGATTTAACCCTAAAGGGGTGCACCAAAGTATCCACACTCACTTCGACCCTTTTTGCCAGATCAATGAACATACACCCATCGGTATGTCAGCGGGGCCTAAGTCATGATGTTTCCCAGACCCAAAGCAAGTACATGGGGGCCACCCCACTAAGCTACCCGCAATAAAGTCGGCCGGCTCCGGAATGGACCCAGGGTTTGTGTCAATGGCTGTAAACGACTGGGAACCCGAAAAGTGTGACTGGGCTTGTCGATACCGCGAAAACATTCCACATCCTAAACAGTACAGGTGCTCCACGCACAATCTTAAATAAAATAGTAAAGCATGGCATAAGTACTGAATAGTAATAAAGCCCCAAACTACTTGTGGCCCCCGGTACAATACTTGAAATCAGGTAGTAAGCCGATGGGGGTGCCCACACAACCCACCTGTGGTTACCGCGCTCGATCTCGGAACAGGTGTCAAGAACTCGGGTCCTAGGGGACACTAGTGAGCGGTCAAGAACCAAATATTGTCTATTACCCACCGGTGCCTCTGCATTAATCTACTAACAACATTAATTAATAAACTGTAATTAGAATCATGACCAACACCATAATTCAACATTTGCCATCTGCCCAACAACTGTGGAACATCGACGACGCGAGGCAACACCTGAGCAAGCAACTACGAGTCGCAGGGCCAGCTGCCTATCAAGCAACGGGTAATAGGAGGTGTCCAAGGCAATATAATGGTTGCAAGGAATATATCTGCTACGGAACACTAAAGCATCGCGACACGGATAGCAATAGATCAACAGGAGGAAGTAAAGACTATAAATGCAAATAGGTAGAAGGGGGAGAGATGCTCGCCTGGGGAAAACACTGCCGACGGATCCTATCCGGAGAACTTGTCGATACTCGCATCCACTCATCGGGCTAATCCGCGAAGAAGCAAAGCACTAAAAGAAACACCGGATGCAATATTTAATACTACGGCAGAAGATCCCGCATGATTTATGATATGATGCGGATGCGGTGCAATTAGGCAGTATTAAGCGGAACCGGGGTCCCGACAGTTAATTATTAGGTTCAAGTTATTTAGAACCCCCGCAACTTAAATGTTGTCTTGACAAGGTAAAACATGTCATCGGTTCGCTACGCAGATTTAAATGGAGGCGATATGAGACAAGAAAAGCCCTCATATAGACTCCATGTTTAATTAGAAGGTGAATCGACTATTCAACCCGGACCCACAAAAATATGTATGCAGGCATGTACAATTGATATGCAACAATTCATATAGATGGCATTTATAAAATAGGGGTCTTGGTTAGGGGATCACATTAGGGTTCGGCGGACTTGGTGTTCACCGGGGGTCGGTGGGGTTCGGGCGCCAGGATCGGTCTTTGGCGTCTGTGTCTAAGATCATGGTGCTCTGGATTGGTCTTCGGTTTCGTGTGGTAGATCTTGGTGGTTCCTTGTCAGTGACCTTGTTGTATGCTAGACGTGGAGGTAGTTGTTCATGCAACATTGTGGCTCTTGTCCAGCTTTGTTTTTCGAGAGGTAGTCTATGTCTTTGTTTCATCTCTTTGTCCCGCAGTAGCCGATCAGAGCCGTGCTGGCAAGTGGTAACCACTTCAACACAAAGCGCAGCACGCTCCACGACTTCACACCACGAACTGGGACACCACGGGCTGGAAACGGAGGTGAGTGGAAGGAGGGCTCCGATCGACGGCGTCGGAGGTAGAGCGGAGGCGGCTCCGGCGGGATCTGCGAGGTGGCTGGGACGGGATGGTCGACGCCGACCTAGTCCGTGAACACGAAGGCGGGGCTGACCGAGGGCCTGGCCGGAGGCAGAGGAGAGGGCGACGGACGCGGGGCTCGGTCGAGGTGGAGGCGGAGGCCGGCGGCCGGGTCGAGCACGGGGAAGAGGGCGGCGGCCGACGGTGGCGTCGGCCCGGCGGCGGGGCTCGGCGTAGGGCCGGCAGGCGGGCGGCGGGGTCGCCCAGGTCGGTGGCGTTGGGGCAGAGGAGAGGGGTGCTGGCGACGGGGTAGGCGAGGGCGGCCGCCGGCTGAAGGCCGGAGGGAGGAGGCCGGGCTGCTGCCGAGCACGCCCGCGGCGGCTGAGGTCTTGGTGAGCGGGGGCGGAGTGGTCGCGGTCGGCGGCGGGAAGCTCGAGGATGAGGGAGGCCGCAGGGAGGAGGACGGCGAAGAGGAGGCGGCCAGACTTGGAGGGGGCCGAGCGGCGGTGGAATCTGGCGGTGGGGAGGAAGACGCGGGGGAAGAGGGCGGAGGCGGCAGCGATGAGGCGCCGGGCGGCCGGAGAATCGCCGGAGGGAGGAGGCGGGGTCCGTGCCGCGGAAGTGGAGGAGCACGGCGGCGGCTGTCGGTGGGAGATGGAGTGGGGCGCGGGGTTGGTTGGGAGGTGGCGTGCGGCAGGTGGAGGGCCGTGGTGTGGGTCCTGGCCGACCAGGTGGGGCTGGGACGCGTGCAGGTGGAGGGTGGGCCTGGCCAGGGGAGCGGGGCGGAGAGCCCGAGGTGGTCGGGGTGGGGGGCGTGCGCTGCGCCAGGGGTGGCGGCGACGAGGCGCCAGGCGGCCAGAGAATCGACGGAGGGAGGAGGCGGGGTCCGTGCCGCGAAAGAGGAGGAGCACGGCGGCGGCTGTCGGTGGGAGGTGGAGTGGGGCGCGGGGTTGGTTGGGAGGTGGCGTGCGGCAGGTGGAGGGCCTGGGTGTGGGTCCTGGCCGACCAGGTGGGGGTGGGACACGTGCAGGTGGAGGATGGGCCTGGCCAGGGGAGCGGGGCAGAGAGCCCGAGGTGGTCGGGGTGGGGGGGGCGTGCGCTGCGCCAGGGGTGGCGGCTATGTGGCGGGAAAAAGAAGAGGAGGTGGGGCCCAGCGCGTGGAGGTGGGATGGGTGGCTGGGGAGGCTAAGGTGGCGGGCTGGGATTGGTGAGTGGGGTGAGGTGGCGCGATGTGAGTGGATGGAGTGAGGTGGAGGGGGGCTGGGTAGACTAGGATTGGGTAGATTTAGGAATAGACTAGGTTTTAGTTTAGGCTTGGAGGTGGCCGGCCGGGTTTTCGGGCCTGACTGGCTGCCTCCCAAAAATAATTTAAATATTTTATTTATCAAAAACGAGGCTTTTGCAAACCGTTGGTGGACAAAACAAAATATTCCGGAGAGCCGGATTTTACTTTGAATGAAGGACGGGGCGTTTAGAAAACAAAAACAGACTTTTCGTATATAGTTTTATGCAGACAAATGCAAGATGACATGACGATGTTCAAATGCAAGGTGGCATGATGACATGAGCATGCGGTCATGATGATCAATGCGCAAAAACAACGCGATTTTCTAGTGGTTGTTTTTGCGGGGCGCCACAATTCGACACCACTAACAAAGGATCTCGCCCTCAAGATCTGCCTCATGGTACCGGGAAGAAGGTCGGCGATCTGAATCTTCTCGCTTCGTGTAGATCCTCGCGACACCACTAACAAGAAGTCATTGTCCGTGATCGTCGATAGAACACTCCGGAAAACAAAAGACGAAGGTATAGGTATCCACAAATAAAGCCACCTCTAGCTTCAATAGAAAAAGAGAACCGATGCATTCTCATCCACTTCATTGTACAAGAGCAAATAGATTGAGTAGTCGGCATGGGGGCCAATCCATCACGCACCCAACCTATTACTCCGCACATTCGGTGGAAAATCGTGCAACCATTCTCGGAATTAGACTGAAGATCTCGACAATCGAGGCTCGGAAGACAAAGGTGGAATGCAGACTCTGCATCGGATCTGGCGTAGAGGACGTTGTCGCGTCAGAAAACACCGGAAGGCACAAGAAGGAACATAGAGAAGTCCAACAGATGAAGGATTCCTCAGATAGCACGAAGACCGGATGTAGAAGCATCGTTACCAAAGGAGGAGAGGAAACCCTGAAGGTACGATGGAAAACCCAACCACGAGAATTCCTGGACTCGAAGAAAAGATAAGAGAGGAGATTCAAAACACGCAGAGGTAAGGGGAGAACAGAAGAGGGGTAAGGAGTAAAATCACACCTAATCAGATCTATCCAACCGATTTTCGAAAATAGTTTTGACACTCTACTTCGGCTGTTAGCTAGGTTATCCTACAGGCTGGACTTGTGGGGTATCGCAACTGCTGAGCTCTGATACCACTCTGTAACACCCTCAAATTGGCCCTATGCAAGTTTTAGCCCTTTCCGCCAAACTCGCATAGAAACGATTCAAGGTCGCCCACCAGCCACTTTCGTGCGGGTGGATAACGAAGTAATACCATTACACAACAGTCCTCGATGGGACCCACAGAACAGATATACATACCACAGTGACTCAACGAGTCAAGAATACAGATATAATATACAAAGATCCAAATCACCTTGAAACGACAGAGCGTCCGGCTACAGAGAAGATGCAAATGGGGCTAAGAGCCCTGAAGAATAACCAATGGCATCCATAACCCTGCCCAGGCCAAGCCGGAAGGGTAACCCTGCTAACGACGGCGATCGCAAACCTGCTAAAACAAAAGGGGTGCCGACAAAGGGCAAAGGAAAAAGAGTAGCGTCAATACTGAGGCCAGTACACGGCGAGGCTAGAATTCGGCAGCTCTCGCCTACATAGGTATGGTGGGCTGAAGCGGCAGCGCAGCAACACGAAACAACCTATAGAGACTCTGTAATACTGGCGGCTATAAGAGAGGGATAAGAAAGACCTATTCGGATCCAACCTGATACTAACACCAAACATACCCATCCTGGTATTCCCCTCGAGACCAAACGAGGAAGTCAAGCCGAGGAAACTCACACGGTTGGCAGTTTTATTTAATCTTTCCATGGCAGTTATCCAACTTACTAGTCATCTCAGATGTAGGTCAAATTATAATAGTAATCTTTAGTTATAGTTGTCTATGATCGAGAAACTGTGCTCCAAGTCGTCCATAACCGCGGACACGGCTTTTCGAAAAGATTTAACCCTGCAGGGGTGCACCAAAGTATCCACACGCACTTTGACCCTTTTTACCAGATCAATTAACATACACCCATCGGTATGTCGGTGGGGCCTAAGTCATGACATTTCCCAGACCCAAAGCAAGTACATGGGGGCCACCCCACTAAGCTACCCGCAACAAAGTCGGCCGGCTCCGGAATGGACCCAGGGTTTGTGTCAATGGCTGTAAACGACTGGGAACCCGAAACGTGTGACTGGGCGCTTGTCGATACCGTGAAAACATTCCACATCCTAAACAGTACAGGTGCTCCACGCACAATCTTAAATAAAACAGTAAAGCATGGCATAAGTACTGAATAGTAATAAAGCCCCAAACTACTTGTGGCCCCCGGTACAATACTTGAAATCAGGTAGTAAGCCGATGGGGGTGCCCACACACCCCACCTGTGGTTACCGCGCTCGATCTCGGAACAGGTGTCAAGAACTCGGGTCCTAGGGGACACTAGTGAGCGGTTAAGAACCAAATATTGTCTATTACCCACCGGTGCCTCTGCATTAATCTACTAACAACATTAATTAATAAACTGTAATTAGAATCATGACCAACACCATAATTAAACATTTGCCATCCGCCCAACAACTGTGGAACATCGACGACGCGAGGCAACACCTGAGCAAGCAACTACGACTCGCAGGGCCAACTGTCTATCAAGCAACGGGTAATAGGAGGTGTCCAAGGCAATATAAGGGATGCAAGGAATATATCTGGTACGGAACACTAAAGCATCGCGACACGGATAGCAATAGATCAATAGGAGGAAGTAAAGACTATAAATGCAAAATAGGTAGAAGGGGGAGAGATGCTCGCCTGGGGAAAACACTGCCGACGGATCATATCCGGAGAACTTGTCGATACTCGCATCCACTCATCGGGCTAATCCGCAAAGAAGAAAAGCACTAAAAGAAACACCGGATGCAATATTTAATACTACAGCAGAAGATCCGGCATGATTTATGATATGATGCGGATGCGGTGCAATTAGGCAGTATTAAGCAGAACCGGGGTCCCGACAGTTAATTATTAGGTTCAAGTTATTTAGAACCCCCGCAACTTAAATGTTGTCTTGACAAGGCAAAACATGTCATCGGTTCGCTATGCAGATTTAAATGGAGGCGATATGAGACAAGAAAAGCCCTCATATAGACTCCATGTTTAATTAGTAGGTGAATCGACTATTCAACCCGGACCCACAAAAATATGTATGCAGGCATGTACAATTGATATGCGACAATTCATATAGATGGCATTTATAAAATAGGGGTCTTGGTTAGGGGATCACATTAGGGTTCGGCGGACTTGGTGTTCACTAGGGGTTGGTGGGGTTCGGGCGCCGGGATCGGTCTTCGGCGTCTGTGTCTAAGATCATGGTGCTCTGGATCGGTCTTCGGTTTCGTGTGGTAGATCTTGGCGGTTCCTTGTCGGAGATCTTGTTGTATGTTGGACGTGGAGGTAGTTGTTCATGCAACATTGTGGCTCTTGTCCAGCTTTGTTTTTCGAGAGGTAGTCTGTGTCTTTGTTTCATCTCTTTGTCCCGTAGTAGCCGATCAGAGCCACGCTGGCAAGTGGTAACCACTTCAACACAAAGCGCAGCACGCTCCACGACTTCACACCACAAACTAGGACACCACGGGCTGGAAACGGAGGTGAGTAGAAGGAGGGCTCCCAGCGACGGCGTTGGATGCAGAGCGGAGGCGGCTCCGGCGGGATCTGCGAGGTGGCGGGGACGGGATGGTCGACGCCGACCTAGTCCGTAAACACGAAGGCGGGGCCAGCCGCGGGCCTGGCCGGAGGCAGAGGAGAGGGTGACGGATGTGGGGCTCGGTCGAGGTGGAAGCGGAGGCCGGCGGCCGGGTCGAGCACGGGGCAGAGGGCGGCGGCCGATGGTGGCTTTAGCCCGGCGGCAGGGCTCGACGCAGGGCCGGCAGGCGGGGCGGCGGGGGTCGCCCAAGTCGGTAGCGATGGGGCAGAGGAGAGGGGTGCTGGCGGCGGGGTAGGCGAGGGCGGCCGGCGGGGGATGGCCGGAGGGAGGAGGCCGGGCTGCTGCCGAGCAAGCCCACGGTGGCGGAGGTCCTGGTGAGCGGGGGCGGAGTGGTCGCGGTCGGCGGCGGGAAGCTCGAGGATGAGGGAGGCCGCAGGGAGGAGGACGGCGAAGAGGAGGCGGCCAGACTTGGAGGGGGCCGAGCGGCGGTGGAATCTGGCGGTGGGGAGGAAGACGCGGGGGAAGAGGGCGGAGGCGGCAGCGATGAGGCGCCGGGCGGCCGGAGAATCGCCGGAGGGAGGAGGCGGGGTCCGTGCCGCGGAAGTGGAGGAGCACGGCGGCGGCTGTCGGTGGGAGATGGAGTGGGGCGCGGGGTTGGTTGGGAGGTGGCGTGCGGCAGGTGGAGGGCCTGGGTGTGGGTCCTGGCCGACCAGGTGGGGGTGGGACACGTGCAGGTGGAGGATGGGCCTGGCCAGGGGAGCGGGGCAAAGAGCCCGAGGTGGTCGGGGTGGGGGGGCGTGCGCTGCGCCAGGGGTGGCGGCTATGTGGCGGGAAAAAGAAGAGGAGGTGGGGCCCAGTGCGTGGAGGTGGGATGGGTGGCTGGGGAGGCTAAGGTGGCAGGCTGGGATTGGTGAGTGGGGTGAGGTGGCGCGATGTGAGTGGATGAAGTGAGGTGGAAGGGGGCTGGGTAGACTAGGATTGGGTAGATTTAGGAATAGACTAGGTTTTAGTTTAGGCTTGGAGGTGGCCGGCCGGGTTTTCGGGCGTGGCTGGCTGCCTCCCAAAAATAATTTAAATATTTTATTTATCAAAAACGAGGATTTTGCAAACCGTTGGTGGACAAAACAAAATATTCCGGAGACCCGGGTTTTACTTTGAATGAAGGACGGGGCGTTTAGAAAACAAAAACATACTTTTCGAAAATATTTTTATGCAGACAAATGCAAGATGACATGACGATGTTCAAATGCAAGGTGGCATGCTGACATGAGCATGCGGTCATGATGATGCAATGCGCAAAAACAACGCGATTTTCTAGTAGTGGTTTTTGCGGGGCACCACATGAACCATCAAAGTGGCTCCCTACAGTTAAGATTGAGATGAACACTGATACTTTTCAAGCTCGCTGTGATATCATGTCTGAATTTTGTCTTATGCCCGAATATATTTATAAATCTCTAAATACTTGGGGGCTCACTGAAGGAGGAAAAGAAATATCTCTTGCTAATAATACTACCATATTACCTCTTGGAATAGCTGAAGGAGTGTTTACAAAGATCCTTGGGAAAACGATTTCTATTGATTATCTTGTTATTGAATGTGCAAGAAAAGGAGAAATTACACTTGGAAGGTCCCTATTAGAACTCCTTGGAGCAATAATAGATGTGGGAAAGGGGACCATGCACCTTTCTTCTCCACCAATCAATCATATTTTCCCCAAGGTTAAGAATAACAGTAAGAGAGGTAAGGGCAATAAATTTGGTCTTAATGCTTCTTCATTTGAGAACACTTGATTCTTTTTCTTGCTTCTTATGCCTACCTTAAAGGCGTTAAAGAAAAGTACTTCTTGGGAGATAACCGAAAAGGTTTAGATGAGTCTTGGAAGTTATTACCTCTGTAATAACCTCTCCTTATCCTTTTTATTTGCTTTTTGTGCCAAGAGTAACCTCTAATGAGAGAGAAGTAATGATTGGGAAAATTGCTGTTCCGAAACAGATTTGTGTGCTTCACCGTAAAAATTCGTGTAAAATCTCTGTACGTCTTTTTGAGTTGTGAATTTTTGTGCTTCTGCCCCTGGTTTTTATCTAACTTTCGTTAGTTCAACACGTTTTGATTTGAGCAACAGAAAGTCCTCGAAAAAATTCGTCTTTACGTGCTGGTCTATTTTGACAGATTTCTGCCATTTTCTGCATTTGCTTCTTGTTGGTTCCTTTTTGAGTTCTTTTGGGGAATTGAGCTTTTTGAGGGAAGTGCTACAGTAGATAGTGTTCTAATGGAATTTTATTTGGTGTTAGAACTGAACCTTAAGACTTATTTATCTTGAGTGCACTAATGTTGGTAATAAAGATTGTGTGAAGTTTTGTATGAAGGAAATATTTTAGGTGTATGGAAGGAATGAGTAATGAGATGAAGGATGGACTAAAGCTCAAGCTTGGGGATGCCACGCGTGTCACCCCAAGAAATATCCAAGAATTACAAGCATCAAAGCTTGGGGATGCCCAAGGAATCCCTTCTTCATCAATAAAAATCCCACGTTTCTTCCAAACGCTTCATTTTTATTGTTTCATGCATAGTTGTGTTTTCCTCGGAGCGTCTTATTTTTCGTTTTCTTTTTGGTTTTTCATTTGATTTGGTTTTCTTAGTTTTCTGAATAAATTGGTTGGACCCCCTCTTTCATACATTGGTTTGCAAATAGTTTGGTTTGGTTTGGAAAAGAGTAGGAAAGTTCATACTTATGTGGTAAAAAAAGCTCGTTTTTGACTGTGGCCTATGCTTTGTCATGCCATGCTTGATATTGTTTTGGCTTTGTGCTTACTATTCTTTGCTGTAGCATGACTTTTTATAAACAATTGAGATTTCTTAATGTGCCTTGGATGAATCATGCGTTGTTTTAGCATATTAAAGCACAGTATAGTGGTATTCTCCTTTGATGCTTTATTTGGGTTGACTTGGCGCATGCTCACACCATGTTATGACTATCCCAAGTCACCATAGCCTTTATGATCCTTTAGTTTTCAACTTGTAGTATCACTTTATGCTTTGATCAATGATGTTTTGTCGCTCTGCATGATTATGGCCATTATTGCTCTTTTAGTTTGTCGCTCCCAGTCTTTTGCTAGCCTCCACAGCAAATTATGAGTTCTACTCATGCATCCAACTCCCTAAACAAAGTTATTCCAAAGAGTCCACCATACCTACCTACTCGCTTATGCTATTCCAAGTATATTCATGCTTTTGTTTACCTTCCAAAATAAACTTGTTATGAGAAAACTAGTGGTTAAAGCTCTCACGAACTTGATGGCACACTTTAATTTACTTGCCCTTAATAAACTTGAACCATTGTGTCTTCTATGTTGTATATGCTTGCACTTATTTGTTGGGAATTAGCAGAACCATGCTTTCTTGGGGAACGCTTTCAACATTGCACTTGGTACTTGTACCTAGTTGACATCATGCTCTTTTGTATATGGATGTCGTCGGTGTGAAATGAAAGGGGAGCTTGTAAGTCCATGGAGTTATGTATATGTGTTAGACAAATGCCTGGGCCGCTGGTCTAATCCACGCTAACATGGTGGAAACCTGCAGCGTAACCATAATGAGCTGTCTATGAAGCATTCTTCTTATAAAAAAAAGAGTCCTATATTGAGGAAAAAAAGAGAAAAGAAAAAAAAGAGATACTATGAAAAGAGGAAAGAGAGAAAAAAAGCACCATATTCCAATGGTAAATAAGAAGAATGTTGAGAGTCATTGTGATATGGGGATTCTTCCGTATCATCGGGAAAGGGGTATCCCGTTGGCGGTTCTCTACGATACATATGTACTTACAATGACAAGAACTTACCGGTGACTAAACTTGAGTAGCCTGAGGAGCGACCCTCGTATACAAGGGACATGAGATTCCTGACTTATACTTCGTAAAGCATGTACACCGTAGTTTGTTCACTTTAACCTTAATCACTTCAAGATGCTTATGATAGGGGTAATGAGAGCTGGAAGCTATAAGTACCATAATTTTTGGAAGCTCTTTATGAGACTTGAATCCCTACTTCCTTTTATAAAAAGGCCTTTCTTCCACCATAATATTGAGTCTCCACCTTCTATCTTTATGCACCTACTTTGAGAGCATAGTGGCCATTCTTAGTTCTATTTGCATTGTCCCAAGACTAGTTGATTGATGCATAACTTGTTATTGCTTGTTTTAAACTATTGTATCTAGTCACTCTTATGAACTTTGAAGGTGTGCTATGAATTTATATTTGCTACTCTATGAGGGACAAGCTGAATACTATTATGCTATGTTTTATTTATGTGAAACAAACAAAAGTCTTGCAAAGCATTGTTATTCATGAATCTTTTGTTTGTGCCTTTTCATGTTGCATCATAGTTTCTTTGCTTACTGCTAGAACATTGTCTTTCATGTTATGATTGAAGTACTATGATCCCAGCTTTGAATGTTTTACAAATACATTGATCAAGTCTTTGATGGTGCATGCCACCTCAAAAATTATTCTTTCTTTTTATCACTTACCTACTCGAGGACGAGCAGGATTTAAGCTTGGGGATGTTGATACATTGCAAATGTATCTATAATTTTTGATGTTCCATGCATGGTTTTATCCACTTTCTTGTGTTTTGTTCCAACTTTGGAGTACTTTTCATATGATTTCTTGGACTAACCTATTAACAAGAGCCACAATGCCAGCTGCCTGTTTTCTGCTGTTTTTGGTTCCAGGAAAGTCAGAAAATGAATATTCTCGGAATTGGACGGGACAAAAGCCAAAGTGCCTATTTTTCCGGATGTCATCAAGTGCCAGAATACAAGACGGAGAGGGGCCAGAGGGAGGCCACACCACCTGGCCGCGCGGCCAGGCCTGGCCCGCGCTAGGGGGTGGTGTGGCCAGCCCAGGCACCCCCTCGACCTCACCTTCCGCCTATATATTGCCCTCAGGACGAAAACCCTAAGTACCCGATCAAAAATCCACGAAAGAGACTGTAGCCGCCGTCATCTCCATCCCTAGATCGGGAGGGATCTAAAGCTCTTCCCGGCACCCTGCCGGAGAGGGGAATTCACCCTGGAGGCCTTCTTCATCACCATGCAAGCCTCCGGTGTGATGCGTGAGTAGTTCATCCTTGGACTACGGATCCATGTAGTAGCTAGATGGCTGGTTCTCCTCCTTTGTGCTTTCATGTCTAGATCTTGTGAGCTCCGTTCATGATCAAGATCATCTATTTGTAATTCTGCATGTTGTGTTTGCGGGGATCCGATGGATATTGAGATGCTATTTCAGATTCATTATTGATTTTATCATGTCTTTGTTATTTGTGATCTTGCATGCTTTCCGTTGTTAGTAGCTATCTTGGCCAAGTAGATGCTAGAAACTCCAAGAGTTAGTATTTATGCTCGATAGTGGGTTCATGCCTCTTCATCACCGGAGAGGGGAATTCACCCTGGAGGCCTTCTTCATCACCATGCAAGCCTCCGGTGTGATGCGTGAGTAGTTCATCCTTGGACTACGGATCCATGTAGTAGCTAGATGGCTGGTTCTCCTCCTTTGTGCTTTCATGTCTAGATCTTGTGAGCTCCGTTCATGATCAAGATCATCTATTTGTAATTCTGCATGTTGTGTTTGCGGGGATCCGATGGATATTGAGATGCTATTTCAGATTCATTATTGATTTTATCATGTCTTTGTTATTTGTGATCTTGCATGCTTTCCGTTGTTAGTAGCTATCTTGGCCAAGTAGATGCTAGCAACTCCAAGAGTTAGTATTTATGCTCGATAGTGGTTTCATGCCTCTCGTAATCTGGGGAAGTGTTAGAAATCTCTAAGGTACTAGATGTGCTGTTGTTACTAGGGAGAAAACAACAATCCTTTGTTCATAGAACAATCATATTGTTTACTTTACACGCAGTTCGTAAAGCAATAATCTGTTGCTTGCAACTTAATACTGGAGGGGGTTCGAATGATAACCTGAAGGTGGATTATTAGTCATAGATGCAGTTGGATGGCGGTCTATGTATTATATTGTAATGCCCAATCAAGTCTCAAAGGAGTCAAGATGATTAGTATATGCATGTATTGCTTTCTCGTTGTTTGTCAATTGCCCCGCTGTAATTTGTTCAACCAGCATGTTATCTATCTTAAGGAGAGCCACCTCTAGTGAACTATGGATCCATGTCCTTGTCTTTTACATACAATCTATAAACTATTTACTGCTTTGGGTTTACTTTCTTCAAACTTTCACTTCTTTCCATTCGATACGTTTAATCCTTTGTTTTCAGCAAAACACGGTGAGATTGACAACCTCACGCAAGTTGGGGACAAAGTTCAGTGGTTGTGCTGTGCAGGTATCCACGTTGCTACTAGCACCGGTAGTGCGCCCTGCCAAAGCTCAGATAGTAACACCTTTGGGGTGTTTCCTTGCTCCTACTGGTTCGATTAAACCTTGGTTTCATAACTAAGGGAAACTTGCTGCTGTGCTTATCATACCTTCCTCTTGGGGTTCCCAACGAGCTCTACATCAACACTGCACCAACACTTTTCTGGGCGTCGTGCATTGAGCCATCAGTCATGCCAAATTTTTTAGGCGATCTAGATGTCCATATATGCTCTAATTATTCTCTTCCTCTTTGTACCACGCGTAGGCGACCATGGTCCGACCACTAATTTGCAAAGCCCTCATGGATAGGTGGATGAGATGCGCGAGGACCGATATGGCACGCGGAAACAAGACGGAGATAAGATGTCAGTTTCGCGACTGCAAGCTGATGTATCTGATAAGGCACGATTCCGGAATGCTGGCTCCAACATAGTTTCATGGATGACTAAACTTGGTGGATACGTGATGACGAAGATGATGATGTGAATGTCAATAATGGTGAAGATCAAGATGCCGGTCATGATCAGGAAGATGAAGGCGCCGACGGCAGGGCAGGTGATGATCATGAAGATCAGGGTGGCGCTGGGCATGAACACGAAGATGATCAAGGTGGCGCCGGTCATGAACACGAAGATCAAGGTGTCGACCATGATCGAGCTGGCTGCGAGACCCTCATGTCCAAGATGTGCTTCTCCAGGAGACGAGTAATGCTAGAGCCGCCTCTAGAGAGAAATCTAAGCTAGAGCAAATGAAGAAATACGCGGTCACTCCATTGTTTGATGGATGCAACAACGGGGATACCTGCCTGATTGTAATGCTCAAGGCTCTGGAGATGAAGGCGAAACACAAAATAACCGATGAATGCTTCGACGACAACATTGCATTCTTGCACGATATACTTCCCAAGAAGGGGAACACATGTCCGACTAGTATCGCCGAGGTCAAGTAAGTCGTGTGCCCTCTCAATCTACCGCACGTGAAATACCATGTCTGCATAAATGATTGCATCATCTACTGTGGCGAGGATGCAGAAAAGACCACGTGTCCGGTGTGCAAGACCTCTCGATACAAGAGAGGGACCAAGAAAGCTCCTATAAAGGTGGTGTGGTACTTTCCTCTAACTCCTCGTCTACCGGACCCTAAGGAAGCAGAGCTCATGCTCTGGCACGCGGAAAGAAAGAGGCCGGAAGACCATGATCCGGAGAAGAAGGAAATGTTGAGGCACCCTTCGGATGCTTGCTAGTGGAAAGCATTGGACCTCCAATATTACCAACATTTTGGGAAAGTGTCAAGGAATCTCATGTTGGGCGTGAGCACCGATAGACTCAATCCGTTCAGAAGCCAAAGGAGCACACACATCACCTGGCCCGTGTTTGTATGGATCTACAACCTCCCCCCTGGTTGTGCATGTGGAAGAAGTACGTAACCATGAGTATGCTGGTTCAAGGGCCAAAACAAACCCGGTACATACATCAATATGTATCTCACGTTGTTGAAAGAGGAGCTGGCCACATTATGGGAAGAAGGAGCCCATACATGGGACGCCTCGAGACAAGAATACTTCGACATGAGAGCGGCAGTGATCATGACGTTGCAAGACTATCCCGTTTACAGATACTTCTCGGGGCAGGTGGTTCAAGGATTCTATGGGTGCGTTAGGTGCAAAGATAATACAACGTACCAGCAGCTACAGATATATCCCGGGTCCGGGACAACCATCTTACTTAGGGCTCGGAGGTAGCTTCCCATGAATCATGTCTGGAGAAAGCTAGGAGATCTGTTTGATGGGGCGGTCGAGCTCCGAGGAATCCCGAACCAGAGCAGCGGCACGCAAATGTACGAGTTGTTGAATAACTGGAAGGAATGCCCTGCACCGGGAAAGACCCAGAAGAATCCAGAGCCGCTGCTAAAGGTACGGAAGGCGAGGTCTATTTTCTAGGACTTGCCATACTAGAAGATCCTCCGTGTGCCTCATAGCCTCTATCTCATTCATATCACGAAGAACATGGGCGAGAGTCTTCTTGCCACCCTCCTTACCACCGACAACACCACAGATGGGCCGAAGACAAGGAACGACTTGAAGCATATGGGCATCAGGGATGAACTTCAACCACCACCTAGCGATGACGAGGAGGAGGACGAGGATGAGGAGACGGAAATGCAGAATAGCCATCGTCGCAAGTGTAAAAAGCAGATCAAGAAGGGCGAGGTCAAGCTCAAGGCCTCGTGCTTCACTCTGAGTAAGAAGGAGGCTATAAAGTTTATGAAGTGCCTCCTTGGAGCCAAGTTCCCGAACGCCTACGCAGGGAAGATAAGCAGATGGCTAGACGAGGCGAAGCAGCTCTTCAGCGGGATGAAGTCTCATGACGTCGCCGTGCTGATGACGCAGGTACTCCCAGTCGCGATTTGTTGCTCTTCATGGTAGGTTATGTGCTCTACTTCATCTAGATAGACCTCTGTCGTCGGAGTTGTAATGTGATTGTGAACTTGTACTCGGAGGTGTGAACTTGTGGCACAAACACTTGGTGTTGTGCGAAAACATGGCACTTGTTGATGTATGAACGCGCATGCCGCGATTGATGTGTAATATAATTGTATTCATGATGGTTCTATTATGGTTTTGCCAATTGCAAGTTTCTAGAAAATTCTGTGTTGTTTATACTATATTCTGGACTATATTGTATATTTGAATACCTGTAAACTGTAATTTGAAAATTGCTGTAAAACATGAATTTCGAAAATATACCTGAGACGCATATGGGAAGTATAGGAGGCGCATATTGGGTACTACCCTAGGTGCATACCACCACATATGTGCGCCTCCTATATTTCATATACGCGAGGCGCATATACTGATATGCGCCTCACGTATATGAAGTATAGGAGACGCATGTGATATGCGCCTCGCATAACAGATACTAGAGGCGCATATGAGATGCGCCTCGTGTAGGAAATACTGGAGGCGCATACCATATGTGCCTCGGATGGGGTTCCAGGTGCTCCACGGGTAGGGTTTTCTCTAGTAGTGTCGACAGCATTCTATTGTACTAGCAAGTTCATGACACTTCGATTTCCTTTATATATATACTTGCATGAACTTTCTAGAAAACTATCATCAACTCATAAAGGACATGAAAAATCATAATTTGAATGTTGCAAATAATGTGAAAATATATGGTCCAAATATAAAGGATTGATTAACTTGAGACAACAAGAAAAATATAAAAATTGTAAATTACCTTAAATATTAATTGGCCATGATTACAAATGGATTCATCATGATAACTCTTATTTGAACGATGAAAAAGACATACACATACATAAACCGGATGACATATTGGCTTGGATACTGCTGATCGTATCCAAGATTATTGAAAGCGGAACAGCGAAATGACCTTGGCCATAGATATCATGCACACGAGCACATGATTAAGCTTGGGAAGATGGAACGATGGCACCCTTGTTACAGAAACGGAGACATAATGGATTGAATTACTTCATACAACAAGAAATAATACAAAAAATGTAAATTATCGCAAAATATTTACTTGTAGCATTTATATT
The DNA here is from genome assembly GCA_910589775.1 of Avena eriantha. Classification (NCBI taxonomy): domain Eukaryota; kingdom Viridiplantae; phylum Streptophyta; class Magnoliopsida; order Poales; family Poaceae; genus Avena; species Avena eriantha. The sequence continues at coordinate 477,563,463 of OU342745.1, forward strand.
AATTGGCCAAGATTACAAATGGATTCATCGTGATAACTCTTATTTGAACGATGAAAAAAACATACACATACATAAATCAGATGACACATTGGCTTGGATACTTCTGATCGTATCCAAGATTATTGAAAGCAGAATGACAACATGACCTTGCCATAGAAATCATGCACACGAGCGCAGGATTAAGCTTTGGAAGATAGAGTGGCACCCTTGTTACAGAAACGGACGCATTCGCTGTTGCAGAGTTCCATGTCCATATTACTCTCTTGGCCACGAATAACTGGTGCAAGAATAGTTGACGTTATGTATGTATGTATTAAACATAAATGGTTTTTCTGCAAAATTGATGGAAATAAAAACAAATGATGTATATTATAATTACCATTGTCCATGTTGTCACAAACGGAAGTCGTGCATCCAATGGTGCAGTACTCAGTGACATCCGGTTCACCTACCAAAGCAAATTAAAAGACAAGTACCGTAAATAATTGCCTACTAGCATGAAACAAGTTGAAAATGAAGAGTTGTATCTCAATCTTTACCGGATTCAATGAGAAGCTGCAGTTTAGAATAGCCATCAGGACAGGTTCCGTCTACTATTTTACATCCACAAAGAGATGCGCAGCGTGGCCGGGAAGTACCGGTTAAACGGCAGACGTTGTAGCAGTTTCTTGCGGACGTGCTCGGGCAGCAACTCTTTCCCTCTACCTGCACCTGCCCCAAAACTAAACCTAGTATGAGGACACACAGCACCACACTCTTAAGACCCTTGGTGGTTGCCATAGTAGGCTAGTTGGCTTAAATTTCTGGAGAACAATTGGAAATGGCAATGTTGGATTGATGGAATTCCTACAATACGAGACTCTATTTATAGAGTGGTGTGGGTGTGTTGGCCATATAAGCTTCGAGTGCAGGACATAGAGACCACACACATGTCTATCCTTCAATCAATATTTTCAAACATTTGATATGAGGATATTATTTTAAGTGCAGCGAATTCACCTCCTTACCGTGAGCTGTGTACCCCACATGTTATATTTTTGTCTGTTGTAGTCGTGTCACACGAGCTGAGACGTTTTGAGAACAGAATGGACTAGGAATTTCCGGCTGCATGCAGGTTGTATTCTTGTCTATTATTGTATAGTCGTGTCACACGTGTAGAGGCAGCTATCCATCTTCTCCATACACGTATTGGGACCAGTACGTATGAGAGGATTAGGCATTTCAGGCTGGCAACGCCTCACGTATGGTGCCCTACATCCCTCCTGATCTCCCATTGTTCTTGGTCCTGCATGTGACTCAAACTTAATTTATTTGATGTTCCTTTGGCATGAAATCATCTTATTAGGACCAAATGCCGAACATAGCTTGCCCTGCATCACTCGTGATGGCCCATTGGCTGATTGCACACTCCACTCCGCCCGCCAGGAGAATCACTCGTCGCCGCCACTTCGACGGGCCGTCGTTTCAGTAGCAAACCAGCCAAATGCATCTCCGTTCCACCATGTTGGAGTGCCATCCCGTCCGCGCTGCTCCTAGCCTGATCTATCATACTGAAGATCGAGGAAATGTGTGGAGCCCTAGATGGAGAATTGGGAGGCGGATCATTGCACAATATAGATTTAGTTTCATATCTTGTGTGAAAACGAAAGTGGAAGACTTTCAATCAATTCTCTTTGGTTCAGTTTTATACATCCTAAGTCTCTAGCAAAATAGAGAGTGCACGGGAAGTAGCTTGGTTGAGAGCCGCCGCTGCTCGCGCCCAAAGGAGAAGCTTCGAGGAGGAGCGTCGTCGTGTGTTCTAGACGGCCTCCATGTTAGGGATAGTAATCGTGTGCTAGGGCATCGCCAGTGACGGTCTCGCCGCAAGCACACGGCGGGGCACAGTTGCGGCGTTCGCCATCCCTTCTTGCGGTGGAAGGGGCACAACCCTATCACTTATGAGGTGTAGATTCACACACATATGTGAGCCCTACTAATATATTTTGCCTCCCCGTTGGGGTCGCGGCCACTACTTCGTCCACCCTACTCCAAACCGACACGACTTCCACCGCCCATCACGTCAAGTGTCGGCCCTGTGTTTCACATCCCCATACATGGATGGGTCCGTGCCTAGCGTCGTGGGCCTCTGCTTGACCAGGACGGGAAGCCACCGCGCATGAGACAACATGGGAGCAGCACTTCGCACAATTCATGACAGTGTTGGGCTACTCCGACGTGTTGTTCACGGCACAAGAGACAATGAGGGAGTGGTGTCATGCGGGCACTGCCACGGTGATATGATCCTCCAGCGTGTTGTCCGCGGCACAAGAAAATATCGCCACTAGGATAGGCTCCTCTGGTGTGTTGTCTGTGGAACCATGGGCGGAGCTGCCGCCGGTGCTACCAGCGCTGTAGCACCGGTCCAGCTGACTACCCAAAGGGAATGCGTATTACTACTAAGTCGTTAGTGTGGCCAGCTGATTAGCCAAAACGAGTAAAGTACAGATCACTTAGTGTCTACACTCAGTTCATGTGGCATGCTCGCTCGTTTTTCTCAGGCTATGAACTACACATCACTTAGCACTAGTGGTAAAGAGTCCTGCCGCATTAGAGGACTGAAGGTTGCCTCCAGAAGTTAGCACCCCTCTTCCTTCGCTTCTTGCAGCGTGGGAGCGGTGGCGCGTACTGATCCCCATAGTGCTTGGCTCCTCCGATTTGATGGGTTGCCATGGTGGCTCCCCCTGGATCCTGCCATGTTGGGTTGCTAGAAGGTGCAAGGTCCGGGTCTGGCCTCCTAAGGTTTGATCGATTTGATGCCAAGTAATCTATAACTCGAGTTTGGATTTGTTTATTTTCCGAGACAGTTAACGTTACATATTTTGATTTCCTTTTTACTGAATGGACACCAGATGCGGTTTTTCTCATGTCACGACACGTTTACTCGTGTCACTTCATGATTTTTTCCATCTTGTCAAGCTCTCTCTTCATGGAAAATTATTTCATGAAAAAATGTGTGTCGAGTTCTCTCTACGGGAAAACCAAATCGGAAAAAAATCATGTCGTCTTTGACATCCCGACGAAGCTCCAACAACACTTGGTACTCATGCCTGCTTTACCTGCCCATCTCATATAGAGTGAACCCATACCACAAATCACGGACTAGTCCTTTAACCATTCAATAATAATATCCAAATAAAAAATAAATTGATAAGCTCAAACATCAATGAATAGTCTATTATCTACACAGCTTGGGCCGGAAGTAGGACGGGAAGTGGTTGTCTTGGCGGATCTTGTCGATATGGATTCCTTGGCTATCTTTTTAGCATTTTGCTTCCAGTGGGGAACTCTTGGCATCAGAAATATTATATCTTGCATTTCGCTAGAAGGTTTTTCAGATATACATGTAACAAATCAGCTGTTCTATTAATATTAATGATTTCTATTATGGTAATATTTTTGGTTATGAATATGTTGTTCTTGTGAGGTCTTTATGATAATTTGTATACGCTTATAAATAAGTGGAAAAGCCAAAATGATATCCAACTTGAATCATAATGCAATTCGTCCGTATGAAACTATTGGTTTAAGTCATGAAACGATGTGTTAGAGTACTATACGGACACGGTTATTATGGTAGTTTAGGATAGTTAGGACTCTAGCCTAACTTGACTCGTACTCCAAGATAATTCTACTCCTATATATACTCGCCCATGAGGCTCAATAATATATGCATCATATTCCGCCAAACTCATACTCTTTCATGGTTTTAGCCTAAATCGATCTCAAACCCTAGCTTCCGCCGTGCTGCCCCCGGGGAGATCGATCTCCATGATCTCCGCCGGGGGCTACGCAACCCATATGCATGGTTTGTCCGCCGATCTGTGATCGGCTGCCCTGTAAGTCTTTTTCTCCGATCTGTTGATCGGCTTTCTTTTTGGTTTACCGATCTTAGATCGGATTGAGTGGCCCACTGCCGTGGTCATTGCTGCGCCTCTACTCTGACCAACGGCATCGAGGATCTACATCGCCTCCGTACGCCTGCCTCCTCCGCTGCTGCGCCTGCCGAGGCAGGCTGCCGCGCACCACGGATGGCTGCTACACCTTCCTCAGAAGGCTACCGCGGCCGCGCCCCCAGATCCTCTTCGTCGTCATCGTCTGGGACTTCACCGACAACGTCGCCATCGAATCCGATCTACGCACCGTCCACGCCATGGCGCATACGGTGCACCGTTGGTCTGATCAACCGATCCCGCGCCTGTCTACGCCAAGAACGTCCCCGAGCACGCTCCTACCACCGATCGAGCTACGGGCTGGCGCTGTGTCCCCCCGTCGGGCCGCAGCGCCGTCGCCTTTGGTCCACGCTACCGGCTTCCAATGCACCTTCCTTGGTGTGTACGTCGTTGGTGGTCTCCCAGCCACTGCATCGACTTGCGCCCTACAACTATGCCACCCACTCGGGTCGTAGCGTGGCTGCACGCAGTCTACTCCGTCGTCCTCGTTCATCGGCGACCTTGACTTTCACCATGCCATCTCCTACGGCAAGGATCGCCACCGTCTGCACATGGTCTTCATCACGTCGCCGGGTCTTCCTCGCCTACTTCGAGCACTACCGCCGCGCTTCACAAGGTAACCTGAAGGGCGCCCCCTCGCCGTCGTAACTTCCGCTGACTACCCCATCGCCACTCTAGGAATCCAACATGACTAACCCAGGTCGCCGCTGGTTTCGCCGCCCTCTACGTCTTTGTCCACTACAACTTCACCGCCAGTGCCATCGCCTCATTCCCGACTACACCTTCTACTCTACTCCGACAACCGCGGACAGCGCTGACATCTCTCCCTTAGCCGCTCTGCGCGTCACAACCGCTCTGGAGGCTTACTCTGCTAGTCTTTCTGACATGGCGACAAGTTCATGATGGTCCCTGCCCCTGCACGCCTGGTACTGGCAACACCGGGAGTGCCTTCATCCCTGATGCGTTCCCGAGTCTGGCAAACTCAGTTCAGCGCCTCGTCTTCATCGGCTTCGACAACGTCTTCTTCGGCATCGACCCCTCTACGACTGCCTTGACAGCGTCACCGACGAGTTCTTCTTTCATACCCGATTCTGGCAAAACCGGAGTGTGCGTTCGTCCCCAACGTGCGCCTAGTTCTGGCAAAACTATAGCTCCACCTCATCCTTGATGGCTCGGACTGCATCGACTTCGGCATCGACACCCTCAACGACTGCCTTGACGCGATGCGCACTATGCGCATGCGGCTTCATGTGCGGCAACCTGGACACCGGCATCCCCAACCATGACATTGACCACGTCAACCCCTCGCACGGCTACCTCGACCATGGCACCACCTCACGCTCTCTGCTCCCTCGACATCGGCACAAGGTATACCACTTTGCTTGAGCATCACCAGCTTCCTCTACATTCCAAGCAACAGCGACGCGATACCATCCACGACGTTCCCGCTACGATTGCGGGGGGATGTCAGCCGACTGGATGCTACTTTGGTTTATCTCCAGTCTGACCGTCCGCGATGTTCCAGTTGTTCACGACGCTACCGCTACGACTGTGGGGGGGATGTTAGAGTATGATAGGACACGGTTATTATGGTAGTTTAGGATAGTTAGGACTCTATCCTAACTTGACTCGTACTCCAAGCTAATCCTCTGTACACCTATATATAATCGCCCATGAGGCTCAATAATATATCCATTATATTCCGCCAAACTCATACTCTTTCACGATGTAAGCATATGATGTATTCATATTGAAAAATAATTGGACAACGTTAAGATAATTGATCTATCGGTATATGCTAAAACATGCCTAGATTGGCAGTTATTACTTAAACAAAATATGTTATAGGAAAATAGAATATAGATTGTTGAAATATCATACATACGATGTATCATAGTTCAACAAATACAGTAGAGATCATTATCATATAAGTGTACTTGTAGACTTAAACGTAAATAAGGGTATTTACTAAAAGGCGCATAATTCAGAGACCATTTTAAATGTTCAAATGAACGTCATAATGGAAGGATATATTATTAACGAAATAACAAAGTTCTTCATTTGATCAAGACCATTTGTATGCAAGTTAATGGTTTTATCCCTTACAAAATATGGCACGTCCGAGTTTATAAAGACTTTGATAAACTCGTTACGAATATGAAATATTTGTAGAATATTGATAGGCAACTATGAATGTATTCTTTCATAACAAAATGACAAACTGGTTGTTGTCAAGGGGGATACTTGTTAAGAAAAGTTTCTTAAAAATATGCTGATGGAAGAAAGTGAAAGTCCAAAATGAAGATATTTTATCTTGGTACAAGTGTTGAGTAACGCAACGGAATAAGTTTCGTGAAACGAAAATCTAAAGGACATTAAACTTTTGATCATGATCATTGCGTTTCAGTTAAGGACTTAACTTATAGGAAGTAGGATTGAATGTTCAATTTTCCACTTAGGGCTCGATCCTCCCTTCTACCCGGTCAGGACCATGGTGGATTATATCGATAAACACCAAAGGGCATGGAAAGAAGCATATGAAATATGGATGGACATTGACCTGCGGGGAATTATCCCTGGTGCTTTAGATCAAATACTCATGCACGATAGGCCGCAGCCAGCCTAGTTCAGAGAAAGCAACCTTCAGGGAGCTAGACGATTAAACAGTTCCGCCACTTGAAATTCGGGATAGGGACAAGATCCTTCAACAGGTCTAGCAAGGACATAGACTCAGGCAACAACTCTAGCTCGGACAAAGATACTAGTAACAGCTCTATTCCTAGTGAGTGCTCAACTCGAGCCACTGAATCAATCCTTAATGAAGAGGGGCTAACCATGATTAGAAACTCCTCGCTATGTGCCTAGAGAGAGGTGATGATCGGGCTTGAAAACAAAGAGAAATTGGTGGAGGGCATGTTTCCAGAGCTTCGCTCGTCAGGGATATCGCCCCGTTGACCCGTGGTTTGAGAAGCAAGGGTATCAAATGCAAAAAACATATGTGGAGCATATAGGCTGGGAAACACCCATAGTACATCAGGCTATCTTTCGAAGAGCTACCAAGCAACCAAGCAAAGTGCCTAGCAGGAGCTTTGGGTTGAGTTTACAAAACTAACTTGAACACGTGTGCTATGAAGCAAATAAATACCTTCTCTTCTCTCTAGGTTTCTTGTGTAGAAAAGGAAAATATCCGATATGCAACGAAAGACCACTTCCATGCCCGAGACGGAAAAGAAGTGGGCTGACGCAGACGACAACTCCAAGGGCCATTGTGACCCACGAATCGAAGCTCTGTGCAACATTAGCAACCACTAAAGACCTTCACAGTCATCTCGCCATAGGCATCGAACGTGAAGAAAAAATATTTCCAAGACCTAGGTGGTGGGAGGCTGCACATCACTCGCAACCATGCCAAAGGAACAACTAATCATCAGCGCCGAGAATACCTGCACCGGCCACTACTCACTACAGCAACCCGCAGCCCACATTCTGACACTTTGGGTAAAGAAGCCACCAAAATCTTCAGAGACTACCGCCTGGAGCTCAAGAGTCCCATCATGGACCCGAATGAGCGTCACGAAGAACTCGAAGCTGAACAAATTGAGCCACCCATCGGACAAGAATACCTTGGGTAGGGTTTTCTTCCCCAATGCTCCCTTCTATCGATCCTCACCGGCGCTCCACTTGCGACTTGAGGGTATACCTACTACCTTTCTAACCACTAGACCCCTTCTTGGATCAGGGAAAACGGGCGGAGGACCATTGGATTACAGCAATAGGACCAGAAGGAAGCCACCATGGCGCTGCCTCCACAAGAACCAGATGAATTTCGCATATAAGAATTTTGACATAAAAAACTTTTTCCAACGAGATCTTATGCAGAAGTTATAGCCGTTTTACGGAGACATAACCTTTTTTTGCAAACAAAGTCCGAATTCATGTTTTTTAATTTTTCTAAAAACTAGATCACGTAACCTAACTACATCTCAACAGATTTTATCATTTTCTGAAGGATCATGTTTGTTAATATTCTCTGAAGATTTTATCATTTCGCAAGGAAGAAAAGACAATCCACCGCCAGGCGTGCGGGGGGGGGGGGGGTGGAGTTGAATAATAGCACGACCCTTACCCATGGCGTATGGCATAGTGGTGCGCCACGGGTATGCACCACGTGTCAGGGGGCACCCCCGCCAGCCCGGGAAAATCATACCTTGGCGCATCACGTTTAGCAGTACATCATGGGTAAGTTGCTACCCGTGGCACACATGTATCTAGTGCACCACTACTATATAGTTGTGGCCCACACACATGTTGGTGCCCCGCAGTTATGCAGTCTACCTATATGCACTTTTCTAGTAGTGGTGCTCCCAACTTTCTAAACATACCCAAAATTATTCTTAGGCACCCATAGCGCCCAATGGTGTGTGGCACATGATGCGGCATAGGCAACCAAACTGCATGTTGCTACAATTTTCCTTATCCTCCGTGCAACGGTTTTTGTGGAACCATGTTGTTTTGTGGTAGGTAGGCTGCACTTCTTGGTCTTGCACAAATTGTCCTTCCTATCACACTATGCACGAGACCTTGTGGTGCAAGTTCAAAACTTATGCTGAAGTCGGTACTCAAGGTGAAGTGTTCGCAACATAGAAAGCAAAAAATTTCCTATGACGTGAACTATACGCCAAGATCTATCTACTAGATGCAAGCAACGGGTGGATATATATCCATAGAGAACTTACCCTCGAAGATAACAAACTTTGTAAACGAGATGGAACTCGTGGATGATGTAGTCGTACACTTGCTGATCTCAAGATCATGATGAACTCCAGCAGGTCCGGCTCCAGCACGTCCATCAGATCCAACTCCAGCAAGTCTAGCACCACCAAGTCTAGAACCGCAAAGCAGCAGTGCATCCGTGATCGCACACACGTCCGGTACCCCGAAAACCTCCGTCCCTCGCTCTAGCAAAGCAGCGGAATCAGCAACTCCTTTCCAGATAAAGCCACCGGGAACATGTATCTCGCTAATCCGAGACCATGGGGGAAATACTAGAGGGGGAGAGAGATCCTTCACGAGGAGGTGTGAGTGTGAACATGTGAGAGGGGGCCTTTTATAGGAGTAGGGGAGGGTACCCCTCCCATGGCCAGTGCCCATGGAGGGTGTCCCTTCACCTCCCCCATTCATGTGGTGGTAACCCCCTCCACATTAAAATGCCCCTTCACATTCTATTTTAAAGTCTCCACTTTAAATGCATTATATTTCTCCAAATTTAATGCTCTCTCATTTAATAAAACTCTTTTACTGATTTTATTCAGAATTTTTTTAATTACTTTAATTAACTAACATTCACATAAAACCCCCTGCAACATTTCAATATTACATGCAGAACCAATTTCAGCAATTTCACCTGAAACAGTTTCGGTGTCTATTGAAATAATTCCAGCGCTTTCTTAATTCTTTATCTGAAACATATTTGCTCCAAATGGTGTCGGTCTCCCTTAAGTGTGTCACCCTACGGTTCGCGAATAATGCAGACATGATCGAGACCCCTCTCAGATCAATAATCAGAAGCGGGACCTAGAGATCCATACTGACTCCTACACATTCAACGATGTCTTCTGTGATCGTGAGAACCTTTAACGCTAGTAACTAATTCCCTTTTGTCTCGCGATATATTACATTTCCAAGATTCGATCATCGGTATCTCCATACCTAGTTTGATCTCATTACTGGCATGTACTCTTTTCTCGTTCCCGTGATATAACATTCTAGTGATCTCATCACTTGCTTGCAAGCTAACCAATGTGATATCACTGAGAGGGCCCAGAGCATATATATCCGTCATTGGGATGGACAAATCCCACTCTCGATCCATGAGCCTCTACATAACACTTTCGTAGCATTGAACCCACCTTTATAATCACTCTTTCATGGTGTGACGGTTGATGTTATCAAGATACTCTTCAAGTGTTAGTGATTGACATGATCTCATGGTCTAAGGACTAGGATTACTTTGTATGATGTTATAGCAATATAAACACAATGAATTTGATCGTAATGCTATACTTCGGATGAATGTTCATCACATCATTCAACTAATGTTGTGACCTCGTTATTAAGAACATCCAATGTGAATGATCAGGAAATCTTGATCATCTTGTTAATCAACGAGGTAGTTTATAAGAGAGGCATAACTAGGAACTTTCCTTTTGGTTTATTAAACACACATGTATTAATGTTTCCAAATTAATAAAATTATAGCATGCAAAATAAACATTTATCATAAACAAGGAATAACATAATAACCATTTTACTATTGCCTCTCGGGCATATTCCCTTCAGTCTCCCACTTGCACTAGAGTCAATAATCTAGTTTGAAAAACTTTGCGTATTGAACACCTATGGCTTTCTGGTGTTGCATATACGCGATTGCTAGTGGTTAACATAATCTCCGGATCTGATAGTTTCAGGTCCGTGTGTATTTTCATGTCTTTGCATCTCTACGCATCACTCCTTCTCAAATGAGATGGCATTGTATAAATCTGGTCCTTTGGTGAGACCTTTTGTTCGTTTGTGTTAAAATATGTTGATATTATTGTCATACAATATATCTTTATAGTATTAGCCCACTTTGAACCACACCTAGTTTGATAACAAACTACTTAACACAAATGCCCTCCTTCGCTGCTACTATAGCAGTCAGATACTTAGCCTTTTGTTGTAGTAGCCGTCACAATGTCTCAACTTTGGAACTCATCCAAATCCATCATGGAACATCCTTTCCATTACATTGTGCCACCCATAGTCTAAATTGAGATAAATTTTAATTTGTAACTTGTGACAAATTAGTATCAATGTAACTCTTTAAAATGAACTATCTACAAATATTTGTCACTTATACATGATATATTCTTAGTTCTTCCAAAGCTCATAAGAATATCTTTACTATCGTCCAATGATCACCTTATGAATCATTCTGGTATGTGCTCATAACATTTAGAGCATAAGACATATCAAGATATATACATATCATGGTATAATCGATCAAAATCTTCATGTGATTTTACTCACCAAGTGTTGAAACACTTGAATCTTGATACAATCCTTTCCATGCAGCAAGAACCTTTCTTGTTGTTTCCATATTGAACCCTTTCAAGATCTCATATATGTACGTCTGGCACAACCATATTAGCGCCTCAATCTATCCATATAGATATTTATGCCAAATATTCCGGTTTTGCCCAAGTCTTTCATTGAAATCCCATTTTAATCAAATTCTTAACTTGTGTCAATACAAGATACATCATTTCCAATCAACACCACGTCTTCTACATAATGTATTAGAAATATGTCTCAGCGCTCCCACTTAATTTCTTGCAAATGCAAGCATCTTCATCATTTCCGATGAATTTAAACTCTTTTAACAGTTTCATCATGGTGAAGATTCCAACTCTGCTATGCTCACTTGAACTATTGAAGTTTGCATGCCCTTTTAGTACCCATTGAATTAACAAAACCCTTCGGACCGTGTCTTGTACACGTCCTAGGTAACCATTCTATTAGAAGAACATTGTTTTGTTTATTCAACTACCATGCACCAAATTATATGTAGTGGTTGCTACATTAATCCGTCAAGACTAAATATCGCCATGAAAGATCAAATCTTGTCATGGTCAACTCATTGAACATTGCCGTAAACATCTTTCCTACATGTCGACTATTTCATAGATGTTAAACATCCATGTCTATTTCTTTATAGATCCAAACATGACCGATAGGCTTCACGCCTTTCCGGAGGGTCTTCCAAGTTCAGAAACTTGATTTCTCGTGTATGGATACTATCAAGGATTCTATGACTTCTAGTCATTTTATGGAGTCAGGGCCCATCATTGCTTCTTTGCATGTAGTAGGTTCATCATTGTCAAAACAATAATGACTTCTGTTTCAAATCTTACTATTTGATTTTTACCGACCCACACTGTTCAACAGGAACTCTAATCTCCGAGATCACACCCTTTGTAATAACGGGAGCCATGAGCATTGTGCCCGCCACCGGGACACATTCCCCACTGCGCTACTTAGCACACATAGCTAAGTTCAACAACCTTATCAAAGTTCTATGTCCTCCCACTTAACGTTTCACGAAAAATTCCTTCTCAAGAAACTTGACGTTCCAAGCAACAAACTCTTTTGTCCTCGGTGTTATGGAGAAATTCCCAACAAATTATTTGGGCTAACCTACAAAGACGTGCTTATCTGACTTTGGTTGTAAACATTTTACTTATGCATAGCATACCAGAATTTAAGAAAACACAATCCGGGTTTTATCCCAAACCATAACTCATATGGTGCCATTTCAACGGATCACAATGGTGCTCTTTTCAGTGTAAAAGTTGTAGTCTCTAAAGCTTTAATCCTTAAAACATAATGGCAGTTTTATAAATGACATCTTTGATCTTACCATGTCAAACATGGTTTGCTTTCATATCTCGAATATGCCATACTCCTATGCTTTATCAGGAAACATAAATCGTGGAACAATTCCTCAAATCTTAGGTGTTCTACTAAACCTGTAACTCAAATATCTTATTTTATGATCGAATCATAAACTCTTTATTTTCTTGTTACAATGATTTTCCGCTTCATCTTGAAAGTCTTTGAACAATTTTCAAATGTTTCATACTTCTTCCTTATTAAGTAAATATACAGATATATTCAATCAAATTTTCGGAGAAAGCATATGAAGCAAAAAGATACATTGCATATGGCTACACATTATGGACTATGCACATCAGCATGCACAATTTGCAATAAGCTAAGTCATATGTTCCTGTTTGGCCTGTGAACAGAGTTTCAATTATCTCGAGGAAAGTTTCACAAGCGTCAATTGATTTAATCAAAAGACTCCAAAAATACATCAACATGGAGTTTCTTCATGTTTTCTTTCCAACATAATTTAAATAGCGATGTCACTTCATAAGTGATCTTCCAATCATTTGTCTTACGACATTTTAGCAATAATGTTTATGGATGTGATTTCTCCAACAAGACTTGTAAATGTTCATCCATCATTTAGGGAATACGGTAATTATTTGAACAACCATTGTTCTCGTAATACCGGAACAAAATAACAATTATTAAAACAAACCTTGAAGTCTAGGTTTGACGATGATGAAAAACACAATAACACTTTATTTTTTTTTGATGAACATCATCACTTATTCTCTTTCTAGTTACTTAGGCCGTTGTAGTTCATGAATTGTGTTGTTCTGTATGACACTTCACACCAACCAATTCGGTATCCAATACCTAAGATCCACATTGTTTAACAAGCAAGGAATATAACCATAACGTGTATATCTTCTATATACCTAAGCTGGACATCTCCACCTTTTCTTTTCTGCCAAATATTTTATAGATTCTCATTTAGCAATTCCTTTTCCTTTTTAAAAGAATCTATGAACATCAATAGTGGAGTCATTCACATGACACATAGTACAAAGCGTATATAGTCAAACACTAATACCTTTGGACTTGCACTTTGAAGTAGATCACCATCATCAAATGTTTGGCATTCTTTCAAAAATCCATTCTTTAGTAATCTTTTAGTGTAGTAAACATTTTACTTACATCTTCTATTCATCCTTATCATGAAAACTTTCATGATCAAGCTACTATAGCCTATAAGAAAGAATCGCGAGTATAATATCAGTTCCCAAAACCTTTTTGGTAGATTAGGACGCCTAGCGTCTCCAACCTTCACAAATTCTCATACAATATGAGAATATGTATTTTGCTAAATTATACTCTATCATAATGCAACCAAAAACATTGTTTCAGATATCACAATATCTTCCACACATGATGGTTTCTAAAACAATTATTTCACCTCCTAGATAACCTTGATATTAAAACAACTTTTGAATATCAAGAATCATGGAGGCAAACATGATACTTTAGATACTAACATTGGAATTCTTACTCTTGATTTAATACTACTTATTAAACTTCATGGACTAAATAGAGTTTGCTGAAAGTTTGCAATAGGACTTCTAAACTTTAAATTGATATTCAAAACAATACGATACCAATTCGTAAAGTAAATATCCAGAATTCTATAGTTCTACTATCTCACTTAAAACTAAGCATCAGGTAGAAAACAGAAGCCAATGACTACAACAAATTATGCAAATTCACTTTGATTTAGTTTATGACAAATTGAGTCCGACTAATCCAAATTAGAAATGAACTCCCGCTAAAAAAAGACGTCCCTCGTGCCTTTTTGGTGATTACATGAACCGAATCCACTACACCAAGTCTGATCATCACGTGAGTCGGTGTAGCTTCAAAGGCGAGCATCAATATGGGCATCATATCAACTATATGACTCATTCTTAACCTTTAGGTCCGTGTTCCGAGGCCATGTATGTACATGCTAGGCTCGCCAAGTAAGAACCTTAATACTCGCGTGTGTAAAACTGTTTTACACCCGTTGTATGAAAGCGCAGAGTCGAGTACACCCGATCATCACGTGATGTCTCGAAACACAATCCATAGAACGGTGAATACTTAAGGAACAAAACATTTTTATCTTGATATCTAAATGAGGATCATCTTAAAATGCTACTAAAACGCCAAACGACCAATATAAGATGCAAACATCATATGTGTAAAGTGGAATGATATGGTCCATGCATTTGATCACTGTTGACCCAGAAGTATAGGGGGTGTATCGCAGTATTTTCGATATGTAAGAGTGTCGAACCCAACGAGGAGCAGAAGGTGCTGGCTAGTGGTATGGATCAGGAATTCTCTGCAAATACTTAGCAAACGGATTTTTAGGGGTTTTCGATAAAGCAAGTAAACAAAGTACGAGTAAACAAAAGACATTAGGAATGAATGCAGCAAGTGGCCCAATCCTTTATGCAGCAAAGGACAACCTGGCTGTATTTCTATAGATGACCAAACGTTCTCGAGGACACATGGGAAGACTATCAAGTGCCTTCGCTTCATATAGTCGATTAATCTTCTCTAGCTTGCTAAGTGTTGTGTGGGTGAACCTGTGCTAATGTACCGCCCCATCCAAGACTTAATACATACTTGTGATTATACCCCTTGCAAACATCCATAAGTACAAGAAAGTAATTAAGGTAGAAACCTAACCACAGCTTTAAACTCTAAGACCCTTACGTCCATTGTGCAATGGTTTCCTAACGGCGGTTCAGGTTTCTGTCACTCCGGCAACCCCTACGATTAGTAGCCAAATACACAATGCATTCCCCTAGGTCCATATAGGTGAAGTGTCATGTAGTCGACGTTCACATGACACCACTGGAAGAAGTACACCACAACTTAAATAACAATCTATTGAATCTTTCTCAACGCAACTCCACTACTAACAACAAGACTTCTCCCATGTCCTCAAGAACAAAACGAACTACTCACAAGACATCATATGGATCATGATCAGAGATGGAATAATGGTGTATAACAATCTGAACATAAACAATAATTCAATGGTTCACTCAATAGCATCAACTACAAAGAGTAATCAACACCGGGAAAGTTTCCCCTATGAACCAATGCAAGATTCAACTCAATTGTTACAGCAATATGTAGATGGTGGTGAGGGTGCTGATGGTGATGATGGTGGTGATGATGATGATGATCCCGATGAAGTCCAGCTTGATGGTGGTGCTGATGGCGATGATATTCCCTCTCCGAGAAGGAATTCCCCCGGCAGAAATCTGTCTGTCGGAGAGATCTTTCTCTCTCGGTGTTTTCTGCCCCACAGAGGCAGCTGAATCTTTCTGTGGTCGCTCCCCGAGTCTTAGGGTTTCGGGAGGATGATATACGCCAGAGAGGAGAGGCTAGAGTAGGCCAGGGCGGCCACACCACTCCCAGGCGCGGCCTAGGCTTGCCCGCGCCATGGGGTGGTGTGGGACCCATGTGGCCCACCTTCACTCCATCTTCTGGCATCCTGAGTCTTCTGGAAAAATAGAATTTTCCGTATATTTTCCCGGATTTTCTGATCTTCGCGAATTTTGACTCCAAACAGAACCTTTTCCATCAGAATCCTGACTGCAGCGGTCCATGCTCCAAAAGTCATCAACCATGCAAAAATAGATGAAATAACATAAGTATCACCTGTCAATACGAAATATATCAATGAATAATAGTGAATTAAGACATAGAATAGTCATGCAAAATGGACGTATCAACTCCCCCCAAGCTTAGACTTCGCTTGTCCCCAAGCAAAACTGAGCTCAATAAACATGACCTCAAGTTTATGGAGTGAAGAGTCGATAAAAGAATACGGACAAGAAGCATCACATTCATCAAATACATAGATCATAATAGAGGACAACTCACTATTATATAAATCAACTTGCAATGAGTAAAGGAAACGCAATAAAGATAAATAAAGTAAATCTTAATTGGTAATGGCAAACTTAGCTCTTGGTCGAAGAATAGTTGATAATTTGCTAGAGTTCACAAATAGCTGGTTTTTCAATGAAAGCTTTCGAAGTAGTAAACATCAAGATAAGAGCAATGTGCAAAACAAGGAACATAAGAAACATGATTGAATAAATCATCATATCAATGAATGAAACACATCAACTCAAAATACTTGCTGAGATAGAAGGGAATAGGTTTACTGACTCAACTACAAAGTAAAAGAAAGACCCTTCACAGAGGGAAGCAGGGATTGCAAGTCTCATAAAGAGATCCCAGAAATTATGATACTTACTAGCTTTCAGCTCTCATTGCCCCTACCATAGGCATCTTTTGGTGGTTAAGGTTAAAGTGCCACAACTAAGAGGATATGCTTGACAAGTTATAAGTTGAAATCTCATGCCCCTTACTTATGAGTACCGATCCTCATGCTACTCAACTTCAGTCACGAGCAAGCTCTTGTCATTGTAAATACATGCGTATCATCGAGAACCGCCAACGGGGTACCCCTTGCACACACAGGAGCTATCCCATAATCAAAATGACAAGGCAAGCAGACAGTGAGTATCTCAGCGATCTTTTTATTTGCTATTTTGCATAGGTTTTTATTGAGGATGCTTCATAGAATGCTCACTATAGTTATGCTGAAAGTTTCCACCATGATTTGGCATGGCTTAGGCTAGCAGCCCAGGCGTTTCTCTAACACACATATAAACTCCATGATCTTACAAGTTCCACTTTTATTTCACACCACCGGGATCCATAAGCAAAAGAACATGATATCAACTAGGTACAAGTACCAATGAAGTGTTGAAAGCGGTCCCCATGATACATGGTTCGGCTAACTTCAACTCATAAAGTGCAAGCATATATGCAACAAAGAAGGACCCAATGGCTCAAGTTTATTAAATGCAAGAAAGTAAAGTGTGCCATCAAGTTCGTGAGAGCTTTAATCACTAATTTTCACATAACAATTTTAATTTGGGAGGTAGATAAAACAAGAATTTACTTGGAATAGCAATAATGCTACTAGGTAGGTATGGTGGACACAAATGGCAAAAGTTTTGGTTTAAGGAAGGTGGATGAACGAGAAGAATTCCCTCTCACTATAGGTTTTTGGCTAGCAAGGCTGGGTAGCAAGTATAAGAGTTGAAGGAAACAAAAAAACATACAAGTGATAAAGAAAAACATGCAATCTTCCTTGGAAGCACAAAAGATCTTAACTAGAGAATACTATACTTATGAGCAAACCATGAAAGAAAGATGATGAAATTATTTTCCTCTAGAGTACTTCTATCTTTTTCTTTTTCTTTTCAACTCTCAAAAATAGTGTGCTACTGACCGAGGCAGGTTTGCCAAAACCAACTAAATTAACTCAATGATCCCAGAGTGCTACCAATACTAACAACAAGATCAATCATATAACCACGAATTTAAAACTAACATAAACTATGCAAAAGAGTGAATGATAGAACTTCTCATTAATATTCCATAACGAAAACTCACACCAAGGGATACAAATCTAACGAGAGAGGGGACACTTCCATAATGCAAACCATACTACACAATAACTCCTCTATACATGATATGACTCTACTAATAATGTAAAAAGATAGAAGACAGTGATGTGATACCGCGGCACTGCCCCAAGCTTGGAACAAACCAAGGGGATGCCAAACCTGATGAAGAATTACTCCTTCGGTGGTGGTAGTATCCTATCGATGAGCTCTCTGATAAGTTTCCCCAAGTCCTCAATCTCAAAGTTGAGATTACGAATAAGCTGTGATTTTTCCTCAATACGGCTCATGATCATGTCGGGCTGAGAATTACAACACTTGCTATTCTTTCCCCACTCTTCCTCCTTGAAGTCTTCTTTTCCTCCATGGCTAGAACGAGGGAAATCCCAATTGGAGGGTAATTTATCCTTGGGCAAATTTTGGTATTGATGCTCATGGATAAGGGTATAGAAAGGATTCCTGGTGCGTGGAGGAAGTGACCATGGAGCCAAACTGTGACGAGGAGCTTTCCCCCCAGTCTACATCCGTGCTGTCCTTCTAACCCTGGCATGTTTCACCACTCCAATGCTTGCAATGTTAGTGCCGGTGTGCGGACGTTGGCCTTGCTAATCTTCACCTTCACTCTCGATCTCCTTCTCCTTCCCGGGGTCTTGGAGGTCTTCCTCCATAGGCTCCTTCCCTTTATCCTTGGCGGACACCATTGTGTTTCCAAGCTTTCAACGAGTATGTCCTGGAAGAAACAGATCAAAACAAAAACACGACGAAAACACGATATACGGACCTCGGGGGGTCCGGGGTGTTATTGTAACATCTCAAAACTTCAATCCAAGATTATCAAGATCAAATCAACCAAAATTTGGGGTTAACAAAAACTTTTTTCAAATTTAAAATGAAAGCATTCATACATGTGTGCATTTAAAATAGGAGTTGTTTGAATTGCCATGATTGAGTGATCCAATGCTTGTAAAATGTTTCTTAGGTGATTTAAACATCATCTACATCATTCCCAAACTTTCCTAAAGAAAATCAAATCAAAAAGAATTAAAAAGAAGGAATGGTCATTTTGGCAAAATTAACTCCCATGCCTACTTTGAGTGTTCCTAGCACTAATTTCTTAACAGAAACAATTCTTGATATTTGTACCCCTTGCTAGTACACATAATGAGGTACCAAGGCCCACTTTTGGATCTGCTAAAAACATTCTGTTAATAATTTTAAATGACAGTTTAAAATTGAATCTAATGCATATGCATAGATCACCCCTATTTCAAAACCCATCTTTTTGAGCTCCACTTTCAAAACCCTTGCAACCAGAGACTACCTAGCACTAGTGGAGATCACTCAAAAATTTTGAAACCAAAATTCAAAACTTTTTTCTCTTTCGGCCATTTTGTGAAACACCTTGTTAGCAAGATCATTAAGGCCTAACTATTACTGTTTTGGGCTGATTTTGTCTAGCAATTCTGTAGTGCTTTGATCATCTTGTCCCCCCTCAAGCCAGACCATACCAACCCCAACCTCTCCCCTACCTCCTAGTTGCACTGCACTGCCATGCCGAGGACCCTCTCGCCGGCCTACCGTGCACTCACCGCAGCAGCCCTCTCCCGCCTCTCTCTCCATGTCTAGGACATAGCTCACACCTCACCGCCCCTCTCTGTCCCCTGCCCGAGCCAAGTTCTATCATGGACCACCGAGGAAAGCTCGCGGCCAGTGCCACCGCACCATGCCGGTGCCTCCCCCAGAGCGCGCTCTGTCCCCGCTCGCATAGACCGCCCCTAGACCGCAGCACGCGCCCGCCTCTCCGCCTCGACCTAGAGAACACCCAGACATCCCCGCTGGCCGCCCAATGCCTCACAGCCACCGCTCACCGTGGACACCGCCGCCTCTGCCGCGCATAGCGCCACCTCGCCTAGACCGCGTGCCACCGCCCCTACGGTTGCATTCAATGCCTAGAGCACCGCCAGGGAACCGCACGTCAAACGCCACCCACAGCCATGCCTCTACCCTGCCGTAGCCATGCCGCCACCATCGCCTGCCCATCCCGCTCGGTCTCACCGTCGGGCCTATAAAAGGAGCCCTCCCCAGCCTCTTCTCTCCACACCATTCCACTCCCCTCACCTCTATGAACCTCACCCACCTGTTATTGGAGCAAGGCAAGCTCCGCCTCGCCGGAATTTGAGCCGGATCAGCCGCGGCAGGAGGAGAAGGGTGCCGCTGATTGCGACCACCCGAACCTCCGCCGCAACCGCGCCTCAGCTCGCCGTCGTCTTCCACTTCGTTTGCCCGCCTCGCCGACCCCGCTAGAGCCCTGGTACATCACCAGCAGACCCCCACCGAGCCGTTAGAGTTCGAGCTCGCCGGCGACCTGTTCGTCGTTGACGACGACCCTCAGCCGTAGATCTGCCTTCTAATCCTATGGCCCACAGCGGGCATACCGTTTCGCGTGTTAAGTGACGCTGACAAGCGGGATCCCCCTGCCAGCTAAGCCCCGCGCCGCGGAGCGCCACTGGGCCGGCCCAAGTCGTTTCCCGCGCTAGCCCACACATTCAAATCTGGATTTTTCTTTTTAGTTAAATCGTGTTTGTGTTCACTTTTTCAAAATTCAATTCTGAGAGTTTTACAAATCCAAATTGCATGAAATTAATTTTTCCTGAAAGGTATTAAGATGATCTATCCAAGCCAGTTGGATTTAATTCAATCAGAGTTATAGATCTCTCCTAATAAAAATAAGAAGACAAAAGCATTTGCAACTTGCAACATTTTTATAAAATCAACCAAGTTAGCTTTTGACTTGATTCCAACTCTCAAAAATCACATTTCATTATATCTATCTAAATATGTAATAATATTAAGGTTTACATGCAATGACTTTGGACTAGTACAAAAATAATGCTATATAGGCATTTCTAGTCACTTTAAATCATTAAATAATGAACTTAAACCAAAGTAATATTGATCCAACCTTTAAATCTCATTCCCACATGTTAGAATATGTGGTGAGGACATGTGTCCAGATGATCCCATATTTTGGTGGTGAATATTACATTTTAGTTAATTTTTTTCAATGAGTAGAAATTGCTTTTCTAAAACAAAAAGAACGAAACTATGGAATTAAACTTGTGAGGCTTGTGATGATAATAGATCATCAAATGTGTGCCTTAGAATGCTACTTAGCCTAGTTAAGTATTGTTTGGTGATTGTGTGCTCCGTTTGTATTTATAGACGATAGTACCGACCAAGCTTTCGAGGAGGAGGAGTTCTACCAAGAAGAAGAAGAAGAAAACTTCATCCACTGCACCAACCAAGGCAAGCTGCTATTAGCAAGATAGCACTATTTAAGTGCAAGCCACCATTAACAGTGCAAGCTAACACTTGCAAGTTTAGTACTTAGCAAGTTAGGACCAAACTAGATGGTTTAGCAAAGATGCCTTAGGCATGCCTTGATCACACCCCTTTGACAATTGGTACCCCAAGTTCTAATTACAAGTTTTACTCCCCTTAGTTTACACCAAGTTCTTTACTTAGTTTGAAGGTAGCTTAAAAAGTATAAAACTTGACCTAATTAGAACCCTTTAGATGTCATTCTATGGCATGAGATTGAACCCATCTTTTCCAACTTAGTGAACACTCTTAACTTAGTAGTTTAGAGTAGATCAAAAACTTGTGTCACTTTAGATGGGAATACTTGGTGAAAATGAATTATGAAAACCTTAGAATGATGAGTCATTCTATTGAGATGTTTTGACATGTGTGAGACACACACATGGTTGATGATGATGAAAATATTGAGGCATGAGCCTTAACCCTTTTATAAAACTGATGGTTGGATTTAGATGCGATACCATTCCAAATTTACCGTACAACCACATTACCTGAATTGGGTAAGGCTTAGCTGTAAATTTATATGCATTAGTATTAGTTCCCTCACGGGAGAGGTCTGAGCTGAGGCTACCTCTCATGATGTCCACCTATGCAGTGCCCAAGATGACTGATGATCATGGTTGGGAGGCCATGCTCATAGGAGAGGTGCTTATACTAGGGTGTGTAAAGGTAAGGTTATGTTTGATTACTTACATACTAAGTATGATGATTCAGGGTTATCCCTGACAGATGTATCGAATCTTGTGGTAAACGTGTACCACCTCTGCAGAGTGTCAAACTATTCGAATAGCCGCGTCCGCGGTTATGGACAGTTGGAATGTCCATACTGTTTAGTTGTCAGATGTTTTCTAAATACTTTGAAATGAATGAAGAATCTTGACTTGACCACAGCATGGTTATCTCTATGACAATAGCTTCCCAACTTAAGTGATTCTAGAGTTTTACTTTATCTTTCTTTGCTTCAGAACTCAGCTTAGGTTTCAAACTTAACTTTATAGTTAAACATAGAGTTAGCACTTTAATTTAGATTCATAATACTTGTTACTGGTAGTTTGCGAGTACTTAAAGAGTAGTCATGGATTTTGTCCCTGGCTATTATCATGGCCAGACTATGAAGGAGACTATCAAGATGATGGCCAATAGGACGGCTATGATAACTAGGACTATTTGCCTTCGTCAGCATTGCTTGTGCCCCTGAAGATGGACCCCACCGCTACGCTTATCTTTTATTTCCGCTGCCTGTTGTATTGAGACTGGATCATGCGATCATTATTTGTGTAAGACCTTATGTATGGTTTGTAATGGATGATGTACTGTGATATCCAATCCGTTAAGTCTCGCAAAGATGGTAATCCTGGGATTGCGAGGTATGGTATAACGGGCATCTGGGATTAAAAATCCGGGTGTTGACAAGTTGGTATCAGAGCCATCCTAACCATAGGAGACCCTAGTTAGAATGGACATCAAACAAAACTTAGATTCAAAACCAAAGTGAGTATTTATGAAAAACTATCTCCTCTCTTAACCTTGTGGATTCTTTCTCAAAAATTCATGTTCCTCAAAATTCTTCCACTACTACTTAAAATTTGACACACTTGATCACTTCACTAACTTCCTCATCCTTACTTCTGGTAGATGGAGACTCAGTTCAGCAAGTTTTCCCAGTTGGGAAACGGAGGTCAGCTGATCTTCGAGAGGGATCTAGATTCACTGTCAGAGTTACTGGGACGCCCGCACCCGGAGTTTCTTGGAGCTCAACTTCCAGGACCCCCAGGAGGAGACTTACAGTGGCTAGTCACCGCAGACCTTAGAGGAAGCATTGAAGCACCAACTTCTGGAAGAATTAAGTTCTCTGTGAGAGAGAACAACTAGCTAGATGGATTAGCCAGGGCAATGCATGAAGCTCTCGCACGTCTATGTGTCCTCAGCGTCAACAAGACCCAAGGAACCCATTTTGCCCACTATGCAAGACGTGATTTCATGGGAATGCCAATGGAGACGCCGGGCCACCCCGAGTTGAGACGTCAAGTGGATAACCTTGACTTCTTGCTTCACGACAGACAACAGGAACAGGACAATGCCAAAGAGTTAGCCAACCATAACCGTGCCATTGCCGACCACAAGGCCTAGACTTTCGCACTGCTTGTCCAAGACCGTCAGTATCTTTGCTGCCAGCGTGCCAAGAAGGATAGCACCATCGCCCGTCTTTGCAAGAAGGTGGCCGACCTCGAGAAGACCGTCAAGGAGCAGGAAGCTCAGCTTGCAGCAAAGGAAGAAGAAGATGAGGGTGAAGACATCCAGGGCAACATGGACTCTTACCTCAGCAACGATGATGATTTTCTGGCGGAGGATGCCATAGATTTCTACACTGATGATGAGGACTCTGACTTCATTGACGATGAGTAGATGTACTAGAGCACTATCGTAGCATGAGATGTATCGATCTCACTGTATCTTAGCTTGCAGAATGGTTCTTCAAACCATCTGTTTTCCCTTTGATTGTTGTGGTGTGTGTTGTATCGTGTGCTTGCTTGCATGAATGAAAATGGAGTTAGTTGAAAAACCTGAGTCTAACTCAAAGTTTTAGAATTGAAAACCCCAAAACCATGAATCTTAGAATTTCCCTCTTACCCCTATATCTCAATCTTCAGATGACTCGTGGAAACCAAGGAGGGAGCAGCTCGTCGCAAGACCCAATGCTGCAGATCTTGCAGAATCGCATAGCGGACCGTGAAGCAAGCAGGGCAGAACGCCAAGCCAACTTAGCAACACTTCAACAGATCGCCCAGATGTCTCTCAATAACCAAGGGCATGGAAATCAGGATCACCAGGGATCCAAACTCAAAACTTTCAGAACACTAATCCCCCAATCTTCAATCAATCTAAGAACCCATTAGATGCTGATGACTGGTTACAGACCATGGAGAACAACTTAGAAGTTGCCACAGTTGATGAAAATGAGAAAGTTCTCTTCGCCACCCACTATCTGGCAGGAGATGCACGAGCTTGGTGGAATAGCATCCGCAATATGAACCATGGTCAAGTGATGACATGGGAAGCATTCAAAGTCAAGTTCAGCCGCACCCACGTGCCGCAAGGACTAGTCAACAGAATGAGAGATGAGTTCCGCAAATTGAAGCAAGGAAGAATGACTGTGGTGCGTGACAGATTCCTGTCACTTGACAGATATGCACCTCATGAGATCAACACGGAGACCAAGAAGAAGGAGAGATTCTTGAACGGACTGCATGATGAGATGCAGACTGTCCTCGTCAACATCCGTTTCCAGGATCTCGAAGAGCTAGTCGACTCTGCCATTCAGATGGAAGGGAAGATTAACCAGGCAAATGACAACCGCAAGCATCGTAGGATGCAGCAGTCTGGATCCAACATTCACCAGAAGTACCGTCCCAACCCTTCACCAGGATATGCACCAAGGAACAACTGATCCCCAAACTCTCGCCCAAGCTACCCCAACCGTAGCGGGGGCAATGTGAAGTCCGGAGGAAACAATCACAACTCCGGTAATGCCAACCATTTCAACCGTGCACCTCCCAAGAACCAGAACAACAACAAAAACACTGCACCTAGAACTGGCAGCAATGCTGTGCCTGTCGCAGTCAAGGACAAGTCCCAGATCACTTGTTTCGAGTGTGGAGTGAAAGGTCACTACTCCAATGAGTGTCCCAAGAAGACTGCAGCCAATACCAATGTGAATGCCCCAGCTCAGTAGCAGCATCGTGTTCAACCAGGAAGGAGATTTTCCCTAGGGAACCCTCACAACCGCAATGGCCGTCTCTTCCACATGAATGTAGAAGAAGCTCAGGAAGCGCCAGATGTAGTGCTGGGTATGTTTTCTGTCAACTCAGTTTTAGCAAGAGTATTGTTTGATTCGGGAGCATCGCATTCATTTGTCACCGAAGAATTTGCATGCACTAGTAAGATTCATCCAACCAACCTGAAGCATGTCATGATAGTTCAAATCCCCGGTTCAACAACCAAAGCTAGAAAAATTTGCAAGGCTCTACCTATCAGAATACATGGAATAGATTTTTATGCCAACCTAATTATACTTGGAACCAAAGGATTGGAAGTAGTACTAGGTATAAAGGATTGATAGACTATGCTAAGAAAGCCATCACCATGACCAGTAGTTCTGGAGTCACTGTAGAGCATATCTCTAAAACCTTACCCCGTCAATTCAAGTGCAACCAGAGTGTAGCCTTGCCCACCATTGACCAAGTCAGAGTAGTCTGTGAATACCCCGACGTATTCCAAGATGAATTGCCCGGTATGCCCCCGGATAGGGATATTGAGTTCATTATCGAACTAATCCCTGGAACCGGACCCATAGCCCAGAGACCCTATAGCATGAACCCCTCAGAGTTAGTGGAACTGAAGAAGCAGTTGGATGCTATGCTAGCCAAAGGTTTGATTCAACCAAGTGCATCGCCATGGAGATCACCAGTGTTATTCATCGACAAGAAAGATGGAGGCAACCGCCTATGCACAGATTACAGAAAGTTGAATGATGTCACCATCAAGAACAAGTACCCCTTGCCAAAGATAGAGGATCTATTTGATCAGTTGAGTGGAGCCCAGGAATTCTCAAAGATTGATCTTAGGACTGGTTATCACCAACTTAAGATTCGTGCAATGGATATTCCGAAGACCGCCTTTACTAATCGCTATGGTCTATACGAGTATACGGTTATGTCTTTTGGATTAACCAATGCCCCTGCTTATTTCATGAATCTCATGAATAAGATCTTTATGAATTTCCTAGATAAGTTTGTAGTTGTGTTTATCGATGACATCCTTATCTACTCCAAGTCTGAAGAAGAGCATGAGCAACATCTGAGAGTTATCCTAGAAACCCTGAGAGAGCATTAGTTATATACCAAGTTCAGAAGTGTGAGTTTTGGCTGAGGGAAGTAGGATTCCTAGGACATATTGTGTCTGCCAGAGGAGTCTCTGTTGACCCCTCCAAGATCAAAGATGTCGAGGAATGGGAAGCCCCAACCACTCAAACCCAAGTCCATGCATTTCTCGGATTAGCGGGATATTACCGCAAGTTCGTAGAAGGATTCTCGAGCATAGCCCGACCAATGACCCAATTGTTGAAGAAGGACAAGAAGTTTGAATGGACAAACAAGTGTGAAGCCAGTTTTTAGGAGCTGAAGAAGAGATTGATATCAGCCCCAATATTGGTAATGCCAGACATCAAGAAGCCGTTTGATGTGTATTGTGACGCATCCAAGATTGGTCTAGGGTGTGTATTGATGCAAGAAGGCAAAGTCATCGCGTATCTATCTCGACAACTGAAGCAGCATGAGCAGAACTATCCGACCCACGATCTTGAGCTAGCAGCTGTAGTTCTAGCACTGAAGACATGGCGTCATTATTTGATGGGTAATCGCTGTGAGATTTACTCAGATCATAGGAGCTTGAAGTATATCTTCACTCAGAAGGAGCTGAATATGAGGCAAAGAAGATGGATAGAGTTAATCAAGGATTATGACCTTGACATTCACTATCACCCCGGCAAAGCCAATGTGGTAGCGGATGCTCTTAGCAGATTGCCGTGTAGGCTTAACACCATGATCAAGGAGAAGCAACCCAGTTTATATGAAGAATTAGAGCAGCTTAGAACTGAATTAGTTAGCAAAGGATTCTTAGCTAGCATTGAACTTCAAGCCCAGAAGGGAAATGAAAGTATCGACGGAATCAAACGTCGTATTGGTACAGGAAAGGTACCTGGATTCACCGAAGACGAAGGAGTACTATGGTACAAAGGACGTATCTGTGTTCCAGCAGATTCGGAACTGAAGGAGGTTATCATGAAGGAAGCTCATGATACTCTTTATTCTATCCACCCCGGAGGAACAAAGATGTATCAGGATTTGAAAGAGCAATTTTGGTGGCACAAGATGAAGAGAGAGATCGGAAGCTACATCGCCAAATGTGACATCTGTCAAAGAGTCAAAGCAGAACATCAGAGACTTGCAGGGCTGTCGCAACCCTTGCAGATTCCGGAATGGAAGTGGGATTCTGTCGGAATGGACTTTATCACCGGTTTACCTACTTCTAGTAGGGGAAATGACTCAATCTGGGTCATAGTTGATAGACTGTCCAAGGTAGCCCACTTTATACCTGTCTAGACAACTTACCAGAGTGCAAAGTTAGCAGAGCTATACATTGCTAGGACTGTTAGTTTGCATGGAACCCCCAAGACCATAGTATCAGATCGAGGAACCCAGTTTACCTCAAGATTTTGGCCGAAAGTCCATGAAGGATTAGGAACCAAGTTGAACTTCAGTACAGCATATCACCCACAAACAGATGGATAGACTGAGAGAGTCAACCAGATCCTAGAGGATATGCTTAGAGCATGTGTGTTGAAATATGGATCAAAATGGGAAGACTGCCAGCCTTTCGCAGAATTCTCATATAACAACAGTTATCAAGCTAGTTTATAGATGGCACCATTTGAATTCCTATACGGAAGAAAATGTCGTACCCCTTTGAATTGGTTGCAAGTAGGAGAGTCAGATTTTCGGACCCGACATTCTCCGCGAAGCAGAAGAGAAAGTTCACAAATTCCGTGAGCACCTCAAGACCGCCCAGTCAAGACAAAAGAGTTATGCTGACAAGAGAAGCAGAGACCTGACTTTCAATGTCCTAGATTTTGTATATCTCAATGTTTCACCATTAAAGGGAACTCAACGCTTTAGTTTGAAGGGAAAGATAGCCCCCAGATATATCGGACCTTTCAAGATTTTGAACCGTCGAGGAGAAGTATCGTATCAGCTGGAACTACCTGAAGAGATGTCAGCCATCCACAATGTGTTCCATATCTCGTTACTTCGCAAATGTCTGGAAGTGCCCGAGAAGACAAAAGTTTTCAAGAACATCGATCACAGAGCTGTGAAAATCAACAAGGACCTGACCTATCGAGAAGTACCCATCCGTATCTTAGAAGAAGCCTACAGAACCACCAGGACCAGGAGTATCAAGTTTCTCAAGATTCAGTGGAGCAACCATATCGAGGAGGAAGCTACTTGGGAGCGAGAGGATTACATTAGGACAGAGTTCCCAGATCTCTTTAGTTCCTAGTTTTCTTTGTAAATCTCCGGACGATATTTTGTTTAAGGGGGGAAGGTTTGTAACATCTCAAAACTTCAATCCATGCTTATCAAGATCAAATCAACCAAAATTTGGGGTTAACAAAAACTTTCTAATTTAAAATGAAAGCATTCATACATGTGTGCATTTAAAATAGGAGTTGTTTGAATTGCCATGATTGAGTGATCCAATGCTTGTAAAATGTTTCTTAGGTGATTTAAACATCATCTACATCATTCCCAAACTTTTCCTAAAGAAAATCAAATAAAAAAGACTTAAAAAGAAGGAATGGTCATTTTGGCAAAATTAACTCCCATGCCTACTTTGAGTGTTCCTAGCACTCATTTCTTAACAGAAACAATTCTTGATCTTTGTATCCCTTGCTAGTACACATAATGAGGTACCAAGGCCCACTTTTGGATCTGCTAAAAACATTCTGTTAATAATTTTAAATGACAGTTTAAAATTGAATCTAATGCATATGCATAGATCACCCCTATTTCAAAACCAATCTTTTTGAGCTCCACTTTCAAAACCCTTGCAACCAGAGACTACCTAGCACTAGTGGAGATCACTCAAAAAATTTGAAACCAAAATTCAAAACTTTTTCTCTTTCGGCCATTTTGTCAAACACCTTATTAGCAAGATCATTAAGGCCTAACTATTACTGTTTTGGGATGATTTTGTCTAGCAATTCTGTAGTGCTTTGATCATCTTGTCCCCCCTCAAGCCAGACCAGACCAACCCCAACCTCTCCCCTACCTCCTAGCTGCATTGCACTGCCATGCCGAGCACCCTCTCGCTGGCCGACCGTGCACTCATCGCAGCAGCCCTCTCCCGCCTCTCTCTCCATTTCTAGGAGATAGCTCACACCTCACCGCCCCTCTCTATCCCCTGCCCGAGCCAAGTTCTGCCGTGGACCACCGAGGAAAGCCTGCGCCTAGTGCCACCGCACCATGCCGGTGCCGCCCCTAGAGCACGCTCTGTCCCCGCTCGCACAGACCGCCCCTTGGTCACAGCCCGCGCCCGCCGCTCCGCCTCGACCTGGAGAACACCCTAGACATCCCCGCTGGCCGCCTAACGCCTCACAGCCACCGCTCGCCGTGGACACTGCCCCCTCTGCCGCGCAGAGCGCCACCTCACCCAGACCGCGTGCCACCGCCCCTACGGTTGCATTCAATGCCTACAGCACCGCCAGGGAACCGCACGTCGAACGCCACCCGCAGCCATGCCTCTAGCCCGCCGTAGCCATGCCGCCACCGTCGCCTGCCCATCCCGCTCGGTCTCACCGTCGGGCCTATAAAAGGAGCCCTCCCCAGCCTCTTCTCTCCACACCATTCCACTCCCCTCACCTCTCTGAACCTCACCCACCTCTTGCTGGAGCAAGGTGGGCTCTGCCTCGCCGGAATTGGAGCCGGAGCAGCCGCGGCAGGAGGAGAAGGGCGCCGCTGATTGCGACCACCCCAAGCTCCGCCGCAACCGCGCCTCACCTTGCCGTCGTCTTCCACTTCGTTTGCCCGCCTCGCCGACCCTGCTGGAGCCCTGGTACGTCCCTAGCAGAACCCCACCGAGACTTTAGGGTTCGAGCTCGCCGGCGACCTGTTCGTCGTTGACGACGACCCTCAGCCGTAGATCTGCCTTCTAATCCTACGGCCGACAGCGCGCGTACCGTTT
Organism: Avena eriantha; assembly: GCA_910589775.1. NCBI lineage: Eukaryota > Viridiplantae > Streptophyta > Magnoliopsida > Poales > Poaceae > Avena > Avena eriantha. Next base: position 477,593,602 of record OU342745.1, read on the forward strand.
CGTGTGTTAAGTTACGCTGACAAGCGGGACCCCCTGTCAGCTGTGCCCCGCGCCGCGGAGCGCCACTGGGCTGGCCCAAGACGTTTCCCACGCTAGCCCACACATTCAAATCTGGATTTTTCCTTTTAGTTAAATCTAGTTTCTGTCCACTTTTTCAAAATTCAATTCTGAGAGTTTTGCAAATCAGAATTGCATGAAACTAATTTTTCCTGAAAGGTATTAAGATGATCTATCCAAGCCAGTTGGATTTAATTCAATCAGAGTTATAGATCTCTCCTAATAAAAATAAGAAGACAGACGCATTTGCAACTTGCTACATTTTTATAAAATCAACCAAGTTAGCTTTGGGTTGATTCCAACTCTCAAAAATCACATTTCATTATATCTATCTAAATATGTAATAATATTAAGGTTTACATGAAGTGACTTTGGACTAGTACCAAAATAATGCTATATAGGCATTTCTAGTCACTTTAGATAATTAAATAATGAACTTAAACCAAAGTAATATTGATCCAACCTTTAAATCTCATTCCCACATGTTAGAATATGTGGTGAGGACATGTATCCACATGATCCCATATTTTGGTGGTGAATATTAAATTTTAGTTAATTTTTTTAAATGAGTAGAAATTACTTTTCTAAAATAAAAAGAATGAAACTTATGAGGCTTGTGATGATAATAGATCATCAAATGTGTGTCTTAGAATGCTACTTAGCCTAGTTAAGTATTGTTTGGTGATTGTGTGCTCCGTATGTATTTATAGACGATAGTACCGACCAAGCTTTCGAGGACGAGGAGTTCTACAAAGAAGAAGAAGAAAACTTCAACCACTGCACCAACCAAGGCAAGCTACTATTAGCAAGCTAGCACTATTTAAGTGCAATCCACCATTAACAGTGCAAGATAACACTTGCATGTTTAGTACTTAGCAAGTTAGGACCAAACTAGATGGTTTAGCAAAGATGCCTTAGGCATGCCTTGATCACACCCCTTTGACTATTAGTACCCCAAGTTCTAATTACAAGTTTTACTCCCCTTAGCTTACACCAAGTTCTTTACTTAGTTTGAAGGTAGCATAAAAAGTATAAAACTTGACCTAATTAGAACCCTTTAGATGTCATTCTATGGCATGAGATTGAACCCATCTTTTCCAACTTAGTGAACACTCTTAACTTAGTAGTTTAGAGTAGATCAAAAACTTGAGTCACTTTAGATGGGAATACTTGGTGAAAATAAATTATGAAAACCTTAGAATGATAAGTCATTCTATTGAGATGTTTTGACATGTGGGAGAAACACAAATGGTTGATGATGATGAAAATGTTGAGGCATGAGCCTTAACCCTTTTATAAAACTGATGGTTGGATTCGGATGCGATACCATTCCAAATTTACCGTACAACCACATTACCTGAATTGGGTAAGGCTTAGCTGGAAATTGATATGCATGGTTGGGAGGCCATGCTCATAGGAGAGGTGCTTATACTAGGGTGTGAAAAGGGAAGGTTATGTTTGAGTATCTGCATACTAAGTATGATGATTCAGGGTTATCCCTGCCAGATGTATCGAATCTTGTGGTAAAAGTGTACCACCTCTGCAAAGTGTCAAACTATTCGAATAGCCGCGTCCGCGGTTATGGACAGTTGGAATGGCCATACTGTTTCGTTGCTAGATGTTTTCTAAATAGGGGGTGTATTGCAGTATTTTCGATAAGTAAGAGTGTCGAACCCAACGAGGAGCAGAAGGTGCTGGCTAGTGGTATGGATAAGGAATTCTCTGCAAATACTTAGCAAACGGATTTTTAGAGGTTTTCAATAAAGCAAGTAAACAAAGTACGAGTAAACAAAAGACAATAGGAATGAATGAAGCAAGTGGCCCAATCCTTTATGCAGCAAAGGACAAGCCGGTTGTATTTCTATAGATGACCAAACGTTCTCGAGGACACATGGGAACACTGTCAAGTGCTTTCGGTTCATATAGTCGATTAATCTTCTCTAGCTTGCTAAGTGTTGTGTGGGTGAACCTGTGCTAATGTACCGCCCCATCCAAGACTTAGTACATACTTGTGATTATACCCCTTGCAATCATCTGTAAGTACAGGAAAGTAATTAAGGTAGAAACCTAACCACAGCTTTAAACTCTAAGACCCTTACGTCCCTTGTGTAATGGTTTCCGAACGAGGGTTCAGGTTTCTGTCACTCCGGCAACCCCTACGATTAGTAGCCAAATACACAATGCATTCCCCTAGGACCATATAGGTGAAGTGTCATGTACTCGACGTTCACATGACACCACTAGAAGAAGTACACCACAACTTAAATAACAATCTATTGAATCTTTCTCAACGCAACTCCACTACTAACAACAAGACTTCTCCCATGTCCTCAAGAACAAAATGAACTACTTAGAAGACATCATATGGATCATGATCAGAGATGGAATAATGATGTATAATAATCTGAATATAAACAATAATTCAATGGTTCACTCAATAGCATCAACTACAAAGAGTAATCAACACCGGGAAAGTTTCCCCTATGAACTAATGCAAAACTCAACTCAATTGTTACAGCAATATGGAGATGGTGATGAGGGTGCTGATGATGATGATGGTGATGATGATCCCGATGAAGTCAAGCTTGATGGTGGTGTTGATGGCGACAATCTTCCCTCTCCGGGAAGGAATTCCCCCAGTAGAAATCTGTCTGTCGGAGAGATCTTTCTCTCTCGGTGTTTTCCGCCTAGCAGAGGCGGCATAATCTTTCTGTGGTTGCTCCCCGAGTCTTAGGGTTTCGGGAGGATGATATACGCCAGAGGGGAGAGGCTAGAGTGGGCCAGGGCAGCCACACCACTCCCAGGCGCGGCCTAGGCTTGCCCGCGCCATGGGGTGGTGTGGGCCCCCTGTGGCCTGTGGCGCCCCGCAAAAACCACTACTAGAAAATCGCGTTGTTTTTGTACATTGCATCATCATGACCGCATGCTCATGTCATCATGCCACATTGCATTTGAGCATCGTCATGTCATCATGCATCTGTTTGTCTGAAACTATTTTCGAAAAGCCTTTTTTTTGTTTTCTAAATACCCCGTCTTTAAATTTTCGAATCAAAACTCTGGTCCTCCAGATTATTTTGTTGTGCCTAAAAATGATTTACCAAAAGACTTTTATAAAATAAATAAAAACTTAAATTATTTTTGGGAGGCAGCCCGCCAGGCCCGAAAGCCCAGCCGGCCACCTCCAAAACTCTAGTCCTAGCCAAACCCTAACCCTAGACTCCACTTAACCCTATCTACCCAGCCGCCACCACCTGCATGCACCGCTTGCTCACTGCCCTCTCCTTGCGCGCGGTACACCGTTGAAGTGGACCAGCAACACAACACACGCAACACAGCTAGCAGCAGCGCGCGCAGCACAGGCACGCACACGCACACGCTGTTGCCGCCCAGGCCAGCTGCAGCCAGCAAACCAACCGCACATCACGCGCGCGCCGCACGCTCCCAGCACCGTCCCGCAGCAAGCCCACGCCCGACTGTCTCGGGATCTCCGCCCGCGCGTGGCCCCACCATCCCGCGCGTCCCTATCGCCACGCTCCTCTCGCGCCTCACCTACCGCGTACGCGGACAACCGCGCGGCCCCACCACCACGACGCGACCCGCTCCTGTCCTCCCCTTCCTCGACGCAAATCCCAACCACCGCCACTAGGCACCTCGCTCCTCCGTCGCCGCCGCTCGACCTCCTCCCCAGCCGCTCGAGCGCGAGCCCAAGCGCGCCTGCCACTCACCATCTTCCTTCCCTGCGGCCTCCTCCTACACCACAGGATCCACCACCATCGGGCTCCGCCACCACTTTGGCCCCCCGCTCCGGTCACCACCTCCGTCCTCGCCTCTCCCTCCCGGCTTCCCCGCACCGTCCGTGCCGCTTCTTTCCAGCCTCGCCCTCCTCTGCGCTACCTCGTCCCTAGCCGCCTCTCCCTTGACCTACTGGCACCGCCACCGCCACGTCCGTGGCCGTTCCTCCCTCGATGTCACCAACGCGCCTCTCCCTTGTGGACACTCCGCGTCGTGCGAGCTCGTCCCGGCCCGCCGCCGCCTCGCCCTCTGGCCGCGACGGCCAGCCTGCTCGCCGTCCGCTCCGCGGCCTTCCTTGCCTGACCTCCGGCGACGCTGACAAGGTCTCACCGACGCCGTCGCCCTCTGCCGCCTGGCTCGCCTCGCCGCCAGGGCTCCACCTCCACAATCTCCTCCACTGCTCCTCGCTCACCGCCAAGTCCCGACCCGAGCGCGCGTCATCGCTCCTCCTCGCTGTCAGCACTCGCAACGAGTCACCGTTCCTACCTCTGCTGCCTGTTTACTTGTGTGTGTCCTAATATAGTTGTTGTACTGATATGTGACTGCCGTTTTTTGAAGCCGTGATCTGCCACGTGCTGTCATAACCTCTTGTCTATGAGATCCACCGAGTACCAAGTTCGACCACCTGACGATGTGAAGTAGCCCTCGAAGTTCATCGGACACGGCGCTACTTGAGGACCACCGACAAGGGACTAGTCCTCCCGACAACCGATCCCGGATGTCCTCCTTCTCAGATACCAAGGTCTTCTTTTCGGACCCGATGACTGCCAAGATCAACACGAAACGCCATGTCCTTCTTCCCGGATGCGACAAGATCTACTTCCGTTGTCCGAGACCGATCCCGTCGAGCCGTTTCCGCCCCGTCGAACCCTGTCGAACCCCGAACCCCTCGGAGCCCAAGTTCGCAGAACCCTAATGTGTTTCCCTATCCGAGACCCCCATTATTTTTATAATATGTCATTATCGGATGTCACATATTAAATTGTTCATCTCGCATGCATGTCATAATCATGCCGGATCTTCTGACGTACTAATAAATATTGCATCCGGTGTTTCTTCTAGTGTTTGCCTCTTCGCGGATTAGGCCGATGAGTTGATGCGAGTATCGACAAGTTCTCTGGATATGATCCGTCAGCAGTGTTTTCCCAGGCGAGCATTCTCCCTATTTCTACCTATTTTGCATTTATAGTCTTTATTTCCTCCTGTTGATCTATTGCTATCCGTGTCGCGATGCTTTAATTTTCCGAACACCAGTTGTACCTCGTGCAGCCTCTATATTGCCATGGACACCTCCTATTACCTGTGTTTGGTAGCTAGCTGGCCTTGCGAGTCGTAGTTTCTTGCTCAGGTGCGCTCTCGTGTTGTCGAGTACCACAGATGTTGGAATGCTGGCAGATGTTTATGGTGGAAATGTTTATTAGTGGAGATGATCTTGCCTTTAATTACAACTATTAACATGCTAGATACAACTAATGCAGAGGCATCGGTGGGCAATAGATGTTATTTGGTTCTTCCACGCTCACTTGTGTCCCGTAGGACCCCGAGTACTTGATACCTGTTCCTTGATTTTTCGCACTATCCACATCCGGGAGGCCTTATGGACCCCCCTGAGCCAGAGCTTGATTCATTTCTATTTCTTGGGGCCACAAGTAGTTTGGGCCTTTATTACTATTCTGTACCTATGCCATGCTTTACTGCTTTATTTAAGATTGTGCGTGGAGCACCTGTACTAGTCACACTTTCGGGTTCCCAGTCGCTTACAGCCATTGACACAAACCCTAGGTCCGTTCCGGAGCCGGCCAACTTCGTTGGGGGTAGCTTACTAGGGTGGCCCCCTGAAATATTTTATGAATCCTGTGATCGTTTTGTCGTGAATGCCTCGTTGGGTTTTGAGTTGGTTTTTCCGAGGTTGATCGAGTGTGTGTTGCTATTTGTGCACCCCTGCAGGGTAAAACTTTCTGAAAACCGTGTCCGCGGTTATGGACGACTTGGAGCACAGTATCTCGATCAGAGACAAGCATAACTAAAGTAGTTCTATAAATTTGACTTAATACGTGACTAGTAATCAGCATCAACTATAACAAATGGATATTAAAAATGCCAATAACTCGTGGATCTGTGGTGATCTGTGTCAAACTATACCTCCCTAGTAAGTATTGCAACTCCAATGGAATGTGATAAAAGTGCCAACAACTGCTGGGTTTTTGGGATTCCTCAGGACAATTATATCTGACTAGTAAATGTCCCAACTACAACAGAATGGTAACTAAACTGCCCACTACTTATGCTATCAGGATGACTCATGCTATCTATATCTGATTAGTAATTGCTGCAACTATAATGGAATGAGTAAAATTGCCAACTGTGTGAGTTCCTTGGTCCGACTTCCTCGTTTGGTCTCGAGGGGGAAATACCGGGATGGGTTTGTTTCGCGTTAGCTTCAGGTTGGATCCGAATAGGTCTTTCTTATCCCTCTCTGATAACCGCCAGTTGTATCGAGTCTCTATAGGTTGTTCAGTGCCGCTGCGCTGCCACTTCAACCCACCATACCTATGTAGGCGAGAGCCGCCGAATTCTAGCCTCGCCGTGTACTGGCCTCAGTACTGACGCTCCTCTTTTTCCTTTGCCCTTTGTCGGCACCCCTTTTGTTTTAGCAGGTTTGAGATCGCCGTCGTTAGCAGGGTTACCCTTCCGGCTTGGCCTGGGCAGGGTTATGGACGCCATTGGTTATTTTTCAGGGCTCTTAGCCCCATTTGCATCTTGTCCGTAGTCGTACGCTCTATCGTTTTCAAGGTGATTGGATGTTTGTATATTATATCTATATTCTTGACTCATGGAGTCGTTGTTGTATATATATGATCTGTGGGTCCCATCGAGGACTGATGTGTAATGGTATTACTTCGTTTTCCACCCGCACGAAAGTGCCTGGTGGGCGTCCTTGAATCGTTTCTATGCGGGTTTGGCGGGAAGCGCTAAAACTTGCATAGGGCCGATTTGAGGGTGTTACATGGCCCACCTCCACTCCATCTTCTGGCATCCTGAGTCTTCTAGAAAAATAGAATTTTTCGTATTTTCCCGGATTTTCTGATCTTCGTGAATTTTGCCTCCAAACAGCACCTTTTCCATCAGAATCCTGACTGCAGCGGTCAATGCTCCAAAAGTCATCAACCATGCAAAAACAGATGAAATAACATAAGTATCACCTCTCAGTACGAAATATATCAATGAATAATAGTGAATTAAGACATAGAATAGTGATGCAAAATGGACATATCAATCACCATCATATGCATCGTGGTATGATATCTATCATTAGTTTGTGTGTAAGGCCAAGGTCTATGGAACTTACACGTTAGGTGTGTTGTAAGAGTATCAACTATACATCAACTTACAACATTACCATATCATGACACTAGCCCAGCAACGATCCAAACTAGACGCCTCTAATTTATCAATTGCAATTTTTTACGTGGCTTAGGTCTTTCGAAGATAGAACCGGTCTTACCTACAAACATGGAACCACAACGATGATAACTAACTTATTAGCAACTCGTTGTAAATCATATATTGACTATAGTAGGAGAGACAGACACCTGCCAGCCACTTATGCAAAACTAGTTGCATGTCAGTCATGGATCCGGTCTCATGTGCGATGACATGTAAGCTTCGTCCGGGCCGCTTCATCCCACTATGCCACCAATATACAAAACACATGAAAGAGGCAATAGCATGATCATCATCGCCCACTTATAAACATATGTGTACTACCCGTACAAAGCACCTACGCATAGATCAGGCTCTGATACCACTGAAGGGTTCGCAACATAGAAAACAAAAATTTTCCACGATGTGAACTATACGCCAAGATCTATCTACTAGATGCAAGCAACGGGTGGATATACATCCATAGAGTACTTACCCTCAAAGACAACAACGCTTTGTTAACGATATGGAACTCGCGGATGATGTAGTCATACACTTGCCGATCTCAAGATCGTGATGAAGTCCAGCAGGTCCGGCTCCAGCACGTCCATGAGATCCAGCTCTAGCAAGTCCAGCACCACCAAGTACAGCACCGCAAAGCAGCGGTACATACGTGATCACACACACATCCGGTACCCCGACAACCTCCATCCCTCGCTCCAGCAAAGCAGCGGAAGCAGCAACTCCTTTCCAGATAAAGCCACCAGGAACATATATCTCGCTAATTCGAGACCATGGTGAAAATACTAGAGGGGGAGAGAGATCCTTCACGAGGAGGTGTGAGTGTGAAGGTCTGAGAGGGGGGCCTTTTTATAGGAGGAGGGGAGGGTACCCCCCCCCATGGCCGGCGCCAATGGAGGGTGTCCCTTCACCTCCCCCATTCATGTGGTGGTAACCCCCTCCACATTAAAATGCCCCTTCACATTCTCTTTTAAAGTCTCCACTTTAAATGCATTAAATTTCTCAAAATTTAATGCTCTATCATTTAATAAAACTCTTTTATTAATTTTATTCAGAATTTTGTTAATTACTATAATTAACAAACATTCACATAAAACCCCTGCAACATTTCAATATTACATGCAGAACCAATTTCAGCAATTTCACCTGAAATAGTTTAAGTTTCTATTGAAATAACTCCAGTGCTTTCTTGAATCTTTATCTGAAACATATTTGCTCCAAATGGTGTCGGTATCCCTTAAGTGTGTCACCCTACGGTTCGCAAATAATGCAGACATGATCGAGACCCCTCTCAAATCAATAATCAGAAGCGGGACCTAGAGATCCATACTGACTCCTACACATTCAACGATGACTTATGATCGTGAGAACCTTTAATGCTAGTAAGTTAATCCCTTTGTCTCACGATATATTAAATGTCTGAGATTCGATCATCGGTATTCCCATACCTAGTTTGATCTCGTTACCGATATGTACTCTTTTCTCGTTCTCGTGATATAACATTCTGGTGATCTCATGACTTGCTTGCAAGCTAACCAATGTGATATCACCGAGAGGGCCCAAAGTATATCTATCCGTCCTCGGATGGACAAATCCCACTCTTGATCCATGAGCCTCTACATAACACTTTCGTAGCACTGAACCCACCTTTATAATCACTCTTTCACGGTGTGACGTTTCATGTTATCAAGATACTCTTCCAGTGTTAGTGATTCACATGATCTCATGGTCTAAGGACTAGGATTACTTCGTATTATGTTATAGAAATATAAACACAACGACTTTGATCGTAATGCTATACTTCGGATGAATGTTCATCACATCATTCAACTAATGTTGTGACCTTGTTATTAACAACATCCAATGTCCATGATCAGGAAACCTTGATCATCTTGTCAATCAACGAGCTAGTTTATAAGATAGGCATAACTAGGAACTTTCCTTTTGTTTATTAAACACACTTGTATTAAAGTTTCCAAATTAATAAAATTATAGCATGCAAATTAAACATTTATCATAAACAAGGAATATGATAATAACCACTTTATTATTGCCTCTCGGTCATATTCCCCTCACAAAGCCATGTTCACAAGGACCGAGCGGGGTTTCCTATGCCCCCATATTCCATTTCACTTGCTCAATAATTCATAGGCCTTCGAGGAAAATAGGTCAATCTTACCATGTGATGTCACGTTGACGAGTGATCTTGAGGTGCTTCCACAGCAATCATGACCTATGTTACCCGGTTTCATCAATATGTGACCCTGTATATTTCTGAGGTATACCACACATTCGACTCACGCACATGAAATCTTGTTCCTCTGTTGTAGGTCAGAATCACTTCATCATATTGTGGCGCCCGTCTTGGCTATTACACTACAACCGACACCTTGTGGCCGCAACTTGCAAAACATACCCAGAAGTCGGTATTGGCAGCTATTGTCATAAGGATCGAGAGGAGTCCCTGTTGATGAAATTATTCTCGTCAGTTCTTCAGTTACTGCTATGGATCGCCATGCTTCTTACTATAGTCATATGTGGTCTTTGGGCCATTGTTGTTTGTTGCATCAAAGCGGACACCACTTTTTGGTTGGTACTCTTTTTACCTTGGTAGATCGTGTAAAATGTATTCCCATTTATCTTGTACCCTTGGAAAGTCGATATAGTCGAAGATGGTGACCTGGAAAACAAGTACAATTCATCTCCAAGAGTGTTTTTTTATGATATGTTGCAACCAACCGCCGAAAGACTTCATGTGATCATCTCTAATCTAGCCATCATGCTTCCCAAGGTTGTTGGAACATACAATTTGCTTGTGTTCTTGGATATACGGAGCCTCCAAGATGGAATTCTTTAGAACTATGTAATGTGCTTCAGTGTAAGAATGCCCGCCCATACATATTATCGATTTCCTTCCTAGAGTGCCTTTTCCAGTCAGTATACCCTCATTCCGCGATTGAGGAAGACCAATCGGCTTAAGGTCAGGAACAAAGTCAACACAAAACTCAGTGACCTCCTCTGTTCCATAGCCCTTGGAGATGCTTCCTTTAGGCTAGCACGGTTACAAACATATTTCTTTAAGACTCCCATGATCCTCTCAAAGGGTAACATATTGTGTAGAAATAAAAAAACGATAATGGAAATATCTTCGACTATGTGAACAAGGAGGTGCGTCAAAATATTGAATAAGGATGGTGGGAACACCAACTCAAAACTAACAAGACATTAGACCACATCATTTTGTGATCGTGGTAGATCTTCAGGATTGATTACCTTTTGAGAGATTGCATTGAGAAATGCACATAGCTTCACAATGGGTACTCGAACATAATCCGGTAGAAGCCCCCTCAATGCAATTGGAAGCAACTGTGGCATAATTACGTGGCAGTCATGAGACTTTAGGTGCTGTAACTTTTTCTCTGCCATATTTATTATTCCCTTTATATTCGATGAGAAGCCAGGCGGGACCTTGTTACTACTCAACCATTCAAAAAAAAATTCCTTCTCTTGTTTGGTAAGAGCATAGCTGGCAGGACCTTGAAATCGTTTTGGATGCAGGCCTTCTGGGTCTTTCATATGTTGTTGGTCATGTCGTGCTTCTAGTGTATATTTTTTCTTTCTATACACGCTCAAGAAGCCAACTCCACGCAAAGATTCTGCGTCAGATGCATCACGTCGATTGCAGAGCGGACCACTAGGAATTTCCAATAGGGTAGCTCCCAAAATATAGATTTCTTCTTCCACATGGGTGCGTGTCCATCAGCATCCTTCAAAATAGATTGTCCACCAGGATTGTTTTCAAAGGTTACTATTTTATCCAATTCCTTGACCATATCAAATACATCAGCACTAGTATGTTCCTTAGGCTTCGGCTGGTCACAGGCCTGGCCGTTGAAATGCTTGCCTCTCTTTTTTAACGGATGCTTGTCCAAAAGAAATTGACGATGCCCTGGGTACATCTTATTCTTAGAATGTTCCAAATATTTACTTCTAGTCTCGTCTAAACAGTGCGTGCATGCATTGTATCCCTTGTTTGTCTGTCCTGCAAGGTTACTAAAAGTAGGCCAATCATTGATTGTTACAAAAAGCAACGTTCAGAGGTCAAATTCCTCCTGCTTGTGCTCATTCTAGACATGTACGTCGGGTTCGTGCCACAACTGTAAAAGTTCTTCAACTAATGGCCTTAGGTAGACATCAATGTCATTACCAGGTTGCTTCGGGCCTTGGATTAGCACTGACATCATAATGAACTTACGCTTCATGCACAACCAAGGAGGAAGGGTATAGATAAATAGAGTCACGGGCTAGGTTCTATGACTGGAGCTCTGCTCCCCAAAAGGATTCATGCCATGTGTACTTAGACCAAACCTTAAGTTCCATGCGTCATCTACAATGTCCAGGTAGTCTCTATCAATTTTTCTCCACTACGACCCATCATCGGGGTGTCTCAACATCCCTTCTGACTTAGGTTCCTCTTTGTGCCATCGCAACAACTTGGCATACTCTTTGTTCCTGAACAAACATTTCAACCATGGTATTATAGGAGCATACCATATCACCTTGGCAGGAACCCTCTTCCAAGGGGCTCTCTCTCGACATCACCAGGGTCATCTTGTATGATCTTATACTGAAATGCAGTGCATACCGAACATGCATCCAAATTCTCGTACTCCTCACCGCGGTAGAGGGTGGAGTCATTAATGCATGCATGTATCTTATGAAACTCTAACCCTAGAGGACAAACAACCTTATTTGTTTCGTATGTACTAGCGGGCAAAACGTTATCCTTTGGAAGCATATTCTTTATCATTTTTAGCAACTTTTCAAATCTGGAGTTAGATAGACTACACTCTGCCTTCCATCACAGCAATTCTAGTGCACTACCTAGCTTTATTAGACCATTTTCGCAATTTTGGTAAAACAACTTTTTGTGATCCTCTAACATGTGATCGAACTTGTCCCTCTACTTTTCATTTTCGCAATCTCTTCGTGGATCAACAATTGTCCGATCAAGATCATCAGCGTGCTCATCATGTGCCTCTTCTTCAACCTCCCCTTCAGCTTGCCCCATGGAAGTATAACCGTATTTAGGGAAACCATGATAGTTGAGTCAGAGTAATCATTCTGATTCCTACAGACACTACATGGGTAGAACACAAAACCATTTCTCTTGTTCGCATCGGCCACACTTAGGAATTCATGCACGCCATTAATGAACTCACCAGAGCATTGGTCAATACCGTACATCCATTCTCGGACCATCTGCATTAATTCAGTTATAATGTGAGCTTCTATAGCACTAAATTTGAAGTTTGAAATTTTTACATGCACCTATTTTTGAATTGGACAAAAAGGTTAACATGAAAATGTGGAGTTTTTGAAAAATACTAGACCACCTCAGACGGTCCCAACCGGGGTATCTCAAACATTTCCGTCCACCCCTTGTGAAATAGACAAATGTCAACAACACATGGACACACACGTAGGAGAAACTGCTTAGGTGGATGCCCAGTCACATCAACGCATCACGAAATTGAATCATCAAAACTATGACCATTTAGTATAAGAGAACTATGACCATTTTTGCTAAAATGGTCGTAATGATATGTAGTTTTTCATGGTTTGAACCCTCCTAGATGGACTACGACCATTTGATTTAAAATGGTCATAGATCTATGACAAAAAAACTCATGGTCATTAAGAAAAGGTCACTAGTCAACATTTTCCTTGTAGTTATTGGATATTTTGTCGTGCTATGAATATATCTGAAAGATAATACACATACTGCCGAAAAAATACAACACAAATTTCTACTTTGAATAGACATGAACACTCTTGCAAATTATCTAAGATGTATAGGATTCTTTCAGCCCTATATTTTAGAATCGGATATTATTTTATGTTCTATCTATTCCATTTGTTATGGTGATCTTATATTTATGTGGCATGGGTTTGCTTTCTTGTTCACAAGAGGTGTGCCCCACATGTTCTATATTTGTCTATTGTATAGTCGTGTTACACATGTTCAAGAGCTAGCAATCTCCTCCACACACGTATAAGGACCAAGATGGATGAGACGACTAGGCATTACCACTTAGAAACGCCTGCCCATCAAGCACATTTGTTATAACTTGATCGTTTTGTGATGCGTTGGTAACATGTCATTGTCTGACTATTGCAGACGAGCCTACATGAGTCCGTTGGAAAGATGCAGCCTAGGTATTTTAGGTAAAAATTTGTTGTGTACTCAAATATATAGCTCTGCCAGAATTTTCCGGGTAACGCGAATCCGACTGCAACCGGTACGTAACTCTGAAATTTCTCTTTCAGTTTCTGCTAGAGCTCTTTATTATATCGTTTGGGGTGGATGTAATTAGTTTATCTTACGTAGATGTAATCATTTCATTTAATCTATTAATTTGCATGATTAGTTTTGGCACTGTTTATATGATCATGCTTTCTCGGTTTATTATTCGGATTAAATCATATGTATTATTGCTTATATTTTCAATATCTCCATGTTGTCACAAACAGAAGTCATGCATCCAATTGTGCAGTACTCAGTAACATCCGATTCCCCTACCAAAGAAAATTAAAAGACAAGTACGTAAGTAAGTAATTTCCTACTAGCACGTAACAAAGTTGGAAATGAAGAGTTATATCTCTTTACCTGATTCGAGGAGAAGATTCATATTAGGATAGCCACTAGGACAAGTTGAACTGTCTACGATTTTACATCCACAAAGATATGGGCACCGTGGCAGGGAAGTACCGGTTAAACGGAAGACATTTTAGAAGTTTCTCTTGCGGACGTGCTCATGCAGCAACTATTTCCCTCTACCTGGACCATCGCATAAATAAACCTAGTACCAGGACACAAAGCACCACACCCTTAAGATCCTTGGTGGTTGCCATGGATTGGCTAGTTGGCATAATTTTTTTGGGAACAATGGGAAATGCCAACGTTGGCTTCGGCTCGTCTACATAAACCACGCTCTCCTGAGCGTTGACAACGTTTTTCGTTTTTCAAGGGTAAGTTCGCGAAAAGCCCCTCCCGTTACTGCATTACTAACAGATAGGTCCTGGCAGCATCAGGGGTTCAGGGGCGTAGGGTAAAATTTTAATGTTTTCATACGCGAACCCCTACACCGCCTTGTGTCTGTCCCCGGCCGCGCCGCCCCGCCTCGTCTTCGTCCCCGGCCGCGCCGCCCCGCCTCGTCTTCGTCCCCGGCCGCGCCGCCCAGCCTCGCCTACATCCTCGGTCGCGCCGCCCCGCCCCGCCTCCGTCACCAGCCGCGCTTAGCTCCTGCTTGTGGCGCCACACAGTTGTCCAAGCTCCGGCTTATCGCGTCGACTCCCTGCGCTCCAGCGACGGGAGAGCACCCAACACCCCTACGAAGCGATGGGAGAGCACCAGTGCTCCAGCGAAGATGGGACCTGATTGATTTTAAGGTTTTGTCTATAAGGACCCGATTGGTTTTTTATTTTCTTCCTAAGGACCTCTGTGCAATTTTTTTGAGTCCAGCTTGTTTTAACTCATAGAAGCCACCAAACAACATCTGAGCTGAACTTGTTTCAGCAAACCCAGGCTACCAAACAAGTGAGAAAATCTTAGATGAGCTTGTCTAGGGGCAGAAGGTATGAGGGTAGATGGGGATTCTGAGTTGCCCCGTTCTAGAAAACACGCCCGTAGTGTTGTAGGAGGACCGGAGTACTTTACTATCACATACCGTGACATTTCTTTTATGGTCAATCATCTGTGTAAGTATCTACATGCACCACGTGTTCATCACAAGACAACTGTTAACTACATGCTCCGATATGTGCGCCTCACTACCTCCTGTGGTTTGCACCTTCGACATGTTATATTTGGCATGCTCTGTGCCTTTTCGTATGCGGATTGTGTTGGTAGTCCAGGGTGAATTCTCCCCTCCGGCAGGGTGCCGCGAAGAGCTTTAGATCCCTCCTGATCTAGGGATGGAGATGACGGCGGCTACAGACTCTTTCGTGGAATTTTGATCGGGTACTTAGGGTTTCTGTATCGGAGGCAATATATAGGCAAAAGGGGAGGCCGAGGGGATGCCCTTCGCAGCCACACCACCCCCTAGCGCGGGCCAGGCCTGGCCGCGCGGCCAGGTGGTGTGGTCGATCTCTGGCCCCTCTCCGTCTCATCTTCTGGCTCTGTGTCCCCCTCGGTGAAATATTGACTTTGGCTTTTGTCCCGTCCAATTCCGAGAATATTCATTTTCTGACTTTCCTGGAACCAAAAACAACAGAAAACAGGCAGCTGGCACTGTGGCATCTTGTTAATAGGTTAGTCCAAGAAAGTGTATAAAAAGTACTCCAAAGTATAGACAAAACATAAGAAAGTAGATAAAAACCAAGCATGAAACATTAAAAATTATAGATACGTTAGCAACGTATGACTAGGAACGCAGCGATGCAGCTGTGTTTGCAAGGAGGAGAAGGGTGTGGAGGAAGATGAGGTGAACATTTCAAGCGCATGTTCATCTTTTATGGAAGGAGCAAGCCCCAAGGTCAGAACAACGGCATCGGCGGTTCTGGAATCCTATGCCTGTTGTCCTGCTCCGATCCTGCGTGGACCGACATGATAGATTACTCCAAGATCGTGCACTGATACGATGAGCATGGGCCCAACGTCAGTTGGCCCCTTGACTCTCCGTCTCTGTCGAAGGACACGTGCAAGACAAGCGCTCGGGGTATACTGTCGTGTCACAGGGACATGGGGTACCATGACACACCGGCTACTGGGCCCTCGCTCGCACATTGATGGCCTCAAGAGGTGAGTTCCCTCCAAGAGGCCCGGTGAGGTACGAAGAGCAGACTACAAGTCGGGTCCGAGACAAGGACCCTCAAAAGTCATAGCCGTGGCAGGGCTCTGTCAAGAACAAAGGACCCTCGGCAAGGCGATGGATCCCTGGGCGACTCTCCGCATGACCTGCTCCGTTGGACAAGACTACAACACAACGGGCAATTCCCATCTCCTACCTCGGGCGCAACCTACCTTGATAAAGGGATTCCCATGTCCTACCTCGGGCGCAGCCTACCTCGATAAAGGGAGATGATGCGTAGCCTCGATCAGAGGAATAGCCACTGTGAGCTGGCCTTGCATGAGACTCAAATATGATACTAAATATTGAGTTATGGCGTAATACTCAGGGAAATATCTAAGTTTTACTATGACGTGAGCTGCGTTTGTTTGGATTCATGTATAATTGTTAAGCAAAAGGAAATTTTGAAATCAAATCTACCTTACATAGTGCTCTAAATCTCAGTGACTGCTCCATGCTATGCTACCGAATATCATCTGTCATAAGAAGTGAGCTTTTCAAATAAGATTATAAATATATTAATGTATGCATAAACTATTTTTTTATTCCACCGAATATTTTCCACTGGTAGCCTGAACATTTTTTTACTTTTATGAACAAATTTCATGAGCCGGATGAACAAACGAGGCACGTCGTTCTGCTAATAGATAAGGACGATCGGAACATTTTAAAATCATTTTGTATAGAGTTCTTTTTTCTAAGTGTTGCACATTTTTTACCTTGTGACACATAAGATGCACATGGCTGGTAAATTCCTATTCACCCCTTGTAACTATAAGTCAAATAACGGTTACATTAATATGTAAGATTATATCACATATTGTAGCTCCTTTTATAATCTAAGCTCGTTTGTTTCTCATATGTTATGTAACATTTGGAGTTTAGTTGGACATATAGGCATACTAATATATCAAGTTGTTTCTGCAATGACAATCGTATGGTTGCAGGAGCAAAAACCAGGAATACCATCATCAACCGCATCAAATAAGTCAGCATTTAGTTTGCCATTGTAGCTGAGAAGACGAATACCATCAGAAGTTTGCAATAAGTTGCCTGTTGGTTCCATTGACCAAATTTGTATCTTGGTGCTTTAGTTGGCACATATCACGTTGCTTTACAGAAACATCTCATGCATAATTTTTTTATACCAAGGTTTTGTTTAACTGGGCTGTTCATGTGAGCATCCATGAGTCCGTCCAAGGTGCAAACTACAAGTGATATACACTCATGTTTGTTCAGCGGGATTACATAGCATTCAGAGGAGTATGTTTCCGCTAGACGGCCCTCGCCCGTCATTGATTACATAACTGATCACTGACCAATTTCATTTAACTCCGATGCAAAAAAAAAGTGCGTGATGATATTTAAGTTAGCATCAACGATATTCGGTTGTACTAGCTAGTGCATGTCACTTCGAGTTCCTTTATTTATATGCTTGCATGAACTTTCAAGAAAACTTTCATCAACTCACAAACGACATGATAACTCACAAGTTGAAAGGTGGAAATACTATGAAAACATATAGTCCAAATATAAAGGACCTATTTATGGGAGACAACAAGAAAATATGTACAAATTGTAAATTATCACAAAAATATATATAAGTGTAGAATATATATCAATAGGCCAAGATTACAAATGGATTCATCATGATAACTCTTATTTGAACCATGGAAAGGATAGACACATACATAAATAGACGAGGCATTGGCTTGGATAGATATGGCTGATGGTATCCAAGATTATTGAAACTGGAATGGCAAAACGAGACTATGTCAGGCACGAGAGCGCATCGTTAGGCTCCAACAGATGGATTGGCGGCACTCTTGTCACAGAAATGGACACATGCGTTGTTGCAGACTTGCATGTCGATGTTCAACTCTTGGCCACGAAAAACTGGTGCAAAAATAGGTGATGTTATGTATGTCTTAAACACAAATATTATTTCTGCAAAATCAATTGAAATAAAACCAAATACTGTAGATTATAATCACCATTGTCACAAATGGAACTCATGCATCCAATGTTGCAGTACTCAGCTGCATCTGCTTCACCTATCAAAGTAAATTAAACAACACATATGTAAAAAAAATATAATTAGTAGGTAACTTACAAGTTGGAAATCAAGAGTGATATCTCTCTTACCGTATTCAGGCAGAAGATGCAGTTTAGGCCAATCACTTGGACAGGTTTTACCGTCTATGAGTTTACAACCACATGGACCTGCACAGGCTCACCGTGGAGCACCCGCTAAACAACAGACATTGTAGCAGTTTCTTGCCGCCGTGCTATTGCAGCAACTCTTTCCCTCTACCTAGACCTGCTCCAGAACTAAACCCATCACGAGGAAAGAAATAACAACACTCTTCATACCCTTGCTTGTGGCCATGGTTGGCTTAAATTTCTTCTGAACTATGAGAAATGGCAACGTTGGATTGATGGATTTCCGATGGCGCGAAACTCCTATTTATAGAGAGGTTGCGTTGTGTTGCCCATACAAGTTATGGGTGTTGGACAGAGATACCGCACATAACTCTCTCCCTCAACCACTATTCTGCATCAATCATCAGAAGCCATGAATATGCAGATATCGTGCAATCTATTCCGTTTGTCATTATTTTTCTAGCATTGTCTTATTTTTCGTGCAGTGTATTATTGTCCATGATATTTTTATCTCATCGAGAGAGAGCAGTACCTCACATGTTCTATTTTGTCTATTGTATAGTCGTGTCACATGTGTTCTGGCTGCCAGTCATCTTCTCCATTCATGAATTGGGACCAAAATGCATGAGAGGATTTGGCATTTCTGGCTGCCAAATGAATCGTGTATTTTTTTAGGAAGCTAGCCATGTTCTCCATACATTTATTTTTGTCTATTCTATAGTCGGGCCACATGTATTGGGACCAGAATTATTGGAATAACCATTGTGAGGTGGCCTTGCACGAGATTCAAACTTTAAGTAGCCATTAGCAGTTTGCATGGTGCAAAACCCTAAACCATGTGTCTGAAACCCAACTGCCAAGATCGTATTTACGCCGGCGAGGCTTGTCCGGCCACATGCAAGGAAGAGGACCCACTGGTCCTTGTACGATCGACGTTGATAGATCGAGAGGCGTTGGAGATATTAAATTACGACGAAGATGTACTGCTCGCAATTGCTTGTCATGGTGCGATTGTTTAACGTACCAAATCAGCAACATCCTCGTCAGACTTCAAGCAACCATTTGATGTGCCATGGAGGTACCTGAAAATCTACTTAACAATTTTCAAATGTTCTTTAACAGGATTAACCATGTAAAGACTCACCAAACTCATAGCATATGATAAATCAGGACGAGAACAAACCATGTCATAAATTCCTGACACCTCTGAATTAATTCGAAACCTTTCTAAAATATTTCCAGTGTCCTCTTTTAATGTCCAAATCGATTCCGTCCACTCTCGGTCATATCCCAGACTCCTCTGAAATATTCTGAGACACTCTGAAACATCCTTTCAGAAATACTTCATTAAATTATATCATTCGCTCTCACATTCTAACATGCCGAAAGCATCTTAAGTGTGTGACCTGGTAGGTTCGAATATTTGGAGACATGTCCGGAACTCCTTCCGCAACAATGATTACTATCATTGTTTTCATACAAGTAGCAATCCCTGCAAATAACACAAAGTTCTTTATTGTGTGAAGCGTAGTATTGATTCCGATACATATCATATTTATTCGTCGATACTTTACATTGCCCGAGATAAAACACTAGGTTATTCTCGTTACCTGGAATCTACTCTATACTCATACCGTACTATCAATGTTCCTGTGTTCAAAAACTCGATCACCTGTCCGGCCAGACGATTACGAACATCATAGTACATGAGTGGTCCCAAAGTGTATCTCTCCATCGTCAGGAGTATCAATTCCCACAAACACACAATGTGAATGATTGACAAACCTTCTGGTACGAACAAGAATCAACTTTATAATTATTCCATTAATAGCAACGTTAGGTGAATCTTACCACGTTCATATTGTTCCCAAGTACATATGTGTCTCGTGGTCAAATGATTTGTAGTAAAGGCAATACAAAGTCTTATGAGATTAAACCGATAATTATATTGATGATGCGTTTCACGGTGTCTCATGTTTTAGTCTATCCATCGTCGTTATTCTCCAACAACTCCGATCATATATTTCACCGGCAACACCAAAATCATATTTTCACTTTGTCCATAGTTCTTCAACAACTCCGATCATATAATGGTCTTCTATGGCCGACTACAAAGTACTTTAGCTATAATAATCTGTCTATCCATTTCTGGCTACTGAATCATGATTATGTGTCATGTCTACAATGATTGAGTTTGAAATAGCACTACTGTTGGAGGTGTCCATGAATAACCACTGTTTCGAGCAATCCTTGTTCTGGAGACATTCTTTATTTGAATCTGACTCCAGGTCCTTTACTGTTGGAAGCGGTCCCTACTACAAGCCGTTCAAGGGTCAGGAGTTCTTCCAAGCGGTCAACACTAATAGCCGTCTCCAGGTCATAATTATTAGAGGTGTTTACATTTTTCCACCGTCTTAGGTCGTGTATTTTAGATCTAGAACGGAAAACGTGCTTAGGTGGTGCGCTCTTAGAGGCTATGCGCTTGAGCCGGAACGAGAAACAAACAGAGATCTATGGGCAATAACCATCTCTAAGTAACAGTTGGAGTTTAATTGGACATATAGGCATATTAATATATCAAATTCTTTGAAAAGTTGTTTCTACAATGACAATGGTAAAGTTGCATGAGCAAAAATAGGAATATAATCTCTCATTGTGGATGGTAACCATCATCAACCGCATCAAATAAGTCGGCATTTAGTTTGTCCTTGTAGATGAGAAGGCAAATACGATCAGAAGTTTGCATGAAGTTGTCTCTTACTGGAATTGCCCAAATTTGTATCTTGGTGCTTTATTTGGCTCATATCACGTTGCTGTACTGAAACTTCTCATGCCTCACATTCATAGTTTTTTATACCAAGGTCGTTTAAGTGGGTTGTTCATGTAAGCATGCATGAGCCCATCCAAGGTGCATCCTCTTAGTGATATACAATCATGTTTATTAGGCGAGATAACATAGAACTCAAAGGAGTATGTCTCCGCTAGACGGACCTCGTCCATCATTGGTTATAGATAACTCATCACTTACCATTTTCTTTTAACTCGGATGCAAAACAAGTTCGTGATGATATTTATTCACATCAGTGATATTCTGTTGTACTAGCTAGTTCATGGCACTTCGAGTTCCTTTATATATACACTTGCATGAACTTTCAAGAAAACTTTCATCGACTCATAAGTCGAAGGTTGCAAATACTGTAAAAACAGAGTGCAAATAGAAAAGACCTATTTATGGGAGACAACAAGAAAAAAATGTACAAATTGTAAATTATTGCAAATAGTATACAAGTGTAGAATATATATTAATAGGCCAAGATTACAAATGGATTCATCGTGATAACTCTTATTTGAATGATGGAAATGATAGACACATATATAAATATATGAGGCATTGGCTTGGATAGATATGGCCAATGGTATCCAATATTATTTAAACTGGAATGGCAACAGGACCACGGCCATAGAAATAAGGCACGAGAGTGCATGATTAGGCTCCGACAGATGGATTGACGGCACCCTTATTACAGAAACGGACACATGCGTTGTTGCAGACTTGCATGTCGATGTTCATCTCTTGGCCACGAACAACTGGTGCAAACATAGCTGATGTTATGTATGTCTTAAACATAAATATTATTTCTGCAAAATTGATACAAATAAAACCAAATGCGGTAGATTATAATCACCATTGCCAATGTTGTCACAAACGGAAGTCATGCATCCAATAGTGCAGTATTCAGCTGCATCTGCTTCACCTATCAAAGTAAATTAAACAACACATATGTAAATAAATTCCTGTTAGTAGGTAACTTACAAGGTGGAAATGAAGAGTGATATCTCTCTTACCGTATTCAGAGAGAAGATGCTGTTTAGGCCAATCACTTGGACAAGTTGTAACATCTAAGAGTTTACAACCACATGGACCTGCGCAGACTGGGCGCGGAGCACCAGCTAAACGGCAGACATTGTAGCAGTTTCTTGCCGTCGTGCTCTTGCAGCAACTCTTGCCCTCTACCTGGACCTGCTCCAGAACTAAACCCAGCATGAGGAAACAAATAACAGCACTCTTGATACCCTTGCTTGTGGCCATGGTTGGCTTAGATTTCTTCTGAACTATGAGAAATGGCAACGTTGGATTGATGGATTTCCTATGGCGCGAGACTCTTATTTATAGAGGGGGGTTGCGTTGTCTTGGCCATACAAGTTATTAGTGCTGGACAGAGATATCATACATATCTCTCTCCCTCAACCACTATTTTGCATCAATCGGAAGCCATGAATACACGGATACCGTGCAATCTATTCCGTTTGTCATTATTTTCCTAGCATTGTCTTATTTCCGTGCAGTGTGTTATTGTCCATGATATTTCTATCTCATCAAGAAAGAGCAGTACCTCACATGTTCTATTTTGTCTATTGTATAGTCGTGTCACACGTGTTCCGGCTGCTAGTCATCTTCTCCATACATGAATTGGGACCAAAATGCATGAGAGGATTTGGCATTTATGGTTGCCAAACGAATCGTGTATTTTTCAGGCAGCTAGCCATCTTGTCCATACACGTATTTTTTTTTGTATTCTACAGTGGGGCCACATGTATTGGGACCGGAATGATTGGAGGAGACTCAAACTTTAACTTGGCCACCAATCAGCGTAATACCAGGCACATCCCGGCCGGCCATCTCCTCTAGAAAAATTTGGTCCGCATTACAATGTGAAATATCCGAAATAATTACTGAACGTAGCAAAATTTCGAAAATTTTGTGAAATGTCCTTTCCAATATTTTTCCTACTTGCCGAATCGGCTCCTCGTTTGCTTTCCTCCCGTAATTGTTTCGCTGGCCGCTGGCCTGCGTTTGTTTTTCTTAACCACCGGGTCATTAATATCACAATTAGTCAAGTTTTTACCAACCAGCTAGATACACAATAATATTATGTACATGATTGTGTATTGGGGTTTCCACTCAAATCTCTCATATCGGATGGTGTACAGATTTTTTAGTATATATTTATTGGTCAGTATTAGAACAATTGTTAAGTTGAAAGACAAATATTTAAATTTTATTAGATTTTTCTTTAATGTATTTAGTGTTTTTAGGACTTGATTATTGTTGTTTCATCTGTAATGATTACGGTCTTCAGAATGCATGGTCATGCCATTCATGAGCGGCTGTGGAAGTGAAATTCTCTCCCAATTTTTGGGATTACAATTAGTGGGTGCTCTGGCGATGCCGTTGGTGATCCGACGGACAATGAGCGTTATTTTCCACCGGAATTCGTCTCGTGTGGGCGTTTCTGGCTCCTCGCATCGTGTGAGGCCAGGTTCATCCCAATTTCGAAAAAAATCATCTTGTTCATAGTTTAGTTATTCGACATTCATGTTAAAACAAGAGGTAATTACACTATTAGTCCCATTTTTTGCACTCGTGGTGCAAAATAGCACCTCATCTTGCAAACAGGACAAATATAGTCCCACATCTTGCACCCTAGGTGAAAATCGGTCCAATTCAAAAAA
Organism: Avena eriantha; assembly: GCA_910589775.1. Lineage (NCBI taxonomy): Eukaryota > Viridiplantae > Streptophyta > Magnoliopsida > Poales > Poaceae > Avena > Avena eriantha. The sequence continues at coordinate 477,617,424 of OU342745.1, forward strand.
TTTAACCGAGTCTAACGGTTCCGTCCGTCCACATCGAGTGCAGCTCATTTTTGCCACTCTAGGCATCCAGCATGACTAACCCAGGTCGCCACTGGTTTCACCGCCCTCTACATCTTCGTCTACTACAACTTCCCCGCCAGCGTCATCGCCTCATCCCCGACTACACCAGCTGCTACTCTACTCCGACAACCGCAGACAGCGCCGACATCTCTCCCTTAGCCGCTTTGTGCATCGCAACCGCTCTAGAGGCTTCCTCTGCTAGTGTTTCTGACATGGCGACTAATTCATGATGGTCCCTGCCCCCGCATGCCTGGTACTGGCAACACCGGGAGTGCCTTCGTCCCCGACGCTTTCCCGAGTCTGGCAAACTCGGACCAGCGCCTCGTCTTCATCGGCTTCGACAACGTCTTCTTCGGCATTGACCCCTCTACGACTACCTTGATGGCGTCACCGACAAGTGCTTCTTTGCATACTCGGTTCTTGCAAAACCGGAGTGTGCATTCGTCCCCGACGTGCGCCTAGTTCTGGCAGAACTATGGCCACACCTCGTCCTCGATGGCTCGGAGTGCATCGACTTCGACATCGACACCCTCAACAACTGCCTCGATGCGTCTCTGTCATCCTCCTCGCGCACTATGCGCATGCCGCTTCATGTGCGGCTACCTCGACACCGGCATCCCTGACCACGACATTGACCACGGCGACCCCTCGCACGGCAACCTCGACCATGGCACCGCCTCACGCTCTCTGCCCCCTCGACATTGGCACAAGGGTTACCACCTCGCTTGAGCATCACTAGCTTCCTCTACAGTCCAAGCAACTGCGACGCGATACCATCCACGACGTCTGCTACGACTTCGGGGGGGGGGGGGTGTGAGCCTACTGGATGCTACTTCGGTTTATCTCCAGTCTGACTGTCCGTGACGTTCCAGTTGATCACGACGCTACCGCTACGACTGTGGGGGGATGTTAGAGTATGATATGGACACGGTTATTATGGTAGTTTAGGATAGTTAGGATTCTATCCTAACTTGACTCGTACTCCAAGATAATCCTCTGTACGCCTATATATACTCGCCCATGAGGCTCAATAATATATCCATCATATTCCGTCAAACTCATACTCGTTCACGATGTAAGCATATGATGTATTCATATTGACGAATAATTGGATAACGTTAGGATAATTGATCTACCGGTATATGCTAAAACATGCCTAGATTGGCAGATATTACTTAAACAAAATATGTTATAGGAAAATAGAATATAGACTGTTGAAATATCATACATACGATGTATCATAGTTCAACAAATACAGTAGAGATAATTATCATATAAGTGTACTTGTAGACTTAAACGTAGATAAGGGTATTTACTAAAAGGCGCATAATTGAGAGACCATTTTAAATGTTCAAATGACCGTCATAATGGAAGGATATATTATTAACGAAGTAACAAAGTTCTTCATTTGATCAAGACCATTTGTATGCAAGTTAATGGTTTTATCCCTTACAAAATATGGCACTTTCGAGTTTATAAAGACTTTGATAAACTCGTTACGAATATGAAATATTTGTAGAATATTGATATGCAACTATGAATGTATTCTTTCATAATCAAAAGACAAATTGGTTGTTGTCAAGGGGGATACTTGTTAAGAAAAGTTTCTTAAAAATGTGTTGATGGAAGAAAGTGAAAGTCCAAAATGAAGATATTTTATCTTGGTACACGTGTTGAGTAACGCAACGGAATAAGTTCCGTGAAACGAAAATCTAAAGGATATTAAACTTTTGATGATGATCATTGCGTTTAAATTAAGGACTTAACTTATAGGAAGTAGGATGGAATGGTGAATTTTGGACTTTGGTGGATTATATCGAGAAATTTGGACTTTGGTGAATTTTGGAATTTTGGACTTTGGTCGATCCTCCCTTCTACTCGGTCAAGACGATGGTGGATTATATCGAGAAACACCAAAGGGCATGGAAATAAGCATATCAAATATGGATGGACCTTGACCTGCGGGGGAATTATCCCTGGTGCTTTCTATCAAATACTCATGCACGATAGGCTGCTGCCAGCCTGGTTTAGAGAAAGCAACCTTCGGGGAGCTAGAAGATTAAACAGTTCCGCAACTTGAAATTCGGGATAGGGACAAGACCCTTCAACAGATCTAGCAAGGCCACAGACTCGAGCAACAACTCTAGCTCGGACAAAGATACTAGTAACAACTCTGTTCCTAGTGACTGCTCTGAACGGTTTGCAGCATAGAAAACAAAATTTTCCTACGATGGGAACTATACGCCAAGATCTATCTACTAGATACAAGCAACGGGTGGATATACATCCATAGAGAACTTACCGTCGAAGACAACAAAGCTTTGTTAACGAGATGGAACTCGTGGATGATGTAGTCGTACACTTGCCGATCTGAAGATCGTGATGAAGTCCAGCAGGTCCGGCTCCAGCACGTCCATAAGATCAAGCTCCAGCAAGTCCATCGCCACCAAGTCCAGCACCGCAAAGCAGCGGTGCATCCGTGATCGCACACACGTCCGGTACCCCGACAACCTCCGTCCCTCGCGCCAACAAAGCTGCAACTCCTTTCCAGATAAAGCCACCGGGAACATGTATCTCTCTAATCTGAGACCATGAGGGAAAATACTAGAGGGGGAGGGAGATCTTTCATGAGGAGGTATGAGCAAGAAGGGGTGTGAGGGGGGCCTTTATAGGAGGAGGGGGGTAACCCTCCCCCATGGCCGGCGCCCCATGGGAGGGTGACTCCTCACCTCCCTCATTCATGTGGTGGTAACCCCCTCCACATTAAAATGCCCCTTCACATTCTATTTTAAAGTCTCCACTTTAAATGCATTAAATTTCTCCAAATTTAATGCTCTCTCATTTAATAAAACTCTTTTATTATTTTTATTCAGAATTTTGTTAATTACTTTAATTAACAAACAATCACATAAAACCCCCAGCAACCAATGCATTATTTCAGTGTCGATTGAAATAATTCTAGCGCTTTCTGAAATCTTTATCTGAAACATATTTGCTCCAAATGGTGTTGGTATCCCTTAAGTGTGTCATCCTACTCTTTGCGAATAATGCATACATGATCGAGACCCCTCTCAGATCAATAATCAGAAGCGGGACCTGGAGATCCATACTGACTCCTGCACATTCAACGATGACTTCTGTGATCGTGAGAACCTTTAACACTGGTAACTAAATCCCTTTGTCTCACGATATATTACATGTCCGAGATTCGACCATCGGTATCTTCATACCTAGTTTGATCTTGTTACCGAAATGCACTCTTTTCTTGTTCCCGTGATATAACATTTTAGTGATCTCATCACTTGCTTGCAAGCTAACCAATGTGATATCACCGAGAGGGCCTAGAGTATATCTATCCATCATCGGGATGGACCAAACCAACTCTTGATCCATGAGCCTCTACATAACACATTCGTAGAACGGAACCCACCTTTATAATTACCCTTTCACGGTGTGACGTTTGATGTGATCAAGATACTCTTCTAGTGTTAGTGATTGACATGATCTCATGGTCTAAGGACTAGGATTACTTAGTATGATGTTATAGCAATATAAACACAATGACTTTGATCGTAATGCTATACTTCAGATGAATGTTCATCACATCATTCCACTAATTTTGTGACCCTCGTTATTAACAACATCCAATGTCCATGATCAGGAAACCTTGATCATCTTGTTAATCAACGAGCTAGTTTATAAGAGAGGCATAACTAGGAACTTTCCTTTTATTTATTAAACACACATGTATTAATGTTTCAAAATTAATACAATTATAGCATGCAAAATAATCATTTATCATAAACAAGGAATAAGATAATAAACACTTTATTATTGCCTCTCGGGCATATTTCCTTCATGCTCAACTCGAGCCGTTGAATCAATCCTTAATGAAGAGGGGCTAACCATGATTAGAAACTCCTCGCTATGTGCCTGGAGAGAGGTGACGATTGGGCTTGAAAACAAAAAGAACTTGGAGGAGGGCATGTTTCCAGAGCTTTGCTCGTTAGGGATATCGCCCCGTTGCCCCCTGGTTTCAGAAGCAAGGGTATCAAATGCAAAGAACATATGTGGAGCATATAGGCTGGGAAACACCCATAGTACATCAGGCTATCTTTCGAAGAGCTACTAAGCAAAGTGCCTAGCAGGAGCTTTGGGTTGAATTTACAAAACTAATTGAACACAGGTGCTATGAAGCAACTAAATACCTTCTCTTATCTCTAGGTTTCTTGTGTAGAAAAGGAAAATCTCCGATATGCAATAGAAGACCACTTCCATGCCCGAGACGAAAAAGAACTGGGCTGACGCACACGACAACTCCAAGGGCCATTGTGACCCACAAACTGAAGCTCTGTGCAAAACTAGCAACCACTGAAGACCTTGACGGTTAGCTCGCCATAGGCATCGAATGTGAAGAAAAAATATTTCCAAGATCCAGGTGGTGGGAGGCTGCACATCACTCGCAACCATGCCAAAGGAACAACCAATCATCAGCGCTGGTAAGACCTTCACAGACCACCGCTAACTACAGTAACCCGCATCCCGCATTCTAACACTATGGGTAAAGAAGCCCCCAAAGCTTCAGATACTACCGCCTGGAGCTCAAGAGTCCCATCATGGACCCGAATGAGCATCACGAAGAACTCGAAGCTAACCAGGTTGAGCCACCCATCGGACAAGAATACCTCAGGTAGGGTTTTCTTCCCCAATGCTCCATCAGTCGATCCTCACCGGCGCTCGACTTTTGCCTTGAGGATATACCCACTACCTTTCCAACCACTAGACCCCTTCTTGGATCAGGGAAAACGGGCGGTGGATCATTGGATCGCAGCAATAGGACCAGAAGGAAGCCACCATGGCGCTGCCTCCACAAGAACCAGATGAATTTTTCATAGAAGAATTTTGTAGAAGTTATACCCGTTTTACGGAGACATAACATTTTTTTGCAAACAAAGTCTGAATTCATGTTTGTTAATTTTTCTAAAAATTAGATCACGTAACCTAACTACATCTCAAAGGATAATATTTTCTAAAGATTTTATCATTTTCTTTTTTTCTAACGAAGAAAAGACAATCCACCACGCGAGGGGGGGTGGTGGCATGCAGTGAATAATAGCACGACCCATACCCATGGCGTATGGAATAGTGGTGTGCCACCGGTTTGCACACGTGTCAGGGGGCACCCCCGCCAGCCCGGGAAAAACATACCTTGGCGCATCACGTTTAGCGGTACATCATGGGTAAGTTGCTACCCGGGGCACACCTGTATGTGGTGCACCACTACTATATAGTTGTGGCCCACACACATGTTGGTGCCCCATAGTTATGCAGTCTACCTATATGCACTTGTCTAGTGGTGGTGCTGCCAACTTTCTAAACATACCCAAAATTGTTCTCAGGCACCCATAGCGCCCAATGGTGTGTGGCATGTGATGCGGGATAGGCAACCCAACTGCATGTTGCTACAATTTTCCTTATCCTCCGTGCAACAGTTTTTGTGGAACCGTGTCGTTTTGTGGTAGGTAGGATGCACTTATTTGTCTTGCACAAACTGTCCTTCCTATCACACTATGCACGAGACCTTGTGGTGCAACTTCAAAACTTATGCTGAAGTCGGTACTCAAAGCCATGTTCACAAGGACCGAGAGGGGTTTCCTATGCCCCCATATTCCATTTCACTCGCTCAACAATTCATACGCCTTCTAGGAAAATAGGCCAATCTTACCATGTGATGTCACGTTGACGAGTGATTTTGAGGTGCTTCCACACCAATCATGACCTATGTTACCCGGTTTCATCAATATGTGACCCTGTATATTTCTGAGGTATACCACACATTCGACTCACGCACGTGAAATCTTGTTCTTCTGAAGTAGGTCAGAATCACTTCTTAGTATTGTGGCGCCCCGTCTTGGATATTACACTACAACCGAGACCTTATGGCCGCAACTTCCAAAACATACCTAGAAGTCGGTATTGGAAGCTACAGTCATAAGGATCGAGAGGGGTTTCCTGTTGATGAAATTATTCTTGTCTGTTCTTCAGATACTGCTATGGAGCTCCATGTTTCTTACTATAGTCATATGTGGTCTTTGAGCCATTGTTGTTTGTTGCATCAAAGCGGACACCACTATTTTGGTTGGTGCTCTTTTACCTTGGTAGATCGTGTAAAATGTATTCCTATTTATCCCGTACCCTTGGAAAGTCGATATAATCGAAGATGGTGACTTGGACAACAAGTACAACTCATCTCCGAGAGTGTTTTTTATTATATGTTGCAACCAACCGCCGAAAGACTTCATGTGTTCATCTCTAATCTAGCCGTCATGCTTCCCAAGGTTGGTGGAGCATACAGTTTGCTTGTGTTCTTCGATATACGGAGCCTCCAAGATGGAATTCTTTAGAAACGTGTAATGTGCTTCTGTGTAAGAATGCCTGTCCATACATATTATTGATTTCTTTCCTAGAGTTCCTTTTCCACTCAGTACCCCCCTCATGCCGCGATTGAGGAAGACTAGCCGGCTTCAGGTCAGGAACAAAGTCAACACAAAACTCAATGACCTCCTATGTTCCATAGACCTTGGAGATGCTTCATTTAGACTTAGCACGGTTATGAGTATATTTCTTTAAGACTCCCATGATCCTCTCAAAGGGTAACATATTGTGTAGAAATAAAAGACCGAGAATAGAAATCTCTTCGACTATGTGAACCAGGAGGTGCGTCATAATATTGAATAAGGATGGTGGGAACACCAACTCAAAACTAACAAGACATTGGACCACATCATTCTGTAACCATGGTAGAAGCCCCCTCAATGCAATCGGACGCAATTGCGTCATAATCATGTAGTAGTCATGAGACTTTATGTTTTGTAAATTTTTCTGTACCATATTTATTATTCCCTTATATTCGACGAGAAGCCATACGGGACCTTGTTACTGCTCAGGCCTTCAAAAATATTTTCTTCTCTTGTTTGGTAAGAGCGTAGCTGGCAGGACCTTGAAATCGTTCTGGATGCAGGCCTTCTGGGTCTTTCATATGTTGTTGGTTATGTCGTGCTTCTAGTGTATCTTTTTTCTTACCATACACGCTCAAGATGCCAACTCCACGCAAAGAATTTTCATCACATGTATCACACTCGATTGCCAGAGCGGACCTCTAGGAATTTCCAATAGGGTAGCTCCCAAAATATAGATTTATTCTTCCACATGGGTGCGTGTCCGTCAGCATCCTTCGGAACAGATTGTCCGACAAAGACCCTTTTCAAAGGTTTCTATTTGATCCAGTTCGTTGACCATATGAAATACATCAACACCAGTATGTTCCTTAGGCTTTGGCTAGTCACATGCCTGACCGTTGAAATGCTTGACTCTCTTTTTTAAGGGATGCTTGTCCAAAGAAATCGACGATGTCCCTGGGTACACATTCTTCTTACAATGTTCCAAATATTTACTTTCAGTCTCTTCTAAACAGTGTGTGCATGCATTGTATCTCTTGTTTGTCTGTCCTGCAAGGTTACTAAAAGCAGGCCAATCATTGATTGTTACAAAAAGCAACGCTCAAGAGGTCCAAATTCCTCCTACTTGTGCTCATTCCACACATGAACGTCGGGTTCGTGCCACAACTGTAAAGTTCTTCAACTAATGGCCTTAGGTAGACATCAATGTCATTGTCAGGTTGCTTCGGGCCTTGGATTAGCACTGGCATCATAATAAACTTACGCTTCATGCACAACCAAGGAGGAAGGTTATAGATAAATAGAGTCACGGCTAGGTGCTATGACTAGAGCTCTGCTCCCCAAAAGGATTCATGCCATCTGTACTTAGACCAAAACCTTAAGTTCCTTGCGTCATCTACAAAGTCCAGGTAGTCTCTATAGATTTTCTCCACTATGACCCATCATCAGGGTGTCTCAACACCCTGTCTGGCTTACTTTCCTCTTTGCGCTATCGCAACAACTTTTGCATGCTCTTTGTTCCTTAACAAACATTTCAACCATTGGTATTATAGGAGCATACCATACCACCCTTGGCAGGAACCCTCTTACAGGGGCTCTCCGTCAACATCACCAGGGTCATCTCGTCTGATCTTATACCGCAATGCACTGCATACCGGGCATGCATCTAAATTCTCGTACTCCTCACCGCGGTAGGGCGTAGAGGATGCAGTCATTAATGCAAGCATGTATCTTATGAAACTTTAAACCTAGAGTAAAAATAACCTTATTTGTTTCGTACGTACTAGCGGGGCAATACGTTATCCTTTGGAAGCATATTCTTTATCATATTCAGCAAATTTTAAAATCTGGAGTCAGATAAACTACACGCTGCCTTCCATCGGATCAATTCCAGTGCACTACCCAGCTTATTAGACTATTTTTTCGCAATTTGGGTACAACAACTTTTTGTGATCCTCTAACATGTGATCAAAGTTGTCCCTCTCGTTTTCATTTTCACAATCTCTCTGTGCATCAGCAATTGTCCGAACAAGAACATCAGCGTGCTCATCGTGTGCCTCTTCTTCAACCTCCCCTTCAGCTTGCCCCATGGAAGTATCACCGTATTCAGGGAACCCATGATAGTTGAGTCAGAGTAATCCTTCTGATTCTTACAGACACTACATGTGTAGAACACAAAACTTCAGCCACACTAGGAATTCATGACGCCATTAATGAACTCACCAGAGCACTAGTCAGTACCGTACATCTATTCCCTGGAGCATCTGCATTAATACAGTTATAATGTGAGCTTCTAGAGCACATAATTTGAAGTTTGAAATTTTTATGCATCTATTTTTGAATTGGACAAAACAGTTAACATGAAAATGTGGATTTTTAATTATTGATCTAGCAGTGAAAACCTCATTCCATTTTGAGCTCTAAAACTCTAAAGTTACACATTTCAATTTTCAGTAACTTTTTAACTACAATCAAAATTTGGCTAAAATTAAAATTTCCTCTACTTCTAGAGCATGAAATCCCTCTCTACTTGTAGATCATTGAGCGAAACTATAACAATAAGAGATAAAGAATAAAGTTGCTAACCTTTTAAAAAAACCTTAGATTTAGGGGTTGCCACCAAATCTTGGAGAAAAAATGGGCATGACCTCACCAAATCTTGGAGAAAAAATGGGCATGGCTCGGGCATGGACGAATCCAAGTTATATTGGAAAAAAATAATCTCGGTTCGTATTACGAACGGGACTAGTGATTCACCTCCAGTCCTGGTTCATAATAGGAACCGGGGCTACATGCTCGGTCTGTGGTTGGTGGATGGCACTAGCACACTAGTCCCGGGCCGGGACTAGAGGTCTGACATGACCCAAGACTAGTGGCTTCCCTGTTTCGTAGCCGTTGGAGCCGGAACGAACCGGGACTAGTTCTCACACAAGTCCCGACAAATACCATACCGGACTAGATCTTGAATCGGGACTGAACAGAAGCCCTTTCCTCTACTAGTGTGTTGTGAAAATTTAAGGCCAACTAGATTTTTTTCTTGGATTACAGGTTACTCATACTAATGTCTAGCCTTGCTCCAATCACTATGTCACCCAAGGATATGATTTTAACTTTTAAACAAGGAATTGAGGAAATTTTAAAGAAGCTTGGTCTAGAATCTCTGATCTACATGAAAAAACTGAGCTAAAATGACTCAAAGCTTGTTCCTTAGCAGTTTTTACCTTGGGATTGCTCTTTGCTATAGATATGCTTTAGATGCTGTTGTGGGAGGAGATTTCCTTCAATGTAATGAGGATGATGCTATTAATGCTATAAAGAAATTGATCCTCACTTAGAACATGCCTAGCCAAACTGATATTTCTTTCGCAAAAATATTTGCTAGGTTGAACACTCTTGAGACTAGCACTACTAGCTTAGAAAGTTGCTATAATACGCTTAGGGAGCATCAAAATTATGTTCCTATAAATTCTGAACCATCAAAGTGGCTCCCGATAGTTAAGATTGAGATGAACACTGATACTTTTCAAGCTCGCTGTGATATCATGTCTGAATTTTGTCTTATGCCCAAAGATATTTATAAATCTCTGAATACTTGGGGCTCAGTGAAGGAGGAAAGGAAAAATCTCTTGCTAATAATACTACCATATTACCTCTTGGAATAGGTGAAGGAGTGTTTACAAAGATCCTTGGGAAAATGATTTCTCTTGATTATCTTGTTATTGAATGTGCAAGAAAAGGATAAATTACACTTCAAAGGTCCCTATTAGAACTCCTTGGAGAAATAATAGATGTGGGAAAGGGGACCATGCACCTTTCTTCTCCACCAAACAATCATATTTCCCCAAGGTTAAGAATAAAAGTAAGAGAGGTAAGGGCAAGAAGAAATTGGTTCTTAATGCTTCTTCATTTGAGAACACTTGATTCTTTTTCTTGCTTCTTATGCCTAACTTAAAGGCGTTAAACAAAAAGTACCTATTGGGAGATAACCCAAAAGGTTTAGATGAGTCTTGGAAGTTATTACCTCTGTAATAACCCTCCTTATCCTTTTTATTTGCTTTTTGTGCCAAGAGTAACCTCTAATGAGAGAGAAGTAATGATTGGAAAAGTTGCTGTCCCGAAACAGATTCCTATGCTTCACCGTAAAAATTCGTGTAAAATCTGTACGTATTTTTGAGACTTCAATATTTGTGCTTCTGCCCCAGGTTGTTATCTAACTTTAGTTAGTTCAACACTTTTGATTTGAGCAACAGAAGGTCCTCGAAAAAATTCGTCTTTACCTGCTGGTCTGTTTTGACAGATTTCTGCCATTTTCTGTATTTGCTTCTTGTTGGTTCCTTTTTGAGTTCTTTTGGAGAATTGAGCTTTTTGAGGGAAGTGCTTCAGTAGCTAGTGTTCTAATGGAAGTTTATTTGGTGTTAGAAATGAACCTTAAGACTTATTTATCTTGACTGCACTAATGTTGCTAATAAAGATTGTGTGAAGTTTTGTATGAAGGAAAATTTTCAGGTGTATGGAAGGAATGAGTAATGAGATGAAGGATGGACTAAAGCTCAAGATTGGGGATGCCACGCTTGTCACCCCAAGAAATATCCAAGAATTACAAGCATCAAATCTTGGGGATGCCCAAGGCATCCCTTCTTCATCAATAAAAATCTCAGGTTTCTTCCAAACGCTTCATTTTTATTGTTTCATAGACAGTTGTGTTTTTCTTGGAGCGTCTCTATTTTTCGTTTTTGTTTTGGTTCGTTTGCTTTGGTTTGCTTAGTTTTATGAATAAATTGGTTGGGCCCCTCTTTCATACATTGGTTTGCAAATAGTTTGGTTTGGTTTGGAAAAGAGTAGGAAAGTTCATACTTATGTGGTAAAAAGAGCTTGTTTTTGACTGTGGCCTATGCTTGTCATGCCATGCTTGATATTGTTTTGGCTTTATGCTTAGTATTCTTTGCTGTAGCATGATTTTTATAAACAATTGAGATTTCTTAATGTGCCTTGGATGAATCATGCGTTGTTTTAGCATATTAAAGCATAGTATAGTGGTATTCTCCTTTGATGCTTTATTTGGGTTGACTTGGCGCATGCTCACACCATGTTATGACTATTCCAAGTCACCATAGCCTTTATGATCCTTTAGTTTTGAACTTGTAGTATCACTTTATTTTGATCAATGATGTTTTGTCACACTTCATGATTATGGCCATTATTGCTCTTTTAGTTTGTCGTTCCTAGTCTTTTGCTAGCCTCCAAACAAAGTACTAGTTCTAATCATGCATCCAACTCCCAAACCAAGTTATTCCATAGCGTCCACCATACCTACCTACTAGCTTATGCTATTCCAAGTATATTCATGCTTTTGTTTACCTTCCAAATTAAACTTGTTATGAGAAAACTAGTGATTAAAGCTCTCACGAACTTGATGGCACACCTTACTTTACTTGCCCTTAATAAACTTGAACCATTGTGTCTTCTATGTTGTATATGCTTGCACTTATTTGTTGGGAATTAGCAGAACCATGCTTTCATGGGGAACGCTTTCAACATTGCACTTGGTACTTGTACCTAGTTGGTATCATGCTCTTTTGTATATGGATGTCGTCGGTGTGAAATGAAAGGGGAGCTTGTAAGTCCATGGAGTTATGTATATGTGTTAGAGAAACTCCTGGGCCGCTGGTCTAATCCATGCTGACATGGTGGAAACCTGCAGCGTAACCATAATGAGCTGTCTATGAAGCATTATTCTTATAAAAAAAGAGTCCTATATTGAGAAAAAAAAGAGAAAAAAAGAGATACTATGAAAAGAGGAAAGAGAGAAAAAGCACCATATTCCCATGGTAAATAAGAAGAATGCTGAGATGCTCGTTGTATGCTTGCCTTGTCATTGTGATATGGGGATTCTTCTGTATCATCGGGCAAGGGGTATCCCGTTGGCGGTTCTCTATGATACACATGTACTTACAATGACAAGAACTTACCGGTGACTAAACTTGAGTAGCATGAGGAGCGGCCCTCGTATAGAAGGGACATGAGATTCCTGACTTATACTTTGTCAAGCATGTACACCGTAGTTTGTTCACTTTAACCTTAATCACTTCAAGATGCTTGATAGGGGTAATGAGAGCTGAAAGCTATAAGTACCATAATTTTTGGAAGCTCTTTATGAGACTTGAATCCCTACTTCCTTTTATAAAAAGGCCTTTCTTCCACCATTATATTGAGTCTCCACCTTCTATCTTTATGCACCTACTTTGAGAGCATAGTGGCCATTCTTAGTTCTATTTGCATTGTCCCAAGACTAGTTGATTGATGCATAACTTGTTATTGCTGTTTTTAAACTATTGTATCTAGTCACTCTTATGAACTTTGAAGGTGTGCTATGCATTTATATTTGCTACTCTATGAGGGACAAGCTGAATACTACTATGCTATGTTTTATTTATGTGAAACAAACAAAAGTCTTGCAAAGCATTGTTATTCATGAATCTTTTGTTTCTGCCTTTTCATGTTGCATCATAGTTTCTTTGCTTACTGCTAGAACATTGTCTTTCATGTTATGATTGAAGTACTATGATCCCAGCTTTGAATATTTTACAAATACATTGATCAAGTCTTTGATGGTGCATGTCACCTCAAAATTATTCTTTCTTTTTACCACTTACCTACTCGAGGACGAGAAGGATTTAAGCTTGGGGATGTTGATACATTGCAAATGTATCTATAATTTTTGATGTTCCATGCTTGGTTTTATCCACTTTCTTGTGTTTTGTTCCAACTTTGGAGTACTTTTCATATGATTTCTTGGACTAACCTATAACAAGAGCCACAGTGCCAGCTGCCTGTTTTCTGCTGTTTTTGGTTCCAGGAAAGTCAGAAAATGAATATTCTCGGAATTGGACGGGACAAAAGCCAAAGTGCATTTTTTCCGGATGTCATCAAGTGCCCGAATACGAGACGGAGAGGGGCCAGAGGGAGGCCACACCACCTGGCCGTGCAGCCAGGCCTGGCCCGCGCTAGTGGGTGGTGTGTGGCCAGCCAGGCACCCCCTCGGCCTCCCCTTCTGCCTATATATTTCCCTCGGGACGAAAACCCTAAGTACCCGATCAAAATCCACGAAAGAGTCTGTAGCCGCCGTCATCTCCATCCCTAGATCGGGAGGGAGGGATCTGAGCTCTTCCGGCACCCTGCCGGAGAGGGGAATTCACCCTGGAGGCCTTCCATCACCATGCAAGCCTCCGGTGTGATGCGTGAGTAGTTCATCCTTGGACTACGGATCCATGTAGTAGCTAGCATGGCTGGTTCTCCTCCTTTGGTGCTTTCATGTCTAGATCTTGTGAGCTCCGTTCATGATCAAGATCATCTATTGTAATTCTACATGTTGTGTTTGCGGGGATCCGATGGAATATTGAGATGCTATTTCAGATTATTATTATTCTATCATGTCTTGTTATTGTGATCTTGAATGCTTTCCGTGTTAGTAGCTATCTTGGCCAGTAGATGCTAGCAACTCCAAGAGTTAGTATTTATGCTCGATTAGTGGGTTCATGCCTCTGTATCTGGGGAAGTGACAGAAATCTCTAAGGTACTAGATTTGTTTGTTGCTACTAGGGAGACAACAACAATCCTTTGTTCATAGAAACAATCGTATTGTTTACTTTACAGGCAGTTCGTAAAGCAATAATCTATTGCTTGCAACTTAATACTGGGGGGGTTCGAATGATAACCTGCAGGTGGATTATTAGTCA